>CALZFC010000331.1:360000-622500 GCA_945643635.1 Allodiplogaster sudhausi | reverse complement strand
AGACACCAGCGGGTGAAGGAAGATCCGAGAAGCTTTGGCGATAAGCAGAAGCGATGCGGGAACAGCCAGAGATGAACCAGAGAAGAGTAGCACATGACCTCTTTTATAGGGCCGGAGGACGAAGTCATTTTGCATATTTTTTTCATGCAAACGAGGAAATAGTGCAGTTATTATATGCAGAAAATATAATTAAAACATTCCCTTGAATACAAAGTCACGTTTTCTGCTGTTGTACAGATAATACGCAGGATTGATGCTGGAAAGTGCGTAAGGCAAATAGCGAGGAAATAAAAATAACACGCAATGTACAATGAGAGTGCAATGTTTCTAAAACATTAATTATGTTTTATCTTGTACTTGTTTTTTTTTTAAATTAACACTTTGAACGTGTTAGCCTGATTTTTGAACTTGTTATTAAT
Organism: Allodiplogaster sudhausi; assembly: GCA_945643635.1. Taxonomy (NCBI): domain Eukaryota; kingdom Metazoa; phylum Nematoda; class Chromadorea; order Rhabditida; family Diplogasteridae; genus Allodiplogaster; species Allodiplogaster sudhausi. The sequence goes on along the minus strand of CALZFC010000331.1, from coordinate 622,081 downwards.
TTGATATTTTTAACTCTTTCTCTCCCTAACACTTTGTACGTGTTAATTTAATTATTGCAACTTAATTTTCGTTTCAAATCAGCAAAGAAAATTAAAATTTAATGTTGAAGTTCAAAATTGAAAACAGAAAATTAAAATGAAAGCTGTTAATTCGCTCTCAGTTCGATTATTATTCAGCTATTCCTTTTTGTTTGCTTTTGGCAGAGGCTCTAGTCAATTTTAATTGATATTTATATTTTTTATATTTTTATTTTTACGATATCATCGAAAATAATGAAGATTCCTACAGGGAGAATGATAATCGAAATTCTTCTATTAATTTTTGTATCAATGCATTGTGCGACATTGTTTAAGCACAAGAAGAACATAAGGACGAGACCGTAAGCAACATGTCTCATGAACAGGAAGCCAAGAGACCGACGAAACAGCCAAGAAACTAAAATGGAAAGGATAAAAAAGTGGTGACTTTAATGAGACAAATACAAGATAAATGAGATGCTCGAGTAAGTCCAATTAGAGGCGAAATGGGTGTATATAAAAATATTAAGTTTAAATAGTCTCAAAATTAGAAAGGCAAACTAAAAAGGATTTACTGAAAAGTGATCGAACTGTCAGCGACGACTCAACTGGTTTTATTTCAATTTTTTTAAATCCGTTTCAACATTCATTTATTTTAACTGATTTGAATGGAAAATTAAACTACCAAATTAAATTAACACGTACAAAGTACCTGAGAAAAAAAAGTGCAATACTAATTAACAAAAAAAAATAAGTTAATTACGAAATTGCAAAAGTCAAGTTAACAAGTTCATAGTGTTAATTTATGATGGCGAATGGATCCAAAAACATGCCGAAATCAGTTTAGAAAACAAAACAACATAAAATAAGTGCAGCATGTTAAAGAACATGGAAGAATGTTCTTGCATCCATCCGACAATTGTTGGCTCGTTTAAAATTTTCCCCTCAAATTGACTTCAAACAAAACTATAAAAGAGGTGCCATATGCCATAATTTGTCCGGGACATCGGTAGAAACCGCGAGCGTGTCACTCTGTGTTCTCCGCGTTTATGCACTCTCTCGCTATGGTCATGACCACGTAAGGGACAAGCCCACAAATGTGTCCATGACCATCGAATTTTTTTTTTTTTTTGTCCAGGACACGTCCAGGACATGTCTTAGACATGTCCTAGACTCCTGTGTATTAACATAGGCAGAAGTGGATGTGTCCAGGACATGTGTCCGTTTTATTTTGAAACGGTCACGACCGATTGTCCTTGACATGTCTTGGACAAACGGCAAGATTAATGCCGCGGCTGCACTTCAATCGCTCATCTCCTTCCTATCCACGCTATCCCCTCGACAGCTTCTACCACCACAGCTTCTACCACCACAGCTTATACCACCACCACCACAGCTTCTACCACCACAGCTTCTACCACCACCACAGCTTCTACTAAGACCGCTTCTACCATCAAAGCTTCTAGTATGACAGCTTCTACGACAACTTCTGCTACGACAACAGCTGGTTCGGCCACTGCCTGTACGTGTGCGGCGACAGCTTCTACGACCACAGCTCACACGGTCTCACTCCGCCCACCAGGTCGACAATAACATTTATAGTATTGTTACATTGGCCAAAGTTTAGCTTGAGACTCGCCAATTAGTAATCAACATTAATTTAAAGTAATTAAATTCTAATTTTTAATTTTAATTTCATTTAGGCGACGTCGATTTCTCGTGCGCCATCCCTTGGCTTCTTCTTATCTGCGCCCTTGCCGCGTTGTATTTTCTTTTCATCTATTACATGGTATCCCGTATTCTGAATTAGACCATTTTCATGATAAAAAAGTTACTTTATCCACTTTGTTGGCAGATCAATCAAGCATGAAAAAGTGTGGAGAAGAGAAGAGCACAGGCTCTGACCATTCGCTCATAGCTCATATTTACCGACATCAAATTAAATTAACACTTGGAAATAAATGCAGGTTTAGTCATTATTAAACATTTCCAGCATTGTTAAAAATTAAGGGTAGTGGGGTAAGTACAATCTAGGGATGGTAAATGGGAAGAAAAATTAAGGGTAAGTACAATCTAGGGATGGTAAATGGGGAGATGAGGAGGAAAGGCAGATCGCCACTGCACAATACGAAGTGGTCCCTTGAGACTCGGCCTCCTCTCGACCTTCGTGAAGTTGTCGAATCAATCCCATCCTTGACGATCGCTCAAAACTTGTCACGGATTAGAAGCGACGATAAAATTAGACTAGTAAATTGTCGTATGTATATATTTATGAAATAATAAAACTTTAAATGCAGGTTTTACTTTTCACAGCGCATAGTTTATTTGATAAACTCATTCGGGGCTATGACTTATAAGATAGTGCTAGAATTGTGGAGATGAGTTGGAGACCGATGAGCCATATTATCATCAATTTTTTCCATTTCTCTCTTGCACTCTTCTACTACAGTGGCATTCGTTTCTATATAAAAAAAATAATTATCGTTGAGATATAAAAATTCATATCCAAAAATTCATATTTCTTTCTCTCTTTTTCCTCACCTGTCATTTTCTCACTCTCTCGTTCGTATGCCGTTGACTTTTCCTCGTTTTCTAATTACTCGTCGATAAAAGTGTCGTACATTTCGAAGTTACTTCTACCCCAAGGCTACGAAATTTGTTTCAAATTTGTTTTTGCTGAAACTTGCCCCAGGTGGGTTATTTGATGCGAGGAAGCCGAATATGATCTTCATTTTGCTCAATTTCGACGTTTTATTTTTTATGATAGGTTTATGATAAGTGACAAACCTGTTCCAAATACGCTAGAAGCTCTACGCGGGGATATTTGAGGCCACGAAAAATAATATGATGTTAGTTTTGATAGGTTTCGCCATTTCAAGAAGACACTGTGGGTGTCCTGTGCAATACTTAGGAGACATTGGTTGTTTATTGTACCATTTTCAACAAGTGACAAGTAGGGAGTTGGGAACCAAATAACAATAACAGTCCTAGCAAGCATTGAGCGATGACTGCATAACATTCTAAAATGACGAAATTGAGCAAAATCAAGTTCATATTCGGCTTCCTCGCATCAAATAACCCTCCTCTGCAAGTTTCAGCAAACAAAAGTTCTGGAAAAAAGATGCATGGCCTTGGGGTAGGAGAACCGAAATAGTACCGGGATTTGTCATCATCGAATGCTGAGAAAGACATGCACAAAAAGTCTTCGAGGAGCCGGGAGGCGACCCAGGTGGTTAGAGGGCCTAGCATCCTCTTACTGTCCGTCCCTAACTCCAGCTCCTGACGGCCGTAGTAAAGTTTTTATGGGGCGCGGGGCATCGTTTATAGGGGTGTGTTTGATTCTCTTGACAAACCATGTGCTTTTTGTCTTTAACACGTCTTCGCCGAGTTCTGGCACCCCTTCACTCCCCCTTCCAATCGGCAAGATGATGTCCGGCCACCCTTGCCGGAATAAAGAGGTCGAGCAGAAGACGCGGTTTTCGAGGGGTAATCCTGAGATTGTCTACGAGACTTTTTAACTTTTTTTTTTGTGAAGTTGTGGTGCTGATTCGGCCGTGAATCGGGCGTGGGGTGATTTCGAATTCTAGCTTAGCGGCTGGAAACGTTTGGAAAACGCGTTTTGGTGTAATGTGTGTGTGTGTGGATAACGAGAGAAGAGCCATGCAATGCTTGGAGACGAGAACAATGAAATATATTTCAAATGTGGTTATGCCGATGCGCATTGGGTAAACCATTTTTTTTAACCTTTGATCGTCTTGCGCCAAATTGCCAATCATTTTTCTGTGCCATGTACGACAACGGTACGGAACCATAAAAAATACATATATCCTGGATAAATTCGTGTCTGGATTGTCAACATCTGGTTGGTGCTCACTCTTACAAGTCAAGGCTGGCGAAGAGGGTAGGGCGCTCGCTAATTTTGCTGCAGGAGGTGTATGGCAATGAAATAATTTGGCGTGATAGGGCGAATTAAAGGTGAAGCATCCTGCGCAAACGAACCTGAGATGCGAAAGAGGGAAAGTATAGAGAAAAAGAGAGAGAAAGGAAAGAGCGAGAGATAGAGATAGAGAGAGAGAGGAAAGAGCGAGAGATGGAGAGAGAGAACGAGAATGAAATAGATACAAGGGATACGATGAAGCGATTAAGGAATAGCGTGAGAATGATTAAACGAAGTCGGTGAGAAAACGCGAATGAAAGGCGAAACAAAGGGGTACACAGAATTACAAATCTGCGGAAAAGAGAGAGAGAGAAAGAGATTGCGAGAGATAGAAGGATAATATGCATACTGAAGAGATACGAACGGGGAGAGAGATAGGCGAGAGGGAAAGAGAGAGTGAGAGTGAGTGAGAGAGATAGAGAGAGAGGGTGACCGCCAGATCTTGCAAGACAGCTTATGACGTTCGACGACGCCGGTGTGCCCTTGAGAAGAGAGAAAGAGTGAGAACGAGTTGAAGAAAGAGAGTGTGTGAAAAAGGCAGAGGTGCAGATAGAGCAAGAGAGAGAGAGAGAGGAGAGGAGAGTGAGAGAGATAGAGAGAGACAGGAGACGAGAGAGAGAGAAAGTGAGAGTTAGAAAGGCAAAGCGACAAATTGAGTAATCGTACAAACATCATCAAGTCGCGTGTCTTGCTCGTGGTCAGGGGAGGCTGGACACTTCTCAAAGAGCCTCAGAATTGTTCAGAGGACATCGTGCCTCTATCAGTACGATAGCACTAGTTATCATCTATGTATGATCTGGCTGAACTGATTGTATGCTTGGCCATGGCCTTATCGCCTTGACGCTTGCACTGTTTAGCTCGACCATCATGATTCTCATTCACTCTCTTTCACTCTCTCTCTCTCTTTCTCTCTCTCTTTTTCTCTAGACAGTCTCCCGAGGAGCCCTATTCATTTATCTATAAACTTCGCCAGATCTTGAAGACGCCTGAAGGCCTGCAGTTTCCGTATTGATTGTAATGCTTGTTTCTTAGATTTGAGAGAGAGACAGAGAGAGACAGAGACAGAGAGAGATCTCATTGTCAGTTGAATGATCCGAATGCTGGCGAAAGCTCCTGCTTGTTAGATCACTTTGAAGCAACTATGAAATCGTTGCGTTAACACATCTTTCTTTCTTTCTTTCGCGGTAATCTTCCGTGTTGATATTCGTACAATGTATGCGAAGAAAAGAAGAGTGGCATGCCTATTCATAGAGAGAGAGAAAGAGAGAAAGAGCGAGAGAGAGAGAAAAAGAAAGCGAAAGAGAGAGAGAGAAAGAGAAAGAGGGAAAGGGAGAAAGAGAAAGAGAGAGTGAGAGTGAGCGAGAGAGAGAGATATGTAAGCTGATCATTTGCCGAACATTGCGCCTTTTTCAGCTTCAGCGCGCTTCAAACAAAGGTCACTCTCCTTTTCTCATCTTTTTTCCTCAGCTTCTCCTATCTTTCTTTCTCTCTATAGTTCTCTCACTTTCTCTCCTCCATCTTTCTCTCACTTTCTCTCTCTCTCTTTCGCTCTCTCTCTCTCTCCCTCCTTCTCTCTCTCTCTCTCTCTCTCTCTCCTCTTCCTACAGATGGAGCGTCTTCGTGCACCGCCACATTACCATGGTTGCGACATGCCACTACAGGAGTTAACGGTGTTTTTTTTTTAATTTTTATTCTTTTGCGAATAATATCTATCTTTTTGGTGTCTTTGGCTATCTGTAATATATGTAATACATAGGTATGTATATTACAGCCGATAGCAACAGTTTATGAATACATATATACCTCTTGATTTAAATGATACCACATATACAAAATAAACCACCAAAAGAAACTGTGGTGCAGAGTACTACTTAGTTGCTGAAATTTTTTGGTTAAACAAAATTTTTTTATGTCTAAAACTGCATGTCAAATCTTAAGTAATTCATATAAATATTCAAATTTAGATCGATCAGGCAGCGGGCTTCATCTCTTCCTTCATGCATTCATTGCTTCTTGCTCACATTGCCTACCTCGTCCTCGATTGCATACATCGACAGGTTTGCATACGTCATACTTCTTTTAATAGTTTAATTAAATAATTAATTGATTAATCTTTCTCCATTTTTACGGACTACACTGAAGTTTGGAGTGACAATTTCGTTTTGTTGTGCTTTCTGCACAGTTGGAGTGTGCGTGCTATTTCAAAAAAAAAGAGAGAGATAGAGAGATCTCATTTTCAGAGATCTTTCCATGATTTTCTCTCTCTCCCTCTCAATGATCCGAATGCTGGCGAAAGCTCACGCTTGGTTGATTACTTTAAAACAACTAGGAAATCGTTGCATTGCCATATCTTTCTTTCTTTATTTCGCGGCAATCTTCCGTGTTGATATTCGTACAATGTATGTGTGTGGTGGTGTCGGCCTTGTTCTTTGCATACGTCATACTTCTTTTAATAGTTTAATTAAATAATTAATTGATTACTCTTTCTCTATTTTTAAGGACTACACTGAAGTTTGGAGTGACAATTTGGTTTTCTTGTAGTTTCTGCACATTTCGACTGTGCGTGCTACTGCCAAAAAATAGCAGAGTTTAGACACTGTTTGACACACTTGGTAGGATACCTGTTATTGGGTACTTCTCGTTCTCTCTCACTTTCTCCCTCTCTCTTTTTCTCTCTCCCTTTCTCGTTCTCTCCCTCTCCCTCTATCTTCGTACATCTTATCTCATTTTGTACCTCATTCCGCCTATCACACCATTTCACGATTTGGACGAGATTTCGTCGGAGGAGATGAGAATGTTCGCGAATTCCGTTGGTCACGTTTGATCAGTTGTCTACTGTTCTCTCTTTCTCTCAATCTCTCTTACTCTCTCTCTCTCTTTACTTTTCTCCATCTCGCTTTATCTCTTCATTTCGAGCAGCTAAATGAAATTTGGCCGATCGCTCTTCTTCAATCGGTCACACGCTCTTCACACTTGTGGTGACCCTCTTAGAGCGGGCAGCAGATTTGCTTAGTTTTCCCTTTCTCTCTCTCTCTCAGCCTTTTTTGTCTCTCTTTCTCTTTTTTCTTTTTCTTTCTCTCTCCCTCTCGCTCTCTCTCTCTCTCTCTCTCTCTCTTCCGCTCGCTCTTCTCAAAAGTGTCCAAAATCTAGAGCAAAGCTTGTTGGTATGCAGTGCCAGAGTGGGTCGAATGTGTTGTCGAAAAAGTGCAGCAGCGATCGACACGATAAGGCTCAGAGTGGAATGAATGAGATCACTGTCTTCTGTGCACTTTATGGAATCCTGCGGAATCGCGAAAGCCTAACTGTAAGAAGCTATTGGCGTAGGGAAACAGGCATGAGCTATTGGCAGCGTCCAGAGAGGGGGGGGGAAGGTGGAAGAGAGGGAAAATGAGAGAGAGAAAGAGAGAGAGAGAGAGAGAGATCGGGGTCGAAGAATCTTTTCATTTAAGTCAAGTAAGTCAAGTAGCCACTGGAGCTGGTTTACCATCAAGAAGCTTTCATGAGTTTTGGATAACTTGGCAGAGCATGCCTTTTGGGTTCGGAAGTGTTTTGCCACCAGAGAGCAGCCGCCAACTGTCACAGGCACACTCACTATACATATCTCACACAAATGTATGGACACTTGAGCTCATGGTGCCTAACCATAAGGCAGATAACAAAGTTTACCCTCTTTGCTCCTCTCCCTATAGTATCTCTCCTTGGGCACCTCCCTGCCACTGTTCCAGTTTTCTCCTCCTCGAACACTGTGTGATTGGATCAGCCAGGAGAGAGAGAGAGTGAGAGAAAGGGAGAGAGAGTGAGAGAGAAAGGGAGAGAGAGTGAGAGAGAAAGGGAGAGAGAGTGAGAGAGAAAGGGAGAGAGAGAATGTCGCGCGAAATAAGCGAAAAAAGAGACAGCCTGCCAACAACTTGAAGGACAGCGGCTTTTCGTCGTTAAGAAATTTTTTTCCGTTCTAAATCCGAGGACAACAAAAAAAATTTTGTTTTTTTTTCCTTTCAACTTTCATATTAATTCTAAGGAAAGATTGTTAACAAAGATTTTAAAAATGAAAATTGGCGAAAAATTAAAATTCATTTTTGGCATTCCCAGGTGCGCCGTCTTCTCGCTGCGGGCCTTGGCTGCCTCCTGCGTGCGCTGCCTTCCGCGCGGCCATTGCCCTTTGACCGTCATGACTATTCTGAGCGAATCGTCATTCTTTCCTGTCGGCCCACCTCTTCTTCCTGACGAAATATTTGGCCTTTTCTCAATTTTTCCGCCATTTTTTCAAACATTCTTAGGGGAATATGTATATAAATATTTTGTATTTACATCATCTCTTCGGTTGAGATCATTATTCATGTTACGTTTTAATATCTTTTACCCTTGCATATCCAAAGCTTTCGTCATTCATTGCCTTCAATTGTTATATTCATTAATCCAGACATGCGCTCACCGTTGCCATTTCAATTCTTGATGTGATATTAGTTGAATCACGGGATTTAACAGTCGGGTGTTAAATAAATACTACTTATCTGTAAGTTGTCTCTCTCTCTCAATCTCAATCTATGTATCTCTATCGATACTTTCTCTTACTCGAGAAATAAGATATTGAACGATGCATTTTGCAGTAAAGTTTTTGCTAGAAGAATGATAACAAAATAATTTAAAAAAAATGACAACAAAAATTTCAGGACTATCTCACGACTTTATAACAGCATAGCAAGTCATCAATAAGTCAAGGATTCTATCATTATAATTGCTAATGAACGACTTAAAAGTATGCTAAAATAAAGAACGCGCCATAAAAAGAAGCCAACCTCGCAATTGTAATTTACGGATTTTTCTCGTGGATTCTTCAGCAATTGTTGCAAATAACTACGTTTAACACATCCTTTCGTCGGCGATCATTGTATTAATGTTCTATATTGTGATCGTTAAAACAAAAGCAAGCCTTATATTGAACGGCAAGTAATAGCTTCTAACAATTGTAATAGCTACATTTCACGGCGATCATTATATTAATTTCTCAAAAATATGCCGTGAGTGAAGCAATGTGAACAAGCGCCCTAAGGCATTCCTTTTGTATTTGATTGATGAAGGCTAACGTGTAAGGTCATTTGATTAGAGATGTTGATATAGTGAGAGGGTATGAGAGGAAAAGAGAGGAAGCCTGAACGGGGCTGAGAATAAAAGATCCGCGAAGAGGGAAACGACGAAATGGCAGTGTCAAACGCCGCTTCCTACACAAATTGCTCACCATCAGCATTGCTCCTTATATTTTTTAAGTGTGCTTGATTAGGCAAAAGTGTGACCTGAAGGATAGCGAAAGAGGAGTGGAACTTTCCCTAGGAATCGAAAGGGACCTGCGTCCTAGAGCAATCGCAATGCCAATATATTGCAATTAAATAAGCTAATTATAGAATATTTTATGAATGAAAACCTGATTTATTGCACTACTAGACATACACTTTCTCAGTGGTGCAAATTTTAAATTTGTAACCCTCTTAACTATCAAAACAGTTTCATCTTAAAGAAGGGCGATCACCGAAAAATTGCAATTGTATGTTCAAACGTGCAAAGGTTTCAAACGGAAGTCCATTTAATTACTCAAAAATGTACGGTAGATGAGATCGCTAAAGTAGCGCTGATTTCGAAGCGAGAAGTTATTGCTCGTCTACTAATTTCATACTGTTTTGCATAATATTTTTTAGTTTATTGTAGAATATTCAGATACGAAAGGGATAAAGCATGAAACAAACAAATGTCTTAAAATATTTGTAAATTGAATCTTCCCGCGATGGGTAAGTGGCAGCAAATCTACTGTCGAGTGCTGTAACACCACTTTTTTGCACTGACACCAATAACATATTCATTCAAAAATTGCATTTTCAAGTATCTTAAACTAGAATATGGAACTTTTTTATGCTTTTTCATTTGCCTTTTCTTTTTCCTCATGCCCGAGACTATTCGAAAATAGCTAAGATGTTTCAGAAATCGGCAATTACTTTTCGGTGATCGCCCTCCTTTAAGCATGGGAGGGTGATAGAAAAACGTGAAAGAGAGCAGAAGGGTGGAAATTCACAAGTGCACGTTGTTTCCTTTTAATCTATCCATCACTTCGCCTCCCATTCCCTTGCCACTTCTCCTTCCAACCTGTTGTAGCACGCCAGTTTTTTTATCATGATCATCGGTGGTCTCCGCAATCGGAGAAGAAAAGAATGAAGAGTTCAATGGACTATTGAATGGAAAAGCGGAGAGACAATAAACAGCATTCTCACTTACTACAATATATCGATAAATCAGAGATTCAAGTGTCGTTGTGACCAGAGGTGGAAATGTGCCCAAATTTGTTGAGCCAGCCCGGCCCTTCGGGTCCAAAGTCTCGGCAGTGCCCGGCCGGAAATTTCCGTGCCGTGTAATTTGGGCTAGGCCCGATTTAGGTTCTCAGATTTAAATTTAGCCATTATATAAAAATTTTCGCTAAATTTTTTAACAACATTTCCATTCTATTTAAGTTATTGGATGTATGTATCCATTGCCATATTTAGTATATATAAACCAATTTCTAAAACTTCCGAAAATATAAAGTTTACGTCTTTACCATCAATTTGCCAGGAATTTCTGACTTGAGGGCCCAATCGGGCCTACGGGCCTAACTTTTCTTGTGCCCGGCCCGGCCCGGGGCCATGGGATATTGGGCCGGCCTATTCCCACCTCTGGTTGCGAAAGCTCTTTTTGCCCCTTCGATTAATATCACCTCTCACAAGGAATACGAGCTATGCAGAACGATTTGTGTAGGAAAGGGCGTTTAACATTGCCGTTTCATTGTTTCTCTCCTCACGGATCTTTTATTCTCATACCGTTCGAGCTTCCACTTCTCTTTTCCCTCCCAATACCCTCTCACTAGATACACATCTCATATCAATTGACCTTGCTTTTCTGCGCCCAGCCATATTCATTCAACTATAAAAGGAATGCCTTACGGCGCATATTCAGCTTGCCTCCATCAAGCCGCTCATTAATACAGCTATCGCTCACTAAAGGATGTGTTAAATGTTGTTAATTGCAACAATTAATGAAGCTATTACTCCGTATTCATTGCGAAGCTAGCTTAATTACTTTAATGTTTTTACGAATCTCTTCCTATGGTGATCATTTGACGCGATTTCTCAGCGGCCTCTAGACTTGGGAGAATTTGAAAGGTCCGATTTAGAAAGTCCACATTTATTTTCCATTTAAAAGAATGATGCTTCTCCAAAATGTAGAGGCCGGCGTGAATATTTTAAAGCAAATATTTTATATTTTAATTAGGTAGCACGCTAAAGCAATATCTTCACTATTTACGACAAAATTTACACGATTATTGGTTTGCTTTGCGCGAAACAGCGAACGCGAATGTGAGACCATCACCCCAGGTCTCACCGGGCTCTCGAATTTTATATCTCGCACAGCCCTTTTCAAACTCTCGCAACCATTCTATTAGTTTCTCCGTGTTAAAAATTTTCCTCTAAAAAGCTTCTGAGCAAAATCTAATTTTGCCGGGTCCCCTTCTCTTTAGCTTCCTAACGATTCTCTCGCAGATCGCGTCATATAATGGTGCGACGATTTCTCCCGCTCGCACTCATCGCTGCCTCGATGGTCACCGTTGCATTTGCGTGTATGGCCATGCAGCCCACGCACCCCTCCACAACGAGGTTTCATTTAATATAGCCGTTTTCTCCCCATTAGCTTCAAGACTATCTTCATTTTTAGGTTTTATATAATTATTGGAATTCATCTTGCAATAATGCCGTCCGTTCAGGGAACACTAGAATTAATTTTGTTCTCCTTCGTCGAATTCGTTGACATTCAGGCCGCCTCCCGTGAGCACTACGCTACCAGACACAACAACTACGTCTTCAAGTACAACGACAACGACGACTATAGCGCCGACTTGCGACAAGTGTGACGACGTCGTCTACAAGGTTGGACGGGCACTTTTTGGGGATTGCACATCGATATCCACTGGGTTTTTGCACACCATTATCCATTGGGCTATTACTCACCTATATCTACTGGATTTTGCTTATTTCTACTAGTTAAGGCATCCATGATTCTTACTGCTTATGTTGCGGCGTCAACTGTTTGCTAGACGGTAGGGCTAATTTCTGGCTCATCATAGTGGGTGAACATTTGCATACATTTTCTTATTATGGTTTGTTGGTCAACTTATACTGCTAAAAATGAAGAAGTTTTTGTATTGAATGCTGACCGATAATAGAGAAATACAAATCCACTTACGAAATCAATGTTTCGTTTAAGATACCTGACCCGGCTACAACATGCGGCGGTCCTGCCTTTTACTGCACTGATGATGATCTTCTTTCAAGGACTTTGACGGGTTCATGCAAGACTGCCGCGTGCACGAATGGAAAACTGTTCGCCTATGATGTAAGTTAAGCTTCATTCAATTGATCTCTCTTCTCTCCTGCTCCTCTTTCACTCTATTTCTCTAATCTCCATTTTCTTTTAGCTCTCTGTCTCTCTCTTCCTCACTCACTCCTTCACTCTCTCTTTCTCTTCACCATCTCTATCTTCAATTACGCTTATCTTTTTGCGCGCGTGCGCTCTCTCTCTCTCTTTATTTTCAATAGCTCCTTCATCAGCCCCTCTTTTCTTTTTGCTCTTTCTCTCTTCGCCATCTCTCTCCTATTTTTTTTCTTTTCACTCACAATCCCTGCTCTTTCTTATTTCCATTCAGTCCGCCGGCACTCCTCAGTCGGTGACGGGAGATCTCGCGTGCGCCTTTAAGACTCCGGCCGCTTTCGAAGATGACTCCGCTCCGCCCGTCTCATTTCCGAATGGAGCCAGCGTCTTTTGCAAGGCCGGTCAGTTCAAATCAAATTAAAAAAATATATTATATGTATTTGTTTATCAATTTAAAGTCAAAAGAAACAGATTGTTTCCGAGAGCGAAGGAGAGACAAAATGAGTGATTGTTTTGAGTGTATAAAAAGTATATGAAAATTAATAAATGGTATGAATATTGTAACGATGTAAAGGAAATAAAAGCACTTTCAGTGGGCATGAGGAAATTACTAAGCTGGCAATCAATTGACAGATACCGCATGTCAAAAGTGCCCTGCGGTGGAGTACACGAAAAAAGCCGATAACAACCCCAAGCCAGAAGAAGAATTTGTCGAGAAGCCCTTCCTTGGCAAGCACGGCTGCCCCGTGAAGGACTGCCTCCGACATCAGCTCCGTTATGAGGATGTCAGTAATTGGATTGCTGCAGACATAAAAAAAATATCCGTTACTGGTGATCTATATAAAGTACGTATGTATAATAAGAACTTTATATCAGTCTCCAGTAACGTGTGCACATTGAGAGAATAGTTTCATGTTTCATGACGCTCTATTCTTCCAGCAGTCAGCGATTCTTCATTCCATCACATGCAACCCTGTACTTCCCGGCAACATCGACAGGAATAAGATGCCGGTGACGAAGCCCGTCGGGTGCTGTCAGTTTCTCTGCATTGTGAAGGACGTTCCAACTTAGGCAGTCCCACTCGCCCGGTCTCATGAGCTCTGACCTTTGACTCTAGTTAATGTTTTCTACTTTTCTCGGCTACTCTTCATAGATCTATTTTCAGAACCTTTGTAGTAATTTAAAAAAAAATTTATTTTGTTTGCCAATTAATTTCACTTTGTAGACGATTGTGGCTGTAGCACTGATGATGACTATTCCACGCTCTGCCCGCCAGGTCAGATGTTAATTATGAATAAAGTATAGAAATAATGATGGGATAATAATATCTGCTTATTCTTGCCAGTAGAGCATTCGAGTAGATAAACTGATACTTTCAGGCTACTTTTGCCAAGATTATTACAACTCGGTCTCCGACTGCAAAGCCAATTGTTCGCCTGGTGATTTCTTCCTCACCTTGGTAAGCCATCTTTGGCTAATAAAATAGATTAGACTAATTCACGGGAGATAATTAAAAGCAAGAAATCGGTTCTATAATATGAGAAAAATAAGGAAGAATGGGTGCTGTCGCCTAGATGCCGGACATGCCTGAGGGCGTTCTTCTGCCACCCGAAGATGTCTTCTGTGATCTGTCGAATAAGTGGCAACCTTCGAATCGTGACGAGCTTGTCTTGTCAACGTGTGCTACGCCAAGTAGGCTTAACTATTACTTTCAAAAATTCCAAATGACCGTTCTTGCCAGTCGATCGGATGCTAACTACCCAGCCAGTCTCGGCTAAGTGTCCGCCTCTGGAAGATCTAGGCGGCGGCAACTTCTCCAACGTCGTGTATAAGTCTATTGTGGACCAAGCTGGTGATCAAGTCATATTTGCTGTCTGTCGCAACGGCATGATCACGAGCGTCAGTCTTCTTTCGTTATGGAAACATATTACGAAAAAGATATGCATATGCTCTAAATCTACTTAAGTCTTTTACAAAGCTATTCATAGGAACCAGGGTTACAGTTTTTTTTGTTGGTATTTTTGGGTTTTTTGGGGTTTTAACAAAAAGCTTTTTTGTTTGGGGTCGGCCCAAAAAAAACAAAAAAAAACTTTTTACTCGAAATCTTCCGGATGTCCCTTCCTCCAGCAAAATTTTAAGATTGGAGGGTTCTAATTTCTCAGCTGGTTACATATATCACTTTATAGTATAATTGTCATTTCCGAATTAGTTTTACTTTTATTGTGTTATGGGTGTTGTAGATCAAGAAATTAACCAATTTTCTATTCTAAAATTACGATTAATGCAACTTTTTTTGTTTTTATTTTTTTTTTAATTTTTTTTGTACAAAAAATTCTTCTTTTTGTTTTTTGTCCTCAAAAAAACCGGTTTTTTTGGTTTTTTGGCCCAAAAATTTTTTTGGTCAGGGAGTTTTTTGTTCTACATCCCTGATAGGATATGACACTATTGAACACATAAGACATGTTTATTTTATTGTTAGTAACGCTTTCTAAGCCTTTACCACCCAAATAAATCGACGACTTTAACAGGCCACTTCTGGGACCGTTTCATCCTTCGTCTACTGTGATAGCGATGATACGGGATGGTATACCCCTTATGTCAACGACGATGTCACGAAGGTTGGAGACATATGATCGCGAAGTCCACACACTATTTTATTTTTTCCAGGTTACCTGCAAGCCGAATTCGTGCGTCGACTACGTGCTGGCAAAAGGCTACACTCAGGCACAAATCGACATGATCAATCTCGTCGAAGAGACAGGACGCTGCCGTGCAACCTGCATGAATGGACTGCCATTCAAGGTGATACAAGAATTTTTTGGCGGTTTTAAAATTATTATTACTTCCTTGTTTAGCAACAATAACCCCACGACAGTGCTTCAAATATGTATATTTAAATAATATCTGTTATCAAAATTCGAAAAAAAAGCTTAACTTTGCCGCAATACTTTATGATTGATAAACAGCAAGAGCATGTTACTATTTTTTTAATATCCGCAACGTCTTTATGTGCTTACAGAATGCAAACGGCGACATACTGCCCAAGACTCTAGTTATTCATTATGAGGCCTTCGAGTACGTCACAGATCAAGGGTATGATGACACGGATACCATCACGTGCTAGTTTGGTGAGCTTTTTCTTTGCAACAAAGAATGAATAAAAATGCAAAAGCTTAATGATTCTTTTCAATGAGTTTGGTTATTTTAGATCGTAACTGAACGTGCGTCGCTCGCTTCCACACTCTCCCGCTCACTTCTCTCTTGCGTTTCTGAAGGCCTCACTCAGATTTTCTTTCAGAAATCCCTTAGAGTTCGTATCAATAAGTATAATAGAATTGTACTTAAATTTTCCCTTTTTTAGTTTCAGTGTATAGTGCGTATTCTTGTCATCGTTTATCCTTCCACATAGTCGCATTATCACTTCTAGAATAGGGACATTTCATGTTGTAGACATTAGTGAGAATAGGCATTTATCAGATACCTCTTCTACTCCTCTGTAAATGAAAGAAGGCTAATTGGTAGGATTGTTGACATAAGAAGGCTAACTGGCAGGATTTGCCAGCAAGAAGCCTAACTGGAAGGATTTTGCACACCGAAGAAGGCTAACTGGAAGGATTGAAAAAAGTGGAAGGGTAATTGGCAGGAGTTCCTGTTGGAAGGCTAACCAACATGATTTGGAAGGCTAACTGACAGGAATTTCGAAAATGCCTAATTCAGAAATTGCACCTAGCGAACAAGTTGAGACAAGTTTAGCGGTTGTTGTTATTTGTTTTTGATAGCGTGCTTTCTTGACGTTCTGGTTCTCATGCAGTTGCCATTTTCTTGTAATTATGTGCTTATTAAGTGCTAGATGCGAATAGCAAGCAAGCACGCCGGTTCGTTTCGAGCGACCTTGCTGCTAATCAGCACTGCGAAGAGCTCCTCGCAGTCCTTCGCATCGATCCATCTCGAGTCGCTGTTTTTTTGTCGCCTCGCCTCTTCATCCAGCGAAGCTATCGGTTAACGAAAGGTGATTGCACCTTGAACAAATTTGGCTATCCTTGTACTTTGTTTGTGATTCAGTGGTTCTCATTAACCTTGCGCTTGCTATTTTCGGCCAATTATGTGCTCATTATTCTTTTAGATACGCAATGACAGCATGCGCGCAGAGTCATTTCGGGCGGTGCTACGACTTGCCCACTCAGAAGAAGGATGATTGCGTGGTCATCACTATCGATGACTGCGACTTAAAAGTAAGATTTCCATTTAGCCGAGCGCTTCTTGATATAGAAGCAGTGAGGGACTTTAAGCGGATGTGCATTTTTTTCTATGCATAGTTGGCACCTTTATTCTACTTGAGCGATGAAATTCCAACTGTTCAAACGGTTTCGTAGTTACCCATACTAACGGTTTCGTAGTTACCCGACTTAAAAGTAAGATTTCCATTTAGCCGTGCGCTTCTTCATCTACTACGCGTACAATCCGGACGTCCGCAACGCGCTACGGACGCTCCAGTGCGTTCGCGTGCTTTTGCTCGCAAAGACGACAGAGTCATTTCGGGCGGTGCTACGACTTGCCCACTCAGAAGAAGGATGATTGCGTGGTCATCACTATCGATGACTGCGACTTAAAAGTAAGATTTCCATTTAGCCGAGCGCTTCGTGATCTCCAGGACGCTGAAGGCCAGTTCTCCTTTGTGTATGTGGTCGCGTCGGACGTTGGCACGAATCTCTTCGTGCTCTCCTCCACCGTGCGCTTCTTCATCTACTACGCGTACAATCCGGACGTCCGCAACGCGCTACGGACGCTCCAGTGCGTTCGCGTGCTTTTGCTCGCAAAGACGACAGAGTCATTTCGGGCGGTGCTACGACTTGCCCACTCAGAAGAAGGATGATTGCGTGGTCATCACTATCGATGACTGCGACTTAAAAGTAAGATTTCCATTTAGCCGAGCGCTTCTTGATATAGAAGCAGTGAGGGACTTTAAGCGGATGTGCATTTTTTTCTATGCATAGTTGGCACCTTTATTCTACTTGAGCGATGAAATTCCAACTGTTCAAACGGTTTCGTAGTTACCCATATTTATTGCAGAATACTGAAGTAAAGGCGCTGACCGGCAAGGAAGTCGACTTGGATATCGAACCGATTGATAAGGTCTAGTGGACCGTAGCATAAACTCGAGTTGCTTCTCCGTGTTATCCAGGTTAGCCAGGTTAGCCTTACTTAGCCAGGTTTGTCAGTCATGAATAGTAAGGTAGTGACCATTCCAGGGAGTGATGGAGCTGCAGCCGATAATGGCCTGGTCTGGCAGGGGCTGCGAGAACAATGAGCCGGCCAAGCAGCCTCAGAGACACGCCACGCCGTCCCACGCTGCATCTCAAGGATCACAACCAGAAGATAGCAGTGCGCGTAGTGTTTTGATTATTTTAGGTTTTTTTTATATTGCAGAGATCTGGGGTATGCTGTAGTTACTTCGAGTATTAGTTATTTTTTATTCAGCACATTTTACTTCTGTAGGATTATTAGTGAGTGATACTGTAAAGTGGGAATTCAAGTTCTTCTCGATTCCAGAGTATACTGTACACAAGGTAAAGTAAGTATAAAGTGAAAGGCAGCCAAGCAAATTTCAGACATTTGTCCGTTCAATTAACTAGCGAAAAAATATATTTTGCAGCAGAAGCGGAACGAGTTGCGTGAGCGAAGATGGATCTCGCCGAGTGGTACTCTCTGAGGGAAGCAGCACTTATTGGAGCGCATGAGTGGAACAGGTCTGCGATCCATCTTTAGAATATTCTACAATTTATATCGGATATTCGAACCTGTAATTTCTTTACTATATGCTTGAGGATTTCGTTATTTCGTTATTATTTCAACCTTTTCTTCGGCGCATTTAACTTCTCGGGTAGGATGTTGCTTTTCAGATTTTTCTCGTTGTCTTCCCCTGCAAAGTGTGGCTGAGACTCTGGTGGCTGAGATGCAGGCTGTCCAGTTCTACCGTCTCTTCGTTCACCAGCACTCCATCACCAATCCGCAGGACTGTTAGTTTAACTCTTTTATTTTACTCTTCTGGCCAACTCTTTTGTAGCCGGAACACCTCGATTTTTGGGAATACTAAGTTTTGCACGAAAATGGAAGAATTTTATAGGAATTGTGTAAAAGGTAAATGCTTGGGCTATTTTAAAATTCCTTTACTTTGTCAAGACGACTCCGGTTGTTTCTTTATGCACACGACAACATGATTCTAATAAACAATGTATTTCTTTATGCGCTCAAGGAAAAGAAAAATCAATCTCCTTAAAAAAAAAAAATTATATATATATATATATATATGTATATATATCCTACAGGAAAAGCCACATTACAATACTCTTACACTGGGTATGGACTACTTGAAAAAATTATTTCTCAACCATAAATTTAATTTTGTAGAGTGAGCGTCATAGATAGGCAACGATGTAAGAACAAATATTTTACTTCCCGTCTCTTAGCAATTGCCCTATCTTTCTATTTCTGACGTTTCAGTTCTTATGTAAAATTATCATCAACCTAAATTTTGAAGTATATTTTATTAATTTAAAAAAAAGTATAATTGCTCCTATCGATTTGTGATTTTGTTTCATTTGCTTGTTTGCTTGTTTTTAAATCTAAAGGCATAACGACAAATACATCTGTCAAAATGGAGAAATATTGTATTCTTTACTGAAAATGACAGATATATTTGTGTTACTATATTATGTGCATTCTATACGGCAGCTTCAATCCTAGACGATTCAACAACATTATTATTGTGTACTCCTACTCGTATTCCCTTGACATCTCACGGTATTTAAAAAACTCCTTTACAACATGAAAATGCTTCTTTTACGGTAACAAATTTATTTGCCGCAAGGCCGATGATCTCATGACATGCTAACGTAGTCATAATTAATTTCAGCCATCGCAGCTTTCATCTTCTTTCAAATTTGATTAACGACAAAATTAATTGTTTTGCCAGCTTTTCAAAAAAGTGCGTCGTTCGATGATCATCCCTTTTCCTAGCCGGAAGTGGCATGCTTGGTGAAAATGGTATGATTTGTACAAATGTAGGGTGCCAGTTCCTCTTCTAAAATCACAGTAAGATGAAAATATTAAAAAAAAGATCATTTATTCACCGCAAATGTGTACATGAAAGTGCAGGTGTACGTAACGCTATGTACGTATCCATGTACATGTGTAGCAGCATTGTATACTTATCGTGTAACTGTCGTTAATCTTCCTCTAATATTTGTTGACACGTACACATGTACATACATATGTGTTCTTAATTCAAAATATGCGTATCTGATTTGTTGGTAATTGATTTGTTAATGTTTTTTCTCTCGAAAAAAAACCTACTTCAAATTTCCCGCCTTCTCCTCTCCAGAAGAACGTCGCCGAACGTGAGGAGCGTCGCGAGGCGAAAAAGCTGCGATGTGCGATCAAAACGACCATCGTCGTCCTCTCCTCCTATCTCATCTGCAACTCGGTCAACTTTGTGCTGTACACATGCGAGATGTTCTTTCGGTGGCTGATTACGGTATGATTTTTTTTTATTAATTCACAAAAATGTTTTTACATATCATCCTTCAATATCGTTTATGCACTGTTTTGTTTTAATGAGTCTTTTCCAGATATAAAAAGTGTATATATATATATTTTTTTTTACAGAATATTACTATGTAAATAAGTAGCAAAAACGTTTTTGCTTCCTAAAAGAAACTTTATGGGATGTGGCATGAAATAAGAGTAAGCCTTTTCCTCCAGGACGCTGAAGGCCAGTTCTCCTTTGTGTATGTGGTCGCGTCGGACGTTGGCACGAATCTCTTCGTGCTCTCCTCCACCGTTCTTCATCTACTACGCGTACAATCCGGACGTCCGCAACGCGCTACGGACGCTCCAGTGCGTTCGCGTGCTTTTGCTCGCAAAGACGACCGCTCGCGACGGCAAGCGAGACGAGAATGGCGGCGGCGGTTGCCGTCGACCGCTGTCGCTTCAGCAGCCGCAGCCAATCGTGATAAGGGCACCTCGACAGAATGACAGCGAGCTAACGCCGTTATCGCCAGCGAGCGTCTGACAGAGATGGAAAAGAATAATATTCAAATAGTATTCAAATGAAGAAAAAATTGGTCTAGTATTTAAAAAAAAGATTAAAAGGTAAACAACTTTCAGCTGGTACGATTTCGGAGGCGCCCCTTGACTACTATGAACGCGGCATGAGCACTCTTCTCTTCTCTAACCTGGGAATCGATAACACCGACTACATGGTAAAAATGCGGAGAATGAGAGATCGAGGACTGATGACTAAAATGTTTTACCAGAATTCAACTTAAGGAAGGAATGAAGGCGAAGAATAGTGAAATGTACTACGCGTTAGTTTAGTGCTCGAAACAAAAAAAAAACTAAGTCAAACAAACGGTTGCGTAAGTTATTAATTATACAAATTTTCTCCAGGATGTGGAATACGTCCTTGACATGGTGAAGCAAGATCCCAGCAAAGGATGCAAGAATGGACTTCCACTTGCAGTGCTGAACAACGCGAAGCTTGTGAAGCTAAATGACATTTATTCATGTCCCGTAGGTGCGCTTTACTTACAATGTTAAAGGTAATCGTGGATGCTTTATCGGAGCGAGTCACGAAGCGAATAAGAGTGCGAAGCTGTTGACCGCAACTGAAGCAGGAAATATTCGTTTCATGAAGCAGGAGATCGAGAACCTTTGCTTTTATTGGTTGGTAACCGAGGAAATATTAATGCCCAGTAGGAGTAGGTGTGAACTCTAATTTTAAAAGTGGATATAGATACAAGCACAGGGAAATTTCTTGTTTTCACTAATCTATTGCATGTAAGTGGGTGAAATCGTTGTAGAATCACGAGATTCTTCTCTGACTTCGCATGACAAAATTATTTAAAAGAAACGTAAAACAATTTTACAGGTTTACCTTTAAATCGAATCTTTTAAGGTACATGAATGGAGATTGTTTGGACGAAATTGACGTTTCTGGTGTGGCTCAGCAGCGTGTACTGTACAATAACACCAAGGTCCGCCAGCTGGCTTACAATGTCTGGCTCCGCCGCGAAGAGTTCTTTACTTCTCCGGCGGGGATTAATGAAGCTCTCTGCTGCATGCTTCTGCCGCGGAATTAATCTTGCCGTTTGTCCAAGACATGTCCAGGACAATCGGTCATGACCGTTCATGATCATAACCATGTCAAGGACACGTCAAGGACATGTCATGGACACCTGCACATATGCGAGTTAAAATACTATTTTGACATTTTCAGCTCTTTTACTGTTATTAAATATTTATTTTACAAAAATAATCAAAATAAAAAAAGAGAAGCTAAAATGGTTCACTCTAAGTCCACTTTTGAAAAAAAACAACTTTTTAAGTCGAATTGCACCAGACACTTATGCACTAATCAATTACAATTATGCATCATCTGCTTGAAACTATGTATCGAATCGGATTCCTTTCCATACCCCCAACTCTGATTGTCAGATACGCCCAAGGTCCTTCCTGCAAGCCAGTTCCCTGTATCGTCTCATGCACAACCACATCTCGAGAAATTCTTAGATGTAACAACATTTACTGTTGCGGCCTCATAACATGGCCATAACAAAAACGGTGGGGGATAAAAACATAGCAGAGGAACGGGGGCCACTCCGTGCTATATTCGCGAGCACTGCTTGAATGCGATGGCGCCGAACAGTGGATGTGCGAGTTGGCGCCAGTCAGTAATTCTGCTACACCATTCGCGAGACGCATGTTCGCGAGGCAAGCTTCTCCCGTCTCTTCAGCTATGCTATTCAGCACAATGATGGCGAATGGATCCAAAAACATGCCGAAATCAGTTTAGAAAACAAAACAACATAAAATAAGTGCAGCATGTTAAAGAACATGGAAGAATGTTCTTGCATCCATCCGACAATTGTTGGCTCGTTTAAAATTTTCCCCTCAAATTGACTTCAAACAAAACTAAAAAAGAGGTGCCATATGTCATAAACTGTGTCGCATGCCATAATTTGTCCGGGACATCGGTAGAAACCGCGAGCGTGTCACTCTGTGTTCTCCGCGTTTATGCACTCTCTCGATGCATTGTGCGATATTGTTTAAGCACAAGAAGAACATAAGGACGAGACCGTAAGCAACATGTCTCATGAACAGGAAGCCAAGAGACCGACGAAACAGCCAAGAAACTAAAATGGAAAGGATAAAAAAGTGGTGACTTTAATGAGACAAATACAAGATAAATGAGATGCTCGAGTAAGTCCAATTAGAGGCGAAATGGGTGTATATAAAAATATTAAGTTTAAATAGTCTCAAAATTAGAAAGGCAAACTAAAAAGGATTTACTGAAAAGTGATCGAACTGTCAGCGACGACTCAACTGGTTTTATTTCAATTTTTTTTAATCCGTTTCAACATTCATTTATTTTAACTGATTTGAATGGAAAATTAAACTACCAAATTAAATTAACACGTACAAAGTACCTGAGAAAAAAAAGTGCAATACTAATTAACAAAAAAAATAAGTTAATTACGAAATTGCAAAAGTCAAGTTAACAAGTTCATAGTGTTAATTTATGATGGCGAATGGATCCAAAAACATGCCGAAATCAGTTTAGAAAACAAAACAACATAAAATAAGTGCAGCATGTTAAAGAACATGGAAGAATGTTCTTGCATCCATCCGACAATTGTTGGCTCGTTTAAAATTTTCCCCTCAAATTGACTTCAAACAAAACTAAAAAAGAGGTGCCATATGTCATAAACTGTGTCGCATGCCATAATTTGTCCGGGACATCGGTAGAAACCGCGAGCGTGTCACTCTGTGTTCTCCGCGTTTATGCACTCTCTCGATGCATTGTGCGATATTGTTTAAGCACAAGAAGAACATAAGGACGAGACCGTAAGCAACATGTCTCATGAACAGGAAGCCAAGAGACCGACGAAACAGCCAAGAAACTAAAATGGAAAGGATAAAAAAGTGGTGACTTTAATGAGACAAATACAAGATAAATGAGATGCTCGAGTAAGTCCAATTAGAGGCGAAATGGGTGTATATAAAAATATTAAGTTTAAATAGTCTCAAAATTAGAAAGGCAAACTAAAAAGGATTTACTGAAAAGTGATCGAACTGTCAGCGACGACTCAACTGGTTTTATTTCAATTTTTTTAAATCCGTTTCAACATTCATTTATTTTAACTGATTTGAATGGAAAATTAAACTACCAAATTAAATTAACACGTACAAAGTACCTGAGAAAAAAAAGTGCAATACTAATTAACAAAAAAAAATAAGTTAATTACGAAATTGCAAAAGTCAAGTTAACAAGTTCATAGTGTTAATTTATGATGGCGAATGGATCCAAAAACATGCCGAAATCAGTTTAGAAAACAAAACAACATAAAATAAGTGCAGCATGTTAAAGAACATGGAAGAATGTTCTTGCATCCATCCGACAATTGTTGGCTCGTTTAAAATTTTCCCCTCAAATTGACTTCAAACAAAACTATAAAAGAGGTGCCATATGCCATAATTTGTCCGGGACATCGGTAGAAACCGCGAGCGTGTCACTCTGTGTTCTCCGCGTTTATGCACTCTCTCGCTATGGTCATGACCACGTAAGGGACAAGCCCACAAATGTGTCCATGACCATCGAATTTTTTTTCTTTTTTGTCCAGGACACGTCCAGGACATGTCTTAGACATGTCCTAGACTCCTGTGTATTAACATAGGCAGAAGTGGATGTGTCCAGGACATGTGTCCGTTTTATTTTGAAACGGTCACGACCGATTGTCCTTGACATGTCTTGGACAAACGGCAAGATTAATGCCGCGGCTGCACTTCAATCGCTCATCTCCTTCCTATCCACGCTATCCCCTCGACAGCTTCTACCACCACAGCTTCTACCACCACAGCTTATACCACCACCACCACAGCTTCTACCACCACAGCTTCTACCACCACCACAGCTTCTACTAAGACCGCTTCTACCATCAAAGCTTCTAGTATGACAGCTTCTACGACAACTTCTGCTACGACAACAGCTGGTTCGGCCACTGCCTGTACGTGTGCGGCGACAGCTTCTACGACCACAGCTCACACGGTCTCACTCCGCCCACCAGGTCGACAATAACATTTATAGTATTGTTACATTGGCCAAAGTTTAGCTTGAGACTCGCCAATTAGTAATCAACATTAATTTAAAGTAATTAAATTCTAATTTTTAATTTTAATTTCATTTAGGCGACGTCGATTTCTCGTGCGCCATCCCTTGGCTTCTTCTTATCTGCGCCCTTGCCGCGTTGTATTTTCTTTTCATCTATTACATGGTATCCCGTATTCTGAATTAGACCATTTTCATGATAAAAAAGTTACTTTATCCACTTTGTTGGCAGATCAATCAAGCATGAAAAAGTGTGGAGAAGAGAAGAGCACAGGCTCTGACCATTCGCTCATAGCTCATATTTACCGACATCAAATTAAATTAACACTTGGAAATAAATGCAGCTTTAGTCATTATTAAACATTTCCAGCATTGTTAAAAATTAAGGGTAGTGGGGTAAGTACAATCTAGGGATGGTAAATGGGAAGAAAAATTAAGGGTAAGTACAATCTAGGGATGGTAAATGGGGAGATGAGGAGGAAAGGCAGATCGCCACTGCACAATACGAAGTGGTCCCTTGAGACTCGGCCTCCTCTCGACCTTCGTGAAGTTGTCGAATCAATCCCATCCTTGACGATCGCTCAAAACTTGTCACGGATTAGAAGCGACGATAAAATTAGAATAGTAAATTGTCGTATGTATATATTTATGAAATAATAAAACTTTAAATGCAGGTTTTACTTTTTTTTTTATTTGATAAACTCATTCGGGGCTATGACTTATAAGATAGTGCTAGAATTGTGGAGATGAGTTGGAGACCGATGAGCCATATTATCATCAATTTTTTCCATTTCTCTCTTGCACTCTTCTACTACAGTGGCATTCGTTTCTATATAAAAAAATAATTATCGTTGAGATATAAAAATTCATATCCAAAAATTCATATTTCTTTCTCTCTTTTTCCTCACCTGTCATTTTCTCACTCACTCGTTCGTATGCGGTTGACTTTTCCTCGTTTTCTAATTACTCGTCGATAAAAGTGTCGTACATTTCGAAGTTACTTCTACCCCAAGGCTACGAAATTTGTTTCAAATTTGTTTTTGCTGAAACTTGCCCCAGGTGGGTTATTTGATGCGAGGAAGCCGAATATGATCTTCATTTTGCTCAATTTCGACGTTTTATTTTTTATGATAGGTTTATGATAAGTGACAAACCTGTTCCAAATACGCTAGAAGCTCTACACGGGGATATTTGAGGCCACGAAAAATAATATGATGTTAGTTTTGATAGGTTTCGCCATTTCAAGAAGACACTGTGGGTGTCCTGTGCAATACTTAGGAGACATTGGTTGTTTATTGTACCATTTTCAACAAGTGAAAAGTAGGGAGTTGGGAACCAAATAACAATAACAGTCCTAGCAAGCATTGAGCGATGCCTGCATAACATTCTAAAATGACGAAATTGAGCAAAATCAAGTTCATATTCGGCTTCCTCGCATCAAATAACCCTCCTCTGCAAGTTTCAGCAAACAAAAGTTCTGGAAAAAAAGATGCATGGTCTTGGGGTAGGAGAACCGAAATAGTACCGGGATTTGTCATCATCGAATGCTGAGAAAGACATGCACAAAAAGTCTTCGAGGAGACCCAGGTGGTTAGAGGGCCTAGCATCCTCTTACTGTCCGTCCCTAACTCCAGCTCCTGACGGCCGTAGTAAAGTTTTTATGGGGCGCGGGGCATCGTTTATAGGGGTGTGTTTGATTCTCTTGACAAACCATGTGCTTTTTGTCTTTAACACGTCTTCGCCGAGTTCTGGCACCCCTTCACTCCCCCTTCCAATCGGCAAGATGATGTCCGGCCACCCTTGCCGGTATAAAGAGGTCGAGCAGAAGACGCGGTTTTCGAGGGGTAATCCTGAGATTGTCTACGAGACTTTTTAACTTTTTTTTTGTGAAGTTGTGGTGCTGATTCGGCCGTGAATCGGGCGTGGGGTGATTTCGAATTCTAGCTTAGCGGCTGGAAACGTTTGGAAAACGCGTTTTGGTGTAATGTGTGTGTGTGGATAACGAGAGAAGAGCCATGCAATGCTTGGAGACGAGAACAATGAAATATATTTCAAATGTGGTTATGCCGATGCGCATTGGGTAAACCATTTTTTTAAACCTTTGATCGTCTTGCGCCAAATTGCCAATCATTTTTCTGTGCCAAGTACGACTACGGTACGGAACCATAAAAAATACATATATCCTGGATAAATTCGTGTCTGGATTGTCAACATCTGGTTGGTGCTCACTCTTACAAGTCAAGGCTGGCGAAGAGGGTAGGGCGCTCGCTAATTTTGCTGCAGGAGGTGTATGGCAATGAAATAATTTGGCGTGATAGGGCGAATTGAAGGTGAAGCATCCTGCGCAAACGAACCTGAGATGCGAAAGAGGGAAAGTATAGAGAAAAAGAGAGAGAAAGGAAAGAGCGAGAGATAGAGAGAGAGAGAGGAAAGAGCGAGAGATGGAGAGAGAGAACGAGAATGAAATAGATACAAGGGATACGATGAAGCAATTAAGGAATAGCGTGAGAATGATTAAACGAAGTCGGTGAGAAAACGCGAATGAAAGGCGAAACAAAGGAGTACACATAATTACAAATCTGCGGAAAAGATAGAGAGAGAAAGAGATTGCGAGAGATAGAAGGATAATATGCATACAGAAGAGATACGAACGGGGAGAGAGATAGGCGAGAGGGAAAGAGAGAGTGAGAGTGAGTGAGAGAGATAGAGAGAGAGGGTGACCGCCAGATCTTGCAAGACAGCTTATGACGTTCGACGACGCCGGTGTGCCCTTGAGAAGAGAGAAAGAGTGAGAACGAGTTGAAGAAAGAGAGTGTGTGAAAAAGGCAGAGGTGCAGATAGAGCAAGAGAGAGAGAGAGAGAGAGAGGAGAGGAGAGTGAGAGAGATAGAGAGAGACAGGAGACGAGAGAGAGAGAGAGAAAGTGAGAGTTAGAAAGGCAAAGCGACAAATTGAGTAATCGTACAAACATCATCAAGTCGCGTGTCTTGCTCGTGGTCAGGGGAGGCTGGACACTTCTCAAAGAGCCTCAGAATTGTTCAGAGGACATCGTGCCTCTATCAGTACAATAGCACTAGTTATCATCTATGTATGATCTGGCTGAACTGATTGTGTGCTTGGCCATGGCCTTATCGCCTTGATGCTTGCACTGTTTAGTTCGACCATCATGATTCTCATTCACTCTCTTTCTCTCTCTCTCTCTCTCTCTCTCTCTCTCTTTCTCTCTCTCTTTTTCTCTAGACAGTCTCCCGAGGAGCCCTATTCATTTATCTATAAACTTCGCCAGATCTTGAAGACGCCTGAAGGCCTGCAGTTTCCGTATTGATTGTAATGCTTGTTTCTTAGATTTGAGAGAGAGACAGAGAGAGAGAGAGAGACAGAGAGAGAGAGAGAGAGACAGAGAAAGAGAGAGATAGAGAGATCTCATTTTCAGAGATCTTTCCATGCCTTTCTCTCTCTCCCTCTCAATGATCCGAATGCTGGCGAAAGCTCACGCTTGGTTGATTACTTTGAAACAACTAGGAAATCGTTGCATTGCCATATCTTTCTTTCTTTATTTCGCGGCAATCTTCCGTGTTGATATTCGTACAATTTCTTTTAATAGTTTAATTAAATAATTAATTGATTACTCTTTCTCCATTTTTACGGACTACACTGAAGTTTGGAGTGACAATTTGGTTTTCTTGTACTTTCTGCACATTTCGACTGTGCGTGCTACTGCCAAAAAATAGCAGAGTTTAGACACTGTTTGACACACTTGGTAGGATACCTGTTATTGGGTACTTCTCGTTCTCTCTCACTTTCTCCCTCTCTCTTTTTCTCTCTCCCTTTCTCGTTCTCTCCCTCTCCCTCTATCTTCGTACATCTTATCTCATTTTGTACCTCATTCCGCCTATCACACCATTTCACGATTTGGACGAGATTTCGTCAGAGGAGATGAGAATGTTCGCGAATTCCGTTGGTCACGTTTGATCAGTTGTCTACTGTTCTCTCTTTCTCTCAATCTCTCTTACTCTCTCTCTCTTTACTTTTCTCCATCTCGCTTTATCTCTTCATTTCGAGCAGCTAAATGAAATTTGGCCGATCGCTCTTCTTCAATCGGTCACACGCTCTTCACACTTGTGGTGACCCTCTTAGAGCGGGCAGCAGATTTGCTTAGTTTTCCCTTTCTCTCTCTCTCTCAGCCTTTTTTGTCTCTCTTTCTCTTTTTTCTTTTTCTTTCTCTCTCTCTCTCGCTCTCTCTCTCTCTCTCTCTCTTCCGCTCGCTCTTCTCAAAAGTGTCCAAAATCTAGAGCAAAGCTTGTTGGTATGCAGTGCCAGAGTGGGTCGAATGTGTTGTCGAAAAAGTGCAGCAGCGATCGACACGATAAGGCTCAGAGTGGAATGAATGAGATCACTGTCTTCTGTGCACTTTATGGAATCCTGCGGATACAGGCATGAGCTATTGGCAGCGTCCAGAGAGGGGGGGGGGGAAAGGTGGAAGAGAGGGAAAATGAGAGAGAGAGAGAGAGAGAGAGAGAGAGAGATCGGGGTCGAAGAATCTTTTCATTTAAGTCAAGTAAGTCAAGTAGCCACTGGAGCTGGTTTACCATCAAGAAGCTTTCATGAGTTTTGGATAACTTGGCAGAGCATGCCTTTTGGGTTCGGAAGTGTTTTGCCACCAGAGAGCAGCCGCCAACTGTCACAGGCACACTCACTATACATATCTCACACAAATGTATGGACACTTGAGCTCATGGTGCCTAACCATAAGGCAGATAACAAAGTTTACCCTCTTTGCTCCTCTCCCTATAGTATCTCTCCTTGGGCACCTCCCTGCCACTGTTCCAGTTTTCTCCTCCTCGAACACTGTGTGATTGGATCAGCCAGGAGAGAGAGAGAGTGAGAGAAAGGGAGAGAGAGTGAGAGAGAAAGGGAGAGAGAGTGAGAGAGAAAGGGAGAGAGAGAATGTCGCGCGAAATAAGCGAAAAAGAGACAGCCTGCCAACAACTTGAAGGACAGCGGCTTTTCGTCGTTAAGAAATTTTTTTCCGTTCTAAATCCGAGGACAACAAAAAAAATGTTGTTTTTTTTTCCTTTCAACTTTCGTATTAATTCTAAGGAAAGATTGTTAACAAAGATTTTAAAAATGAAAATTGGCGAAAAATTAAAATTCATTTTTGGCATTCCCAGGTGCGCCGTCTTCTCGCTGCGGGCCTTGGCTGCCTCCTGCGTACGTTGCCTTCCGCGCGGCCATTGCCCTTTGACCGTCATGACTATTCTGAGCGAATCGTCATTCTTTCCTGTCGGCCCACCTCTTCTTCCTGACGAAATATTTGGCCTTTTCTCAATTTTTCCGCCATTTTTTCAAACATTCTTAGGGGAATATGTATATAAATATTTTGTATTTACATCATCTCTTAGGTTGAGATCATTATTCATGTTACGTTTTAATATCTTTTACCCTTGCATATCCAAAGCTTTCGTCATTCATTGCCTTCAATTGTTATATTCATTAATCCAGACATGCGCTCACCGTTGCCATTTCAATTCTTGATGTGATATTAGTTGAATCACGGGATTTAACAGTCGGGTGTTAAATAAATACTACTTATCTGTAAGTTGTCTCTCTCTCTCAATCTCAATCTATGTATCTCTATCGATACTTTCTCTTACTCGAGAAATAAGATATTGAACGCTGCATTTTGCAGTAAAGTTCTTACTAGACGAATGATAACAAAATAATTTTAAAAAAACGACAACAATAATTTCAAGACTATCTCATTACTTTACAACAGCATAGTAAGTCATCAATAAGTCAAGGATTCTATCATTATAATTACTAATGGCAAGAAAGAACGACTTAAAAGTATGCTAAAATAAAGAACGCGCCATAAAAAGAAGCCAACCTCGTAATTGTAATTTACGGATTTTTCCCGTAGATTCTGAGTAATAGCTTCAGCAATTGTTGCAAATAGGTAACTACGTTTAACACATCCTTTAATCGGCGATCATTGTATTAATGTTCCATATTGTGATCATTAAAGCAAAAGCTAGCCTTATATTGAACGGCAAGTAATAGCTTCTAACAATTGAAATAGCTAAATTTCACGGCGATCATTGTATTAATTTCTCAAACATATACCGTGAGGGAAGCAATGTGAACATGCACCCTTAGGCATTCCTTTTGTATTTGATTGATGAAGGCAAACGTGTAAGGTCAATTGATTAGAGATGTTGATATAGTGAGAGGGTATGAGAGGAAAAGAGAGGAAGCCTGAACGGGGCTGAGGATAAAAGATCCGTGAAGAGAGAAACGACGAAATGGCAGTGTCAAACGCCATTTCCTACACAAATTGCTCACCATCAGCATTGCTCCTTGCGAGAGGTGATGAAAAGTGTGACCTGAAGGATAGCGAAAGAGGAGTGGAACTTTCCCTTGGAATCGAAAGGGAACTGCGTCCTAGAGCAATCGCAATGTCAATATATTGCAATTAAATAAGCTAATTATAAAAAAATTTATGAATGAAACCATGAGTTATTGCACTTCTAGACATACACTTTCACAATAGTGCAAATTGAAAACTTGTCTTATAACCATCACAAAAGTTTCATCTTAAGCATGGGAAAGTGATAGAAAAAACGTGAAAGAGAGCAGAACTATGGAAATTCACTAGTGCACGTGTTTCCTTTTAATCTATCCATCACGTCGCCACCCATTCCCTTGCCACCTCTCCTTCCAACCTGTTGCTGCACGCCATTTTTTTTATCGTGATCATTGGTTGTCACCGCAATCGGAGAAGAAAAGAACGAAGAGTTCAATGGACTATTGAATGGAAAAGCGGAGAGACAATAAACAGTATTCTCACTTACTACAATATATCGATAAATCAGAGATTCAGGTGTCGTTGTGACCAGAGGTGGAAATGTGCCCAAATTTGTTGAGCCAGCCCGGCCCTTCGGGTCCAAAGTCTCGGCAGTGCCCGGCCGGAAATTTCCGTGCCGTGTAATTTGGGCTAGGCCCGATTTAGGTTCTCAGATTTTAATTTAGCCTTTTTAATGTAAAAATTTTCGTAAAATGTTTTAACAACATTTCCACTTTATTTAAGTTATTTGCTGTATGTATCCATTGTCATATTTAGTATAAATAAACCCATTTCTAATACTTCCGAAAATTTAAACTTTACGTCTTTACCATCAATTTGAGAGAAATTTCTGACTTGCGTGCCCAATCGGGCCTACGGGCCGGCCCAACTTTTCTTGGGCCCGTCCCTGCCCAGGGCCATGGGAAATTGGGCCGGTCGGGCCGGGCCGGCCCATTCCCACCTCTGGATGTTAAAGCTCTTTTTGCCCCTTCGATTAATATCACCTCTCATAAGGAATACGAGCTATGCCGAACGATTTGTGTAGGAAAGGGCGTTTAACATTGCCGTTTCATTGTTTCTCTCCTCACGGATCTTTTATTCTCACCAAGCTGCCTCTCCTTTCCTCACATACCCTCTCACTATATTCACATCTCATATCAAATGACCTTGCCTATCTCATGGTCAGAGAGTGGAACCATCTTCAATCAACTATAAAAGGAATGCCTAAGGACATCATTCGAGCTTCCAGTTCTCTTTTCCCTCCCATTCTCATGGTCAGAGAGTGGAACCATCTTCAATCAAGTATAAAACTAATGCCTAAGGACACCGTTCGAGCTTCCAGTTCTCTTTTCCCTCCCAATCTCATGGTCAGAGAGTGGAACCATCTTCAATCAAGTATAAAACTAATGCCTAAGGACACCGTTCGAGCTTCCAGTTCTCTTTTCCCTCCCAATACCCTCTCACTATATCCACATCTCATATCAATTGACCTTGCTTATCTGCGCACGGCCATATTCATTCAACTATAAAAGGAATGCCTTACGGCGCATATTCAGCTTGCCTCCATCAAGCCGCTCATTAATACAGCTATCGCTGACTAAAGGATGTGTTAAACGTAGTTAATTGCAACAATTATTGAAGCTATTATTCCGTATTCATTGCGAAGCTAGCTTAATTACTTTAATGATTTTACGAATCTCTTCCTTTGGTGATCATTTGACGCGTTTTGCTAGCTGCCTCTAGACTTGGGAGAATTTCAAAGGTCCGGTTTAGAAAGTCCACATTTATTTTCCATTTAAAAGAATGATGCTTCTCCAAAATGTAGAGGCCGGCGTGAATATTTTAAAGTGAATATTTCATATTTTATCTTCACTATTTACGACAAAATTTACACGATTATTGGTTTGCTTTGCGCGAAACAGCGAACGCGAATGTGAGACCATCACCCCAGGTCTCACCGGGCTCTCGAATTTTATATCTCGCACAGCCCTTTTCAAACTCTCGCAACCATTCTATTAGTTTCTCCGTGTTAAAAATGTTCCTCTAAAAAGCTTCTGAGCAAAATCTAATTTTGCCGGGTCCCCTTCTCTTTAGCTTCCTAACGATTCTCTCGCAGATCGCGTCATATAATGGTGCGACGATTTCTCCCGCTCGCACTCATCGCTGCCTCGATGGTCACCGTTGCATTTGCGTGTATGGCCATGCAGCCCACGCACCCCTCCACAACGAGGTTTCATTTAATATAGCCGTTTTCTCCCCATTAGCTTCAAGACTATCTTCATTTTTAGGTTTTATATAATTATTGGAATTCATCTTGCAATAATGCCGTCCGTTCAGGGAACACTAGAATTAATTTTGTTCTCCTTCGTCGAATTCGTTGACATTCAGGCCGCCTCCCGTGAGCACTACGCTACCAGACACAACAACTACGTCTTCAAGTACAACGACAACGACGACTCCAGCGCCGACTTGCGACAAGTGTGACGACGTCGTCTACAAGGTTGGACGGGCACTTTTTGGGGATTGCACATCGATATCCACTGGGTTTTTGCACACCATTATCCATTGGGCTATTACTCACCTATATCTACTGGATTTTGCTTATTTCTACTAGTTAAGGCATCCATGATTCTTACTGCTTATGTTGCAGCGTCAACTGTTTGCTAGACGGTAGGGCTAATTTCTGGCTCATCATAGTGGGTGAACATTTGCATACATTTTCTTATTATGGTTTGTTGGTCAACTTATACTGCTAAAAATGAAGAAGTTTTTGTATTGAATGCTGACCGATAATAGAGAAATACAAATCCACTTACGAAATCAATGTTTCGTTTAAGATACCTGACCCGGCTACAACATGCATCGGTCCTGCCTTTTACTGCACTGATGATGATCTTCTTTCAAGGACTTTGACGGGTTCATGCAAGACTGCCGCGTGCACGAATGGAAAACTGTTCGCCTATGATGTAAGTTAAGCTTCATTCAATTGATTTCTCTTCTCTCCTGCTCCTCTTTCACTCTATTTCTCTAATCTCCATTTTCTTTTAGCTCTCTGTCTCTCTCTTCCTCACTCACTCCTTCACTCTCTCTTTCTCTTCACCATCTCTATCTTCAATTACGCTTATCTTTTTGCGCGCGTGCGCTCTCTCTCTCTCTTTATTTTCAATAGCTCCTTCATCAGCCCCTCTTTTCTTTTTGCTCTTTCTCTCTTCGCCATCTCTCTCCTATTTTTTTTCTTTTCACTCACAATCCCTGCTCTTTCTTATTTCCATTCAGTCCGCCGGCACTCCTCAGTCGGTGACGGGAGATCTCGCGTGCGCCTTTAAGACTCCGGCCGCTTTCGAAGATGACTCCGCTCCGCCCGTCTCATTTCCGAATGGAGCCAGCGTCTTTTGCAAGGCCGGTCAGTTCAAATCAAATTAAAAAAATATATTATATGTATTTGTTTATCAATTTAAAGTCAAAAGAAACAGATTGTTTCCGAGAGCGAAGGAGAGACAAAATGAGTGATTGTTTTGAGTGTATAAAAAGTATATGAAAATTAATAAATGGTATGAATATTGTAACGATGTAAAGGAAATAAAAGCACTTTCAGTGGGCATGAGGAAATTACTAAGCTGGCAATCAATTGACAGATACCGCATGTCAAAAGTGCCCTGTGGTGGAGTACACGAAAAAAGCCGATAACAACCCCAAGCCAGAAGAAGAATTTGTCGAGAAGCCCTTCCTTGGCAAGCACGGCTGCCCCGTGAAGGACTGCCTCCGACATCAGCTCCGTTATGAGGATGTCAGTAATTGGATTGCTGCAGACATAAAAAAATATCCGTTACTGGTGATGGAGCCAGCGTCTTTTGCAAGGCCGGTCAGTTCAATTCAAGTTTTAAAACATATTATATGTATTTGTTTATTAATTTAATTTGTTAAAACCCCAAGAAACAGATTGTTTCCGAGAGCGAAGGAGAGAGAAAATGAGTGATTGTTTTGAGTGTTTAAAAAGGTATATGCAAATTTATATTAGGTATGTATATATTAACGATGAAAAGGAAATAAAAGCACTTTCAGTGGGAATCAGGAAACTACTAAGCTGATCAATTAACAGAGACCGCATGTCAAAAGTGCCCTGTGGTGGAGTACGCGAAAAAGGCCGATAACGATCCCGAGCCAGAAGAAGAATTTCTCGACAAGCCCTTCCTTGGCAAGCACGGCTGCCCTGTTAAGGACTGCTTCCGACATCAGCTCCGTTATGAGGATGTCAGTAATTGGATTGCTGTAGACATAAAAAAAATATCCGTTACTGGTGATCTAGTACGTATAATAAGAACTTTATATCAGTCTACAGTAACGAATGCACATCGAGAGAATAGTTTCATATTTCATGAAGCTCTATTCTTCCAGCAGTCAGCGATTCTTCATTCCATCACATGCAACCCTGTACTTCCCGGCAACATCGACAGGAATAAGATGCCGGTGACGAGAACTGTCGGGTGCTGTCAGTTTTTCTTGCATTGTGAAGGACGTTCCAACTTAGGCAGTCCCACTCGCCCGGTCTCATGAGCTCTGACCTTTGACTCTAGTTAATGTTTTCTACTTTTTTCGGCGACTCTTCATAGATCTATTTTCAGTACCTTTGTAGTAATTTTAAAAAAAAATTATTTTGTTTGCCAATCAATTTCACTTTGTAGACGATTGTGGCTGTAGCACTGATGATGACACAGCTACGCTCTGCCCGCCAGGTTGGATTGTAGTTTAAAAAATAGTACCGAAGGAATGATGGGATAATATCAGCATATTCTTGCCAGTCGAGCATTTGGGAAGATAAACTGATACTTTCAGGCTACTTTTGCCAAGATTATTACAACTCGGTCTCCGACTGCAAGGACAGGTGTTCGCCTGGCGATTTATTCCTCACCTTGGTAAGCCAGCATGGGCTAATAAGATAGATTAGACTTATTTATGGGAGATAATTAAAAGCATGAAATCGGTTCTATAATATGAGAAAAGTAAGGAAGAATGGGGCGCCTAGATACCGGACATGCCTGAGGGCGTTCTTCTGCCACCCGAAGATGTCTTCTGTGACCTGTCGAATAAGTGGCAACCATTCGGGAATCGTGACGAGCTTGTCTTGTCAACGTGTGCTACGCCAAGTTGGTTTAACTATTACTTTCACAAAAATTCCAAATGACCGTTCTTGCCAGTCGATCGGATGCTAACTACCCAGCCAGTCTCGGCAAGGTGTCCGCCTCTGGAAGATCTAGGCGGAGGCAACTTCTCCAACGTCGTGTATAAGTCTATTGTGGACCAAGCTGGTGATCAAGTCATATTTGCTGCCTGTCGCAACGGCATGATCGCGAGCGTCAGTCTTCTTTCGTCATGGAAAATATTACGAAAAAGATATGCATATGCTCTAAATCTACTTAAGTCTTTTACAAAGCTATTCATAGGAACCAGGGTTACAGTTTTTTTTTTTTGTTGGTATTTTTGGGTTTTTTATGGTTTTAACAAAAAGCTTTTTTGTTTGTTTTTTTTGTTTGGGGTCGGCCCAAAAAAACAAAAAAAAAACTTTTTACTCGAAATCTTCCGGATGTCCCTTCCTCCAGCAAAATTTTAAGATTGGAGGGTTCTAATTTCTCAGCTAGTTACATATATCACTTTATAGTATAATGGTCATTTCCGAATTAGTTTTACTTTTATTGTGTTATGGGTGTTGTAGATCAAGAAATTAACCAATTTTCTATTCTAAAATTACGATTAATGCAACTTTTTTTGTTTTTTTTTTATTTTTTTTTTTGTACAAAATTTCTTCTTTTTGTTTTTTGTCCTCAAAAAAACCGGTTTTTTTGGTTTTTTGGAACACAAATTTATTTGGTCAGGGAGTTTTTTGTTCTACGTCCCTGATAGGAACCTCACTATTGAACACATAAGACATGTTTATTTTATTGTTAGTAACGCTTTCTAAGCCTTTACCACCCAAATAAATCGACGACTTTAACAGGCCACTTCTGGGACCGTTTCATCCTTCGTCTACTGTGATAGCGATGATACGGGATGGTATACCCCTTATGTCAACGACGATGTCACGAAGGTTGGAGACATATGATCGCGAAGTCCACACACTATTTTATTTTTTCCAGGTTACCTGCAAGCCGAATTCGTGCGTCGACTACGTGCTGGCAAAAGGCTACACTCAGGCACAAATCGACATGATCAATCTCGTCGAAGAGACAGGACGCTGCCGTGCAACCTGCATGAATGGACTGCCATTCAAGGTGATACAAGAATTTTTTGGCGGTTTTAAAATTATTATTACTTCCTTGTTTAGCAACAATAACCCCACGACAGTGCTTCAAATATGTATATTTAAATAATATCTGTTATCAAAATTCGAAAAAAAAGCTTAACTTTGCCGCAATACTTTATGATTGATAAACAGCAAGAGCATGTTACTATTTTTTTAATATCCGCAACGTCTTTATGTGCTTACAGAATGCAAACGGCGACATACTGCCCAAGACTCTAGTTATTCATTATGAGGCCTTCGAGTACGTCACAGATCAAGGGTATGATGACACGGATACCATCACGTGCTAGTTTGGTGAGCTTTTTCTTTGCAACAAAGAATGAATAAAAATGCAAAAGCTTAATGATTCTTTTCAATGAGTTTGGTTATTTTAGATCGTAACTGAACGTGCGTCGCTCGCTTCCACACTCTCCCGCTCACTTCTCTCTTGCGTTTCTGAAGGCCTCACTCAGATTTTCTTTCAGAAATCCCTTAGAGTTCGTATCAATAAGTATAATAGAATTGTACTTAAATTTTCCCTTTTTTAGTTTCAGTGTATAGTGCGTATTCTTGTCATCTTTACAACATGAAAATGCTTCTTTTACGGTAACAAATTTATTTGCCGCAAGGCCGATGATCTGATGACATGCTTACGTAGTCATAATTAATTTCAGCCATCGCAGCTTTCATCTTCTTTCAAATTTGATTAACGACAAAATTAATTATTTTGCCAGCTTTTCTAAAAAGTGCGTCGTTCGATGATCATCCCTTTTCCTAGCGGGAAGTGGCATGCTTGGTGAAAGTGGTATGATTTGTACAAATGTAGGGTGCCAGTTCCTCTTCTAAAATCAATCTGTACAAGTAAGATGAAAATATTAAAAAAAAAAAGATCATTTATTCACCGCAAATGTGTACATGAAAGTGCATGTGTACGTAACGATATTCCACACATGAATAATATGTATGTATGTACATCCATGTACATGTGTAGCAGCATTGTATACTTATCGTGTAACTGTCGTTAATCTTCCTCTAATATTTTGTTGACACGTACACATGTACATACATATGTGTTCTTAATTCAAAACATGCGTATCTGATTTGTTGGTAATTGATTTGTTAATGTTTTTTCCCCCGAAAAAAAACCTACTTCAAATTTCCCGCCTTCTCCTCTCCAGAAGAACGTCGCCGAACGTGAGGAGCGTCGCGAGGCGAAAAAGCTGCGATGTGCGATCAAAACGACCATCGTCGTCCTCTCCTCCTATCTCATCTGCAACTCGGTCAACTTTGTGCTGTACACATGCGAGATGTTCTTTCGGTGGCTGATTACTGTATCATTTTTTTTTATTAATTCACAAAAATGTTTTTACATATCATCCTTCAATATCGTTTATGCACTGTTTTGTTTTAATGAGTCTTTTCCAGATATAAAAAGTGTATATATATATATTTTTTTTACAGAATATTACTATGTAAATAAGTAGCAAAAACGTTTTTGCTTTATAAAAGAAACTTTATGGGATGTGGCATGAAATAAGAGTAAGCCTTTTCCTCCAGGACGCTGAAGGCCAGTTCTCCTTTGTGTATGTGGTCGCGTCGGACGTTGACACGAATCTCTTCGTGCTCTCCTCCACCGTTCTTCATCTACTACGCGTACAATCCGGACGTCCGCAACGCGCTACGGACGCTCCAGTGTGTTCGCGTGCTTTTGCTCGCAAAGACGACCGCTCGCGACGGCAAGCGAGACGAGAATGGCGGCGGCGGTTGCCGTCGACCGCTGCCGCTTCAGCAGCCGCAGCCAATCGTGATAAGGGCACCTCGACAGAATGACAGCGAGCTAACGCCGTTATCGCCAGCGAGCGTCTGACAGAGATGGAAAAGACGACCTACTTCCGGTGCCGATGCCAGCCAGAATGGTCACGCACGACAACATGATTCTAGTAAACAATGTATTTCTTTATGCGCTCAAGGAAAAGAAAAATCAATCTCCTTAAAATATATATATATAGATATATATATATATATATATATATATATATGTATATATATCCTACAGGAAAAGCCACATTACAATACTCTTACACTGGGTATGGACTACTTGAAAAAATTATTTCTCAACCATAAATTTAATTTTGTAGAGTGAGCGTCATAGATAGGCAACGATGTAAGAACAAATATTTTACTTCCCGTCTCTTAGCAATTGCCCTATCTTTCTATTTCTGACGTTTCAGTTCTTATGTAAAATTATCATCAACCTAAATTTTGAAGTATATTTTATTAATTTAAAAAAAAGTATAATTGCTCCTATCGATTTGTGATTTTGTTTCATTTTCTTGTTTGCTTGTTTTTAAATATAAAGGCATAACGACAAATACATCTGTCAAAATGGAGAAATATTGTATTCTTTACTGAAAATGACAGATATATTTGTGTTACTATATTATGTGCATTCTATACGGCAGCTTCAATCCTAGACGATTCAACAACATTATTATTGTGTACTCCTACGCGTATTCCCTTGACATCTCACGGTATTTAAAAATCTGCTTTACAACATGAAAATGATTCTTTTACGGTAATAAATTTATTTGCCGCAAGGCCGATGATCTCATGACATGCTAACGTAGTCATAATTAATTGTTTTCTTTTCTTCCATTTCCGTCGTACTTCTTTGTGAAGGATGAAAAGACGGTAATCCATGCGTATTTAGGTGTACTCTTTGGCTTGGTCCTATAGAGACAGAGACATAGAGGGAGAGAAATAGAGAGCGAGAGAGAGAGAGAAAAAGGGAGAGTGGGTAGAGAAAGAGAGAACGAGAGTAAAATGCGTCATGTCTTCTTTCTTTCTTTTCTCTCTTTCCCTCCTTCTCTCTTTCTCCCGTTATCTATCTCACTCCTTCCCTGTCATTCTCTCGCTTTCTTCTTCTCCATGCGGTTGACTTTTCCTCGTTTTCTCAGTACTCGTCGATAAAAGTGTCAAACATTTTGGAGTTGCAGCAGCTGACAAAGGGATTAGTCACCACCGCTGAATGTTAAAAACAAGCAAACAAGCAAATGAAACAAAATCACAAATCGATAGGAGCAATTATACTTTTTTTTAAATTAATAAAATATACTTCAAAATTTAGGTTGATGATAATTTTACATAAGAACTGAAACGTCAGAAATAGAAAGATAGGGCAATTGCTAAGAGACGGGAAGTAAAATATTTGTTCTTACATCGTTGCCTATCTATGACGCTCACTCTACAAAATTAAGTTTATGGTTGAGAAATAATTTTTTCAAGTAGTCCATACCCAGTGTAAGAGTATTGTAATGTGGCTTTTCCTGTAGGATATATATACATATATATATATAAAAATATATATATATATATATATATTTTTTTTAAGGAGATTGGTTTTTCTTTTCCTTGAGCGCATAAAGAAATACATTGTTTACTAGAATCATGTTGTCGTGTGCATAAAGAAACAACCGGAGTCGTCTTGACAAAGTAAAGGAATTTTAAAATAGCCCAAGCATTTACCTTTTACACAATTCCTATAAAATTCTTCCATTTTCGTGCAAAACTTAGTATCCCCAAAAATCGAGGTGTTCCGGCTACAAAAGAGTTGGCCAGAAGAGTAAAACAAAAGAGTTAAACTAACAGTCCTGCGGATTGGTGATGGAGTGCTGGTGAACGAAGAGACGGTAGAACTGGACAGCCTGCATCTCAGCCACCAGAGTCTCAGCCACACTTTGCAGGGGAAGACAACGAGAAAAATCTGAAAAGCAACATCCTACCCGAGAAGTTAAATGCGCCGAAGAAAAGGTTGAAATAATAACGAAATAACGAAATCCTCAAGCATATAGTAAAGAAATTACAGGTTCGAATATCCGATATAAATTGTAGAATATTCTAAAGATGGATCGCAGACCTGTTCCACTCATGCGCTCCAATAAGTGCTGCTTCCCTCAGAGAGTATCCATCTTCGCTCACGCAACTCGTTCCGCTTCTGCTGCAAAATATATTTTTTCGCTAGTTAATTGAACGGACAAATGTCTGAAATTTGCTTGGCTGCCTTTCACTTTATACTTACTTTACCTTGTGTACAGTATACTCTGGAATCGAGAAGAACTTAAATTCCCACTTTACAGTATCACTCACTAATAATCCTACAGAAGTAAAATGTGCTGAATAAAAAATAACTAATACTCGAAGTAACTACAGCATACCCCAGATCTCTGCAATATAAAAAAAAACCTAAAATAATCAAAACACTACGCGCACTGCTAACTTCTGGTTGTGATCCTTGAGATGCAGCGTGGGACGGCGTGGCGTGTCTCTGAGGCTGCTTGGCCGGCTCATTGTTCTCGCAGCCCCTGCCAGCCAGGCCATTATCGGCTGCAGCTCCATCACTCCCTTGAATAGTCACTACCTTACTATTCATGACTGACAAACCTGGCTAAGTAAGGCTAACCTGGCTAACCTGGATAACACGGAGAAGCAACTCGAGTTTATGGTACGGTCCACTAGACCTTATCAATCGGTTCGATATCCAAGTCGACTTCCTTGCCGGTCAGCGCCTTTACTTCAGTATTCTGCAATAAATATGGGTAACTACGAAACCGTTTGAACAGTTGGAATTTCATCGCTCAAGTAGAATAAAGGTGCCAACTATGCATAGAAAAAAATGCACATCCGCTTAAAGTCCCTCACTGCTTCTATATCAAGAAGCGCTCGGCTAAATGGAAATCTTACTTTTAAGTCGCAGTCATCGATAGTGATGACCACGCAATCATCCTTCTTCTGAGTGGGCAAGTCGTAGCACCGCGCGAAATGACTCTGCGCGCATGCTGTCATTGCGTATCTAAAAGAATAATGAGCACATAATTGGCCGAAAATAGCAAGCGCAAGGTTAATGAGAACCACTGAATCACAAACAAAGTACAAGGATAGCCAAATTTGTTCAAGGTGCAATCACATTTCGTTAACCGATAGCTTCGCTGGATGAAGAGGCGAGGCGACAAAAAAACAGCGACTCGAGATGGATCGAAACGAACCGGCGTGCTTGCTTGCTATTCGCATCTAGCACTTAATAAGCACATAATTACAGGAAAATGGCAACTGCATGAGACCCAGAACGTCAAGAAAGCACGCTATCAAAAACAAATAACAACAACCGCTAAACTTGTCTCAACTTGTTCGCTAGGTGCAATTTCTGAATTAGGCATTTTCGAAATTCCTGTCAGTTAGCCTTCCAAATCATGTTGGTTAGCCTTCCAACAGGAACTCCTGCCAATTACCCTTCCACTTTTTTCAATCCTTCCAGTTAGCCTTCTTCGGTGTGCAAAATCCTTCCAGTTAGGCTTCTTGCTGGCAAATCCTGCCAGTTAGCCTTCTTATGTCAACAATCCTACCAATTAGCCTTCTTTCATTTACAGAGGAGTAGAAGAGGTATCGAGAGACAAGCACAAAAAGTGCACACGAGAATCTTCGAGTGGGGGGTTACAAAGTTGTGTACTTTTCATGAGAAGAAATTATTCACGAATAGAACTTTAGAATTAAATAGAAAATTTGTATATAATTATTCGTGTACGGTTCCATGAGCGATTCCAAACTTAAAGAAGAAAAAAAATTATTCATTTGCTTTCGTTCCGGCCATTTTCTCTATATCGAAAGTGTACCAAAAAAACTATTAAGCAGCGAATTGACAGATCCTGAGCTTTTCCCAACTTCACACCTTTTGATGTTTGTTTGATCTGCCAGTGATGGAACAACAAGGATAAAGTAACATGTTTATAATGAAAACGGTCTATCTAAGGATACGGAATGTCACGAAGCCGATGAGAAGAAGATACAACGCAGTACTGAAGCAGATCAGAACAAGCCAAGGGATGGCGCACGAGAAATCGATATCGCCTAAAAGAAAGATTTTATTTCATCGAGCCGGCATATAATTAGCGAGTCTGAAGCTAATCCTGTGACTAATGTAACAAAACTCCAAATCTTATTATCGACTTGGTGAGCGCCGTGAGACCGTAGAAGCTGTGGCGGTACAGGTACAAGTTGTGGCCGGACAAGCTGCCGCCGGAGGAGCAGATGTCGTAGAATCTTTTGCTTCTGGTTATTTATTTCAATTAATATTAATTAATTTTTTTAAACAAACCCAAATTAGTCACGATGAGAGAGAAGAGGACTGCTGCGAAGGTCGCTTTCTTTCGCATGGTTACTAAAAGATTAGGCAAGTTAAAAAAAATCGAACATTATATAAGCAATAGTGGTAGCAAATTGCAGTGAGACACCAGCGGGTGAAGGAAGATCCGAGAAGCAGAAGCGATGCGGGAACAGCCAGAGATGAACCAGAGAAGAGTAGCACATGATTGTTGAGACCACTGGGCCCTCTTTTATAGGGCCGGAGGACGAAGTCATTTTGCATATTTTTTCATGCAAACGAGGAAATAGTGCAGTTATTATATGCAGAAAATATAATTAAAACATTCCCTTGAATACAAAGTCACGTTTTCTGCTGTTGTACAGATAATACGCAGGATTGATGCTGGAAAGTGCGTAAGGCAAATAGCGAGGAAAACAAAATAACACGCAATGTCCAATGAGAGTGCAATGTTTCTAAAACATTAATTATGTTTTATCTTGTACTTGTTTTTTAAATTAACACTTTGAACGTGTTAGCCTGATTTTTGAACTTGTTATTAATTTGATATTTTTAACTCTTTCTCTCCCTAACACTTTGTACGTGTTAATTTAATTATTGCAACTTAATTTTCGTTTCAAATCAGCAAAGAAAATTAAAATTTAATGTTGAAGTTCAAAATTGAAAACAGAAAATTAAAATGAAAGCTGTTAATTCGCTCTCAGTTCGATTATTATTCAGCTATTCCTTTTTTGTTTGCTTTTGGCAGAGGCTCTAGTCAATTTTAATTGATATTTATATTTTTTATATTTTTATTTTTACGATATCATCGAAAATAATG
The DNA here is from genome assembly GCA_945643635.1 of Allodiplogaster sudhausi. Classification (NCBI taxonomy): domain Eukaryota; kingdom Metazoa; phylum Nematoda; class Chromadorea; order Rhabditida; family Diplogasteridae; genus Allodiplogaster; species Allodiplogaster sudhausi. The sequence continues at coordinate 577,922 of CALZFC010000331.1, read as the reverse complement.
AAGATTCCTACAGGGAGAATGATAATCGAAATTCTTCTATTAATTTTTGTATCAATGCATTGTGCGATATTGTTTAAGCACAAGTAGAACATAAGGACGAGACCGTAAGCAACATGTCTCATGAACAGGAAGCCAAGAGACCGACGAAACAGCCAAGAAACTAAAATGGAAAGGATAAAAAAGTGGTGACTTTAATGAGACAAATAAAAGATAAATGAGATGCTCGAGTAAGTGCAATTAGAGGCGAAATGGGTGTATATAAAAATATTAAGTTTAAATAGTCTCAAAATTAGAAAAGCAAACTAAAAAGGATTTACTGAAAAGTGATCGAACTGTCAGCGACGACTCAACTGGTTTTATTTCAATTTTTTTTTAATCCGTTTCAACTTTCATTTATTTTAACTGATTTGAATTGAAAATTAAACTACCAAATTAAATTAACACGTACAAATTACCTGAGAAAAAAAAGTGCAATACTAATTAACAAAAAAAAATAAGTTAATTACGAAATTGCAAAAGTCAAGTTAACAAGTTCATAGTGTTAATTTAAAAAAAGTACAAGGTAAAAGTAATTTTTTTAAGGAAGATTGCACTTTCATTGTTCATTGCTTGCTCTTTTGTTTTCCTTCGCTATTTGTCTTACGCACTTTAAAACATCAAATCCATGAATTATCTGTACAATAGCAGAAAACGTGACTTTGTTTACAAGTGAATGTAGTAATTATAGTATCTGAATACAATAACTCCACTATTTCGTCGTTTGCATGAAAAATTATGCAAAATTACTTCATAAAAGACGGCCCAGTGGTCTCAAGAATCATCTGCTCTTCTCTGGTTCTTCTCTGGCTGTTCCAGCATTGCTTCTGCTTATCGATAACGCTTCTCGGATCTCCACCCGCAGGAAAACATATAATTAACTGGCGTTTTCTTACAGTAAGCATGCGAAAGAAAGCCACCTTCGCCGCGGTCCTCTTGTCTCTCATCGTGGCTAATTTGGGTTTGTTTGCAAAGTGAAATAAAATTACTCGGAACAAATAACCTGAAATAGTATTCAAATGAAGAAAAAATTGGTCTAGTATTTAAAAAAATTAAAAGGTAAACAACTTTCAGCTGGTACGATTTCGGAGGCGCCCCTTGACTACTATGAACGCGGCATGAGCACTCTTCTCTTCTCTAACCTGGGAATCGATAACACCGACTACATGGTAAAAATGCGGAGAATGAGAGATCGAGGACTGATGACTAAAATGTTTTACCAGAATTCAACTTAAGGAAGGAATGAAGGCGAAGAATAGTGAATTGTACTACGCGTTAGTTTAGTGCTCGAAACAAAAAAAAAACTAAGTCAAACAAACGGTTGCGTAAGTTATTAATTATACAAATTTTCTCCAGAATACGTCCTTGACATGGTGAAGCAAGATCCCAGCAAAGGATGCAAGAATGGACTTCCACTTGCAGTTCTGAACAACGCGAAGCTTGTGAAGCTAAATGATATTTATTCATGTCCCGTAGGTGCGCTTTACTTACAATGTTAAAGGTAATCGTGGATGCTTTATCGGAGCGAGTCACGAAGCGAATAAGAGTGCGAAGCTGTTGACCGCAACTGAAGCAGGAAATATTCGTTTCATGAAGCAGGAGATCGAGAACCTTTGCTTTTATTGGTTGGTAACCGAGGAAATATTAATGCCCAGTAGGAGTAGGTGTGAACTCTAATTTTAAAAGTGGATATAGATACAAGCACAGGGAAATTTCTTGTTTTCACTAATCTATTGCATGTAAGTGGGTGAAATCGTTGTAGAATCACGAGATTCTTCTCTGACTTCGCATGACAAAATTATTTAAAAGAAACGTAAAACAATTTTACAGGTTTACCTTTAAATCGAATCTTTTAAGGTACATGAATGGAGATCGTTTGGACGAAATTGACGTTTCTGGTGTGGCTCAGCAGCGTGTACTGTACAATAACACCAAGGTCCGCCAGCTGGCTTACAATGTCTGGCTCCGCCGCGAAGAGTTCTTTACTTCTCCGGCGGGGATTAATGAAGCTCTCTGCTGCATGCTTCTGCCGCGGAATTAATCTTGCCGTTTGTCCAAGACATGTCCAGGACAATCGGTCATGACCGTTCATGATCATAACCATGTCAAGGACACGTCAAGGACATGTCATGGACACCTGCACATATGCGAGTTAAAATACTATTTTGACATTTTCAGCTCTTTTACTGTTATTAAATATTTATTTTACAAAAATAATCAAAATAAAAAAAGAGAAGCTAAAATGGTTCACTCTAAGTCCACTTTTGAAAAAAAGCAACTTTTTAAGTCGAATTGCACCAGACACTTATGCACTAATCAATTACAATTATGCATCATCTGCTTGAAACTATGTATCGAATCGGATTCCTTTCCATACCCCCAACTCTGATTGTCAGATACGCCCAAGGTCCTTCCTGCAAGCCAGTTCCCTGTATCGTCTCATGCACAACCACATCTCGAGAAATTCTTAGATGTAACAACATTTACTGTTGGGGCCTCATAACATGGCCATAACAAAAACGGTGGGGGATAAAAACATAGCAGAGGTCCTCTCCTCTTTGCTCCTCTCCCTATAGTATCTCTCCTTAAGCACCTCCCTGCCGCTGTTCCAGTTTTCTCCTCCTCGAACACTGTGTGATTGGATCAGCCAGGAGAGAGAGAGTGAGAGAAAGGGAGAGAGAGTGAGAGAGAAAGGGAGAGAGAGAATGTCGCGCGAAATAAGCGAAAAAAGAGACTGCCTGCCAACAGCTTGAAGGACAGCGGCTTTTCGTCGTTAAGAAATTTTTTTCCGTTCTAAATCCAGGGACAACAAAAAAAATGTTGTTTTTTTCTTTTCAACTTTCATATTAATTCTAAGGAAAGATTGTTAACAAAGATTTTAAACATGAAAATTGGCGCCAAATTAAAATTCATTTTTGGTATTCCCAGGTGCGCCGTCTGCTCGCTGCGGGCCTTCGCTGCCTCCTGGGTACGCTGCCTTCCGCGCGGCCATTGCCCTTTGACCGTCATGACAACTCTGAGCGAATCGTCATTCTTTCCTGTCGGCCCACCTCTTTTTCTTGGCCTTTTTTCCAATTTTTCCGCCATTTTTTTCAAACATTATTAGAGGAATATGTATATATATAAATATTTTGTATTTACATCATCTCTTCTGTTGAGATCATTATTCATGTAACGTTTTAATCTCTTTTACCCTTTATATATCCTAAGCTTTCGTCATTCATTGCCTTCAATTGTTATATTCATTAATCCAGACATGCGCTCACCGTTGCCATTTCAATTCTTGATGTGATATCAGTTGAATCACGGGATTTAACAGTCGGGTGTTTAATAAATACTACTTATCTGTAAGTTGTCTCTCTCTCTCAATCTCAATCGATCTCTATCGATACTTTCTCTTACTCGAGAAATAAGATATTGAACGCTGCATTTTGCGGTAAAGTTCTTACTAGAAGAATGATAACAAAATAATTAAAAAGAAACGACAACAAAAATTTCAGGACTAACTCACGACTTTATAACAGCATAGTAAGTCATCAATAAGTCAAGGATTCTATCATTATAATTGATAATGGCAAGAAAGGACGGCTTAAAAGTATGCTAAAATAAAGAACGCGCCATAAAAAGAAGCCAACCTCGTAATCGTAATTTACGGATTTTTCCCGTGGATTCTGAGTAATAGCTTCAGCAATTGTTGCAAATAACTACATTTAGCACATCCTTTCGTCGGCGATCATTGTATTAATGTTCCATATTGTGATCGTTAAAACAAAAGCAAGCCTTATATTGAACGGCAAGTAATAGCTTCAACAATTGAAAATAGCTTCATTTCACGGCGATCATTGTATTAATTTCTCAAACATATACCGTGAGGGAAGCAATGTGAACAAGCGCCCTAAGACATTCCTTTTGTATTTGATTGATGAAGGCAAACGCGTAAGGTCAATTGATAAGAGATGTTGATATAGTGAGAGGGTATCAGAGGAAGAGAGAGGAAGCCTGAACAGCTCTATTAGAGCTTTACCTCTTACACAAATGGCAGTGTCAAACGCCGTTTCCTACACAAATTGCTCAGCATTGCTCCTTGCAAGAGGTGATATTTTTTCAAGTGTGCTTGGTTCGGCAAAAGTGTGACCTGAAGGGTAGCGAAAGATTGAAACTTTCCTTAGCAGTCGAAATTGAACTGCGCCCTAAAGCAATCACAATGTCAATTTTTTGCTATAAAATTTGCTAACTATAAAATTTTTTATGAATTAAAACCTGAGCTATTGCACTACTAGACTCACACTTTCACAGTAGTGCAAATTTTAAACTTGTCACGCTCATAACCATCACAAAAGTTTCATCTTAAGCATGGGAGGGTGATGGAAATCGTGAAAGAGAGCAAAAGGGTGGAAATTGTCCAGTGCACGTTGTTTCCTCTCATTCTATCCACCAACACGTCACCACCCATTCCCATGCCACCTCTCCTTCCAACCTGTTGCAACACGCCAGTTTTTTTTTATCATGATCATTGGTTGTCACCGCAATCGGAGAAGAAAAGAACGAAGAGTTCAATGGACTATTGAATGGAAAAGCGGAGAGACAATAAACAGTATTCTCACTTACTACAATATATCGATAAATCAGAGATTCAGGTGTCGTTGTGACCAGAGGTGGAAATGTGCCCAAATTTGTTGAGCCAGCCCGGCCCTTCGGGTCCAAAGTCTCGGCAGTGCCCGGCCGGAAATTTCCGTGCCGTGTAATTTGGGCTAGGCCCGATTTAGGTTCTCAGATTTTAATTTAGCCTTTTTAATGTAAAAATTTTCGTAAAATGTTTTAACAACATTTCCACTTTATTTAAGTTATTTGCTGTATGTATCCATTGTCATATTTAGTATAAATAAACCCATTTCTAATACTTCCGAAAATTTAAACTTTACGTCTTTACCATCAATTTGAGAGAAATTTCTGACTTGCGTGCCCAATCGGGCCTACGGGCCGGCCCAACTTTTCTTGGGCCCGTCCCTGCCCAGGGCCATGGGAAATTGGGCCGGTCGGGCCGGGCCGGCCCATTCCCACCTCTGGATGTTAAAGCTCTTTTTGCCCCTTCGATTAATATCACCTCTCATAAGGAATACGAGCTATGCCGAACGATTTGTGTAGGAAAGGGCGTTTAACATTGCCGTTTCATTGTTTCTCTCCTCACGGATCTTTTATTCTCACCAAGCTGCCTCTCCTTTCCTCACATACCCTCTCACTATATTCACATCTCATATCAAATGACCTTGCCTATCTCATGGTCAGAGAGTGGAACCATCTTCAATCAACTATAAAAGGAATGCCTAAGGACATCATTCGAGCTTCCAGTTCTCTTTTCCCTCCCAATCTCATGGTCAGAGAGTGGAACCATCTTCAATCAAGTATAAAACTAATGCCTAAGGACACCGTTCGAGCTTCCACTTCTCTTTTCCCTCCCAATACCCTCTCACTAGATACACATCTCATATCAATTGACCTTGCTTATCTGCGCACAGCCATATTCATTCAACTATAAAAGGAATGCCTTACGGCGCATATTCAGCTTGCCTCCATCAAGCCGCTCATTAATACAGCTATCGCTGACTAAAGGATGTGTTAAACGTAGTTAATTGCAACAATTATTGAAGCTATTATTCCGTATTCATTGCGAAGCTAGCTTAATTACTTTAATGATTTTACGAATCTCTTCCTTTGGTGATCATTTGACGCGTTTTGCTAGCTGCCTCTAGACTTGGGAGAATTTCAAAGGTCCGGTTTAGAAAGTCCACATTTATTTTCCATTTAAAAGAATGATGCTTCTCCAAAATGTAGAGGCCGGCGTGAATATTTTAAAGTGAATATTTCATATTTTATCTTCACTATTTACGACAAAATTTACACGATTATTGGTTTGCTTTGCGCGAAACAGCGAACGCGAATGTGAGACCATCACCCCAGGTCTCACCGGGCTCTCGAATTTTATATCTCGCACAGCCCTTTTCAAACTCTCGCAACCATTCTATTAGTTTCTCCGTGTTAAAAATGTTCCTCTAAAAAGCTTCTGAGCAAAATCTAATTTTGCCGGGTCCCCTTCTCTTTAGCTTCCTAACGATTCTCTCGCAGATCGCGTCATATAATGGTGCGACGATTTCTCCCGCTCGCACTCATCGCTGCCTCGATGGTCACCGTTGCATTTGCGTGTATGGCCATGCAGCCCACGCACCCCTCCACAACGAGGTTTCATTTAATATAGCCGTTTTCTCCCCATTAGCTTCAAGACTATCTTCATTTTTAGGTTTTATATAATTATTGGAATTCATCTTGCAATAATGCCGTCCGTTCAGTGAACACTAGAATTAATATTGTTCTCCTTCGTCGAATTCGTTGACATTCAGGCCGCCTCCCGTGAGCACTACGCTACCAGACACAACAACTACGTCTTCAAGTACAACGACAACGACGACTCCAGCGCCGACTTGCGACAAGTGTGACGACGTTGTCTACAAGGTTGGACGGGCACTTTTTGGGGATTGCACACCGATATCCACTGGGTTTTTGCACACCATTATCCATTGTGCTATTACTCACCTATATCTACTATATTTTGCTTATTTCTACTAGTTAAGGCATCCATGATTCTTACTGCTTATGTTGCCGCGTCAACTGTTTGCTAGACGGTAGGGCTAATTTCTGGCTCATCATAGTGGGTGAACATTTGCATACATTTTCTTATTATGGTTTGTTGGTCAACTTGTAATTTTAAAAATGAAGAAATTTTTGTATAGCATGCGGGTTGATTATAGAGAAATACAAATCCACCTGGGGAAATCAATGTGTCATTTAAGGTACCAGACGCGGCTACAACATGCGGCGGTCCTGCCTTTTACTGCACTGATGATGATCTTCTTTCAAGGACTTTGACGGGTTCATGCAAGACTGCCGCGTGCACGAATGGAAAACTATTCGCCTATGATGTAAGTTCTGCCTCATTCAATTGATCTCTCTTCTCTCCTCCTTCTACTCTCTCTCTCTCTCTCTCTCTCTCTCTCTCCTCTGTCTCTGTCTCTCCAATCTCCATTTTCTCTTAGCTCTCTCTCTCTCTTCCTCACTCACTCCTTCACTCTCTCTTTCTCTTCAAGATCTCTTTCATCAATCACGCTTATCTTTTTGCTCTCCATCTCTCTCACTCTCTTTCTCTTTATTTTTAATATCTCCTTCACTTTTTGCTCTCTTTCTCTCTTCACCATCTCTCTCCAATCTTCTTATCTTTCCTCTCACAATCCCACGCTCCCATATTCTCACTCAGTCCGCCGGCACTCCTCAGCCGGTGATGGGAGATCTCGCGTGCGCCTTTAAGACTCCGGCCGTCTTCGAAGATGACTCCGCTCCGCCCGTCTCATTTCCGAATGGAGCCAGCGTCTTTTGCAAGGCCGGTCTGTTCAATTCAAGTTTTAAAATATATTATATGTATTTGTTTATTAATTTAACTTGTTAAAATCACAAGAAACAGATTGTTTCTGAGAGCGAAGGAGAGAGAAAATGAGTTTTTTTTAGTTTATAAAAAGGTATATGCAAATTTATAAATAATATGTATATTTTAACGATGTAATGGAAATTAAAGCTCTTTCAGTTGGAATCAGGTAATTATTAAGCTGGCTATCAATTAACAGAGACCGCATGTGAAAAGTGCCCTGCGGTGGAGTACACGAAAAAGGCCGATAACAACCCCGAGCCAGAAGATGAATTTGTCGAGAAGCCCTCCTTCCTTGGCAAGCACGGCTGCCCTGTTAAGTACTGCGTTGAAGATCAGCTTCGTTACTAGGATGTCAGTACTTAGATTGCTCCAGACATGAAAAATATCCGTTACCGGTGATCTATATAAAGTACGTATAATAAGAACTTTATATCAGTCTCCAGTAACGTGTGCACATTGAGAGAATAGTTTCATATTTCATGAAGCTCTATTCTTCCAGCAGTCAGCGATTCTTCATTCCATCACATGCAACCCTGCACTTCCCGGCAACATTGACAGAAATAAGATACCGGTGACTAAGCCCGTCGGGTGCTGTCAGTTACTTTCCATTATTAAGGACGTTTCAATTTATGCAATCTCACTCAGCCGGTCTCTGAGTTTGATTGTGGGACGTTGAGTCTAGTTAATGTTTTTTTTCCCGGCAAATCTTCTCAGATCTATTTTCAGTTCCTTTTTAGTAATTTTCAAAAAAAATTATTTTGCTTGACAATCAATTTCACTTTGTAGACGATTGTGGCTGTAGCACTGATGATCTCGTTGCCACGCTCTGCCCGCCAGGTTGGATTTTAGTTATGAAATAGTACCGAAGGAATGATGGGATAATATCAGCTTATTCTTGACAGTCGGGCATTCTAGTAGATTTACTGATACTTTCAGGCTACTTTTGCCAAGATGAATTCACATTGCTCTCCGACTGCCAGGCCCTGTGTTCGCCGGGCGATTTATTCATCACCTGGGTAAGCCAGAATTTTCTAATAAATTAGAGTTGACTTATTAACGTGAGATAATTAGATCGATAAGTTAGTATGAGAAAAGAAAGGCAGGGAGAGGGCGCACTCTTGCCTAGAAGCCGGACATGCCTGAGGGCGTTCGTGTGCCAGCCGAAGAAGTCTTCTGTGACCTGAACAATAACTGGCAACCATTCGAGAATAGCGACGAGCTTGACTCGTCAACGTGTGCTACGCCAAGTTGGCTTATCTATTTCCATTAATTCCGAATGACCGTTTTTGCCAGTCGATCGGATGCTAACGACCCAGCCAGTCTCGGCTGTGTGCGCGCCTCTGGGAGAACTAAGCGGAGGAAATTTCTCCAACATCGTCTATACGTCTGTTGTGGACGACGCTAATTATCAAATCATATTTGCAACCTGTCGCAACGGAATGATCGCGAGCGTCAGTCTTCTTTCGTCATGGAAAATATTACGAAAGAGATATGCATATGCCCGAAATCTATATACATAAGTACTTAACAAAGTTGTCTATAGTAAACAAAGATATCCATAGGAAAAACTATTGAATTCAAAAGATACGTTTATTTTAATGTCAGTAACGCTTTATCAGCTCTATACCTTTACACCCAAATAAATCGACGACTTTAAAGGTCAATTCTGATCCGGCAAGTGGGACCATTTCATCCTTCGTCTTCTGTGACACCTTTAATGGGAAGTGGGTAACCTACCCCGAGGACGATGATGTCACGATGGTTGGAGACATGTGATCACGAATTCCTCAAGTTTCATATTTTCCAGATTACTTGCAAGCCGAACTCGTGCGTCGACTTTGTCCGTTCTCGCGACTACACGGAGGCACAAATCGAGATGATCAATCTCGTTGAAGAGACAGGAAGCTGCCGTGCAACCTGCAAGAACGGACAGCAATTCACGGTGAAACAGGATTTTTTGGCGTATTAAAATAATTTTATTGCTCTGTTTTGCAATCATTATGCCGTTACGTTTTGAGAGGCTCCACACCACCACTCGATGCAACCCAAAGATGTGGTTTATTAGAGCGAATATAAGTGAAATTGTGCCGAATTTTTTGAACTTGGGCCCGTCCGGCCCGATATTTTTTCATGCCTAATTACAATTTCTATCTTGTACTTTCATTAACATTATTTTTAAATAGCAACAACAATAGAAAAAAATTCCGGGACGAAATACGACTACTGATCTGTTATGTTGCTTAATTTAAACAATCGCAGTAGGGTTGGACCCCGCCCGAGCAAGCCAATGAATTTTTTGCCTGGTCGGGCTGGGCCACACGCTGCATCTATGATTGTGGAGGCCTAGTATAAAAGACGACCTGAGGCATCATGCAACGAAGGAGTGTACCATCCGAGACAGCGCAAACACTTGCTATATTAGTTAGATTTGCATGGCTGTATGCTCATATTCACATTTAACTAATCTTGAAAAAATCATTGTTTCCGATGCACGCATTTAGGTTTAGAAATGAAAATATGTTTGAAATCTGAAAAAAAAAATTTTTTAACAAAAATCGAACTGCTCGAACTCAAAGATTTATTTAGTTATTATTGGGGGGGAGCTCTGCGGCACTACTTTGTGATTAAAAAAGATAAGACTTTATCGCGGCATTTTTTTATTGTCCGCAACTGTATGCATGGCTTTACAGGACGAAGACGGCCTCGTTGATTCCAAGAGTCTAGTTATCTACAGTAGATACTTCGAGTACATAAGAAACGACGGTGCTTTGAAGACCGCCGAAACCATCTCTTGCTAGTTACGTGACCTTTTCTTAGTCTTTTGTTTGCAATCAAGAATGAATGAAAATGCAAAAGTTAAATGATTCTTTTCAATGAGTTTGTTTATTTTAGATCGTAACTGAAGTGTCGCTCGCTTCCTCACTATTCCGCTCACTTCTCTCTTTCGTTTGTGCAGGCCCAAGTCAGATTTTCTTTCAGAAAATCCCTTAGAGCTCGTAGCAATAAGTATTATAGAATCGTTCTTAAATTTTCCCTTTATGAGTTCCAGTGTATAGTACGTATTCTTATCATCGTTTATCCTTCCATATAGTCGCATTAGCACATATAGAATAGAGCCATTTCATATCTTAAAGGAAGTATCCGGGGAATCATTATACAGTAGCGCTAGAGAAGCAGTTTGAATGCGCGCGCTCATAAAGTTGCCTGTCGCTCAGTCGAGAGAGCATGTGAAAGAGGAGGGCGGCTCTGACCTACCGTAGCTAATTCTCTACCCGCGATTTTTCACGCTACTATTTCTCAGAATGTAATGGGAGAAAATCGCTCAAACTTTCTGTATGTATGTTTTACGCCAAGATGAGCTTATCTATACAGAAAATAAGACATGTTAATTATTCCCCGGATACTTCCTTTAATAACCATGAAAAAGGTTGTAGACATTAATGAGTAGACCTATCTGATAAATGTTGTAGGAATTCTACTAATCATATACATAAAACATGCAAAATAGTTATCAATAGTTGAAAAACAAGTCGTCGTTTCTGTCATGATTTCGGGAAAATTCTCTTTGGCAATGTATAATGTGGCTTAATCGGCATTGAGAGAGAAGAGTTTGGAATCGACATTGACAAGGAGCTGTCAAACATGTACAAATATTCGCAGACAGAGAGGTAGAGGATAGAAAATTCCACAGTTTGAAAAGCTATTAAAATGTCGGCAGAAGAATGAATAGCAGCAAAAGTAGGATTAATTGAATAAGCAGAGAAAATGAAAGTAGGTGATTTGAAAGTGAGACGAGTAGATGAAAAGGGGAGGACGTGTATAGGGAGAGAGCGAGGGAGAAAGATAAAGAGGATGTGAGGGGGGCGGGGGGTTAAGTGTAGCAGCCATAAAAAACCCGTATCCCCCTCTACTACCACCACATCACACTTTCGTCCTATCGAACCACGCAATGAATTCTCTCTATAGCTCTCTATCTCTGAACGCAAGTGTTGTAAAAAAAGGAGCAAGAAATGAGCAAGATGGATAAGTGTAGAAAATGGGGAAAGGTTGAGCGAAATACAGAGAGATTCAGCGAGAGAGAGAGAGGGAGAGAGAAAAAGTGACAAAGAGAGACAAAAGAGATTTAGTGTTGAACAGAGGAATAAATTACTGAGTAACCGATACACAAGCATATACAACTCCAGCTAACAAGCCATGCCGGGAGGTGAAAAGGGGAGAATAAAAAGATCACTCAGGGTCAGCCGGACGAGAACAGCAGCCGGCCGAGCCTTCTCGCGATGGGTTATGAAGCCTCACGGTCCTCACATCGGTGATCTTCTCACATCCGCAGCTCTTCTCTTCGTCTCCTCACTCGGCGTCTTGGTTACCTTCTCAATGACATCAACAAATTCTAAGCGGAGTTGCTCGCGGAGCACAGCTTTTTCAAGGCATGTAACGGTCAGGGTGTTCCCTCGCTCTAGACAAATTTCCACGAGCTGACCTTTCCCTCTATAACCCTTTGACAAGTTAAAAGGGCAGATAATGAAAGTAAAGTCAGATTTTACTTAAAAAGAAAGAAGAACATATGAACAATATAAACAAAACACGGCAAACCCAAATACTCACGTGCATTTGATCCTTGCTGCTGCAATGCTTCGCCCTCTGACGCAATCAATATCCGCCGACGAGCTGACTCCAATCGCTGCCGACGCGACTTCCACTCTTCCACTCAGTCACTCAACTCTGCCGTGACAATGACTAGCCGACCGGCTCTCCGCTCCCTAACCAGCAAGGGAAAAAGGACGAGAGGGTAAAAGTACAATTGATCTAGTCCCAAAGGCCAATCAAACAAAATGGAAAACATACAATTGCAGTAGACAACATATGATAGGTACACATAACGAGCACTAAAAATACACGGGGAAACACACTATAATAATACGAATAGACTACAAATTTGAATGAGGAGAAAGAGTTCGGGAGGAAGAGGAAATGGAATAGAGAGAGAGAGATGAGATTCTCTTTCTTACAATGTTGCAATTTAAAATATCAAATCATTTACTTAAGACTGCCGTGTGCACGAATGGAAAACTATTCGCCTATGATGTAAGTTAAGCCTCATTCAATTGAACTCTCTTCTCTGCTCCTTCTCCTCTCCCTCTCTCTCTGTCTCTGTCTCTCCAATCTCCATTTTCTGTGAGCTCTCTGTCTTGCTCTTCCTCACCCACTCCCTCACTCTCTTTTTCTCTTCACCATCTCTTTCTTCAATCACGCTTATCTTTTTGCTCTCTCTCTCTCTCTCTCTCTCTCTCTCTCTCTTTATTTTCAATATCTCTTTCATCAAGCTATCTTCTCTTTTTGGTCTCTTCACTATCTCACTCCAATATTCTAATCTTTCCTCTCACAATCCCCGCGCTCCCATATTCTCAGTCAGTCCGCCGGTACTCCTCAGCCGGTGACGGGAGATCTCGCGTGCGCCTTTAAGACTCCGGCCGTCTTCGAAGATGACTCCGCTCCGCTAGTCTCATTTCCGAATGGAGCCAGCGTCTTTTGCAAGGCCGGTCAGTTCAATTCAAGTTTTAAAACATATTATATGTATTTGTTTATTAATTTAATTTGTTAAAACCCCAAAAAACAGATTGTTTCCGAGAGCGAAGGAGAGAGAAAATGAGTGATTGTTTTGAGTGTTTAAAAAGGTATATGCAAATTTATATTAGGTATGTATATATTAACGATGAAAAGGAAATAAAAGCACTTTCAGTGGGAATCAGGAAACTACTAAGCTGATCAATTAACAGAGACCGCATGTCAAAAGTGCCCTGTGGTGGAGTACGCGAAAAAGGCCGATAACGATCCCGAGCCAAAAGAAGAATTTCTCGACAAGCCCTTCCTTGGCAAGCACGGCTGCCCTGTTAAGGACTGCTTCCGACATCAGCTCCGTTATGAGGATGTCAGTAATTGGATTGCTGCAGACATAAAAAAAATATCCGTTACTGGTGATCTAGTACGTATAATAAGAACTTTATATCAGTCTACAGTAACGAATGCACATCGAGAGAATAGTTTCATATTTCATGAAGCTCTATTCTTCCAGCAGTCAGCGATTCTTCATTCCATCACATGCAACCCTGTACTTCCCGGCAACATCGACAGGAATAAGATGCCGGTGACGAGAACTGTCGGGTGCTGTCAGTTTTTCTTGCATTGTGAAGGACGTTCCAACTTAGGCAGTCCCACTCGCCCGGTCTCATGAGCTCTGACCTTTGACTCTAGTTAATGTTTTCTACTTTTTTCGGCGACTCTTCATAGATCTATTTTCAGTACCTTTGTAGTAATTTTAAAAAAAAATTATTTTGTTTGCCAATCAATTTCACTTTGTAGACGATTGTGGCTGTAGCACTGATGATGACACAGCTACGCTCTGCCCGCCAGGTTGGATTGTAGTTTAAAAAATAGTACCGAAGGAATGATGGGATAATATCAGCATATTCTTGCCAGTCGAGCATTTGGGAAGATAAACTGATACTTTCAGGCTACTTTTGCCAAGATTATTACAACTCGGTCTCCGACTGCAAGGACAGGTGTTCGCCTGGCGATTTATTCCTCACCTTGGTAAGCCAGCATGGGCTAATAAGATAGATTAGACTTATTCACGGGAGATAATTAAAAGCATGAAATCGGTTCTATAATATGAGAAAAGTAAGGAAGAATGGGGCGCCTAGATACCGGACATGCCTGAGGGCGTTCGTGTGCCACCCGAAGATGTCTTCTGTGACCTGTCGAATAAGTGGCAACCATTCGGGAATCGTGACGAGCTTGTCTTGTCAACGTGTGCTACGCCAAGTTGGTTTAACTATTACTTTCACAAAAATTCCAAATGACCGTTCTTGCCAGTCGATCGGATGCTAACTACCCAGCCAGTCTCGGCAAGGTGTCCGCCTCTGGAAGATCTAGGCGGAGGCAACTTCTCCAACGTCGTGTATAAGTCTATTGTGGACCAAGCTGGTGATCAAGTCATATTTGCTGCCTGTCGCAACGGCATGATCGCGAGCGTCAGTCTTCTTTCGTCATGGAAAATATTACGAAAAAGATATGCATATGCTCTAAATCTACTTAAGTCTTTTACAAAGCTATTCATAGGAACCAGGGTTACAGTTTTTTTTTGTTTTTTTTTTGTTGGTATTTTTGGGTTTTTTATGGTTTTAACAAAAAAGCTTTTTTGTTTGTTTTTTTTGTTTGGGGTCGGCACAAAAAAACAAAAAAAAAACTTTTTACTCGAAATCTTCCGGATGTCCCTTCCTCCAGCAAAATTTTAAGATTGGAGGGTTCTAATTTCTCAGCTAGTTACATATATCACTTTATAGTATAATTGTCATTTCCGAATTAGTTTTACTTTTATTGTGTTATGGGTGTTGTAGATCAAGAAATTAACCAATTTTCTATTCTAAAATTACGATTAATGCAACTTTTTTTGTTTTTTTTTTTTATTTTTTTTTTTTACAAAATTTCTTCTTTTTGTTTTTTGTCCTCAAAAAAAACCGGTTTTTTTGGTTTTTTGGAACACAAATTTATTTGGTCAGGGAGTTTTTTGTTCTACGTCCCTGATAGGAACCTCACTATTGAACACATAAGACATGTTTATTTTATTGTTAGTAACGCTTTCTAAGCCTTTACCACCCAAATAAATCGACGACTTTAAAGGAGGGCGATCACCGAAAAGTCATTGACGATAAATGAACCATCTTAGTTATTTTCGAATAGTCTGGGGCATGCAGAAAAAGAATATGTTAATGAAAATGTACAAGAAAGTTCCATATTCGATAGAATCCCAACTTCACGGCCACGTACCCATCGCGGGAAAATAAAATTACAAGGATTTGAAAAAATTGTTATGGTGAATGCTTTATCACCTTTTGGTTCATTTGTTTTAGAAAATGTTTTTATAAATTCTTGTTACGCAAAACATTATCAAATAGGTATAACAGCAATAACAACCCGCTTCAAAAAACACACGCACATTCCTAGTCTACCGTACATTTTTGAGTAATTAAACGGACTTCCGTTCGAAATCTTTGTACGTTTGAACGCACATTACTGTATTTTCGGTGATCGCCCTTCTTTAACAGGCCACTTCTGTAACCATTTCATCCTTCGTCTACTGTGATAGCGATGATACGGGATGGTATACCCCTTACGTCAGCGACGATGTCACGATGGTAGGAGACATGTGATCACGAACTCAACGCGTTTTATTTTTTCCCAGGTTACTTGCAAGCCGAATTCGTGCGTCGACTACGTGCTTGCTCGCGGCTACACCCAGGCACAAGTCGATATGATCAATCTCATCGAAGAGACAGGACGCTGCCGTGCAACCTGCAAGAACGTACAGCCTTTCAAGGTGATACAAGAATTTTTTGGCGGTTTTCAAATTATTATTACTTCCCTGTTTAGCAACAATAACCCCACGACAGTGCTTCAAATATGTATATTTAAATAATATCTGTTGTCAAAATTCGAAAAAAAAGCTTAACTTTACCGCAATACTTTATGATTGATAAACAGCAAGAGCATGTTACTATTTTTTTAATATCCGCAACGTCTGGATGTGCTTACAGAAAGCAAACGGCGACATACTGCCCAAGACTCTAGTTATTCATTATGAGGCCTTCGAGTACGTCACAGATCAAGGGTATGATGACACGGATACCATCACGTGCTAGTTTGGTGAGCTTTTTCATACCAATCAAGAATTAATGAAGATGCAAAAGCAACATGATTCTTTCTTTACAACGAGTTTGGTTATTTTAGACTGTAACTTAACGTGCGTCGCTCGCTTCCTCACACTCCCGCTCACTTCTCTCTTTCGTTTCCGCAGGCCTCACTCAGATTTTCTTTCAGAAAATCCCTTAGAGTTTGTAGCAATAAGTATTATAGAATCGTACTTAAATTTCCCCTTTAGTAGTTCCGGTGTATAGTGCGTAACCTTGTCATCATTTATCCTTCCACATAGTCGCATTATCACTTCTAGAATAGGGACATATCATGCTGTAGATATTAATGAGTAGAGGCATTTATCAGATACCTCTACTCATTAATGTCTGCAATCATGATAAAGGTTGTAGAGATTAATGAGTAGAGGTATCTGATAAATGTTGTAGTAATTCTACGAATCACATATATATATATATAACATGCAAAATAGCAATTAATAGTTTACAATGAAATCGTCGTTTACGTCATGACTCCGGAAAAATTCTCTTTGAGAATGAATAATGTGACTTAATCGGAATTAAAAGAGGAGAGTTTGGAGTCGACGTTGACAAGGCGCTGCTTAAACATGTACAAATATTCGCCGACGGAGAGGTAGAGGCTAGGAAAATTCCACAGTTTAAAAAGCTATTAAAATTTCGGCAGGAGAATGAATGGCAGCAAAATTTGAAAAAGCAGAGAAAGTGGAAGTAGGTGACTTGAAAGTGAAACGAGTATATGAAAAGAGGAGGAGTTGTACGGCGAGAGAGCGGGGGAGAAGGATAAAGAGAACGACGTGAGTGAGGGCGGGGGGTTAAGTGTAGCAGCTCTGGAAAATCCGTTTCCCATCTCTAACTACCATCACATCATACTTTCGTCCTATCGAGCCACGAAATGAATTCTCTCTCTATCTCTGAACGCATGTGCGGCAAACAAATGGAATGAGAAATGTTGGAGGATAGTGTAGAAAAATGGGGAACGATGGAAAGAAGGACAGAGAGATACAGAGAGATAGCGAGAGAGAGCGAGAAAAGAGTGACAGAGAGATACAGAAGAGATTTATAGTTGAACAGAAGAGAATACTTACTGACAAGGGAACCATCTAAGCATAACCCGGCGGATTTTGATCTCACCTATACAGATCGATAGTCCAAGTCGAGAAATGATGCCAACAATTTTTATTTTTTCCTAAATGGTCTCCGGCGATTTTATATTAATTTTTAAAAATTTGCATAAATTAAGGTGGTAGGTTGCTCATAAATATTTGCCATTGTCATCATCCAGCTTGAGTGCTAAAAACATTGCCTGCGTGGCGCAGTTGGTTGCGCGCGCGCCTTGAGTTTTGAGTGTCACCCGTTCGATCCCCATTCGGTGCGAATTTTTTGCTGATTTTGGTTATTCACATTTGATAATTTATATACATAAAAAAATTTATTCTGATGACGGGAAAGGCTTTGTACACTTAAAATAAGTTTAACCAAATTTTACTTTTTGCATATTTCGTATTTGGTGTTGCAATGCGGTCACTTCGCCATGTTTATCAATCCACAATCGGTGGTTCGTCTCCTGCTTGAAAGATTTGGCGTGTCTGATGCATCGACGGAATTCACCAGAGAAGACCATAAGCTGGCGCAGTCCTTCTCCCTCATCCTAGAAGCAGCTCAAGAAAGCGCCCTGCTTGTCGATGTGCATGAGACCCCTCTTTTTCAAGAGGAAGGAGATGAAGTCGATTGGGATCCGGATGAGGAGATTGACCTACCAACAGCCAAACAGCCATTTGGAATTGAAGAAGTCACATTTCTCGGGAAGCAAGTTTCCAAGCTTCAAGTCGGTTCTATTCATCTATCTACTTCAAATTTTTTTTGTTTCTCGGCAATTAATTATAGGTAATGAACGCAATACAGTTTTATCGCGAGACTGACAAGGGTTCCTTTTTCAGGTTCAGCGCGCTTGAAACAAAGGTCATTCTCCTCTGATTTTTTTTCCTCAGCTTCTCCTATCTGTCCCACTCACCTTCCTACTCTCTCTGTCTCTCTCTCTCTGTGTCTCTTGCTCTCTCTTTCTCTCTCACCCTCTCTCTCACCCACTCACTCTCTCTCTCTCGCTCTCTCTTCCTGACTATCTCGCTATCTCTCTCACTCTATAGATGGAGCCTCTCCGTGCACCGTCACCCTTACATGGCTACAACATGCCACTACAGCATATGACGGTGTTGTTTTTTTTTCTAAGATCTTCTTCTCAAAATATATTAACGTAAAAAAAATAAAAAAAGGGAAAATTAGCTTTATTTCCCTGATACTGCACTGTTTTGTCGCTTAAAAAAACTTTAAAAAAATGAACTCTTTAAAATTGCAAGTAAAAAACTAGATAAATAAATAATTAGTATAAACATTCAAATTTAGACTCACCAAGCAGCGGGCTTCATCTCGGCCTTCTTGCATTCCATGTTTCTCGCGCACGTTACCTACCTCGCCCTCGATTGCATCCATCGACAGGTACATTTTAATATTTTTTTAATTAGTTAATTAATTAGTTAATTAATTTTATCAATTTTTGACAATTTTATTTTCTTGTGCTTTCTGGCCAGTTCCAAAGAAGTGCAGAATTTAGGCACTGTTTGGCACACTTTGTAGGGCACATGTCATTGGCTACTTCCCACTCTTTCTCTCTCTCTCTCTCTCCTACTCTTTCTGTCCATCCCTCTGTTTCTCTTTCTATCGTTATCCTTCTTTTCTCTCTCCCTTTCTCTCTCTCTCTCTCTCTTCTCTCTCTCTCTATCTCCTTCTCTCTCTCTCATCCCTCCTTTCTTTCTCTCTGTGTACATCTCATGTTATTTTGTACCCTTTTCCACCTCATCAAACCATTTCGAGATGTCGTCAGATGAGATGAGAATGTTCACGAATTCAGTTAGTCACGCTTTATCACAAGGATCTGACGTGTATGTAGTTCGGACGAATCGGACGATGACATTTTCTATTGTTCTTCCTTTCTTCCTTGCTCTTTTCCTCAATTTTTTTTCTCTTTTCTCTGTCTCCCTCTCCCTTTCGCGCTCTCTCTCCTTCTCTCTCTCTCTCCCTCTCCATCTATCTCTCTCTCTCTTTCTCTCTCTCTTTCTCACCTTCTCTCTTTCTACCCTTCTCGTTTTTTCTCTCCATTTCGGGTCGCTAAATGATTTGGCTGATCGCTCTGCTCTAATCGGTCGCCCGCTCTTCACACTTGTGCATTGTGGTGACCCTCTCAGATCGGGCAGAAAATTAGTTTAGTTTTTCCTTTCTCTCTAAGTCTTTTTTTGTTTCTCTCGCTCTTTATCTCCCTCTCTCTTTTCCTCTCTCTCTCTTCAGCACTCTCTCTCTCTTCCACTCTTTCGCTCTCTGCCTCCCCCTCTCTCTCTTCTGCTTTCTCCCCCTCTCTCTCTCTCTTCCACTCTTTCGCTCTCTGCCTCCCCCTCTCTCTCTTCTGCTCTCTCCCCCTCTCTCTCTCTCTATGTTCTGCTCTCTCTTTCTCTCTCTCTCTTTCCGCTCGCTCTTCTCAAATGGGTACAAAATCTCGAGCAAAGCTTGTTCGCATATCTAGCCAGAGCGGCTCGTAAATATATTGTCGTGCGCATGAAAAAGTGCAGCTGCGATCGGCTTGATAAGGCCAAGAGTACAAAGAAGGAAAACGCAGTCTTGTGGGTACTTTGTGGACGCCTGCGGAATTGCGAAAGACTTCGAAGTTGCCCAGGAAACTGACTTGATTCTGCCGTGTTGTCTTCGTTTACTTTGTTATCTTCATCTTCGTCTTTTGCTTGCGTGTACTGGTAATGTTGTCTTAAAAGAGGTCTCCGTGTCTTGTTTTTTGGCCATATTTGGACAGGTGGAGCTAGAAACATTGCTTGCAAGTGTCCCGAAGTCACAAATATCTTACGCCCCTCATGTACTTTGAATTTTACGAATATTTTAGCTTCCCGCCATTAAAAAAAAATTGGCAGAGCAACACAGTGGCCGAAGGGGTCATTACATTCCTGGTGCGCGCTGTTTACATCGTCGTTTTAACATATTCGTCAGGTACTCCTTGTTAGGAGTTTTCACTTATGATCTCCTTTAACAGGAGATCATAATGTTTGTTTCGTCTATTTGCAATGTCCAGAGCGAGGGAGAAAACGAGATGGAAGAGAGAGAGATAGAGAGAGAGAGAAGAGAGAGAAGAGAGAGGAAGAGAGAGAGAATGAGATAGAGAGGAACAGGGAGAGATCGGAATTGAAGTATTTTTCATTTAAGACAAGTATCCACCAGAACTGGTTCAGCGTCAAGAAGCTTTCAAGACATTTGAATAAGTGTGCAGAGCATGCCGTTTGGGTGCGGAAGTGTTTAGTGCGTTGCCATCAGGGAGCAGCCGTGAACTGTCACAAACACACACACACACACGCAAACATACAATCACTATCTGTCATACTTCAGCTAATGGTGCCTGAGGCAGATAACAAAGGCGGTTTTCTACTGTCTCGTCTCCTTTTGCTCTCCATCTTGTCTCTCCCTCTCTCATATTTTCCCTATGTCCACTTTTCCTCTTTGGACAAGACTTTTCTTCCACTTCCTCTGGTTTTCTCCTCCTCGATCACTGTGTGATTAATCAGCGAAGTGAGAGGGAAAAGTCGCGTGAAATAACTTTGTATAGCTTAGAGCCTGTCAACAGCTTGAAGGACAGCAGCTATTCGTCGTTTTTCATCTCAATAATAAGACTGAGAAAAGTTATCGAAGAAAAAAGTGTGTATTTCCAACTTCTACATAATTCTAGAGGAATATTGAAATTTTATACT
Source organism: Allodiplogaster sudhausi (assembly GCA_945643635.1). Lineage (NCBI taxonomy): Eukaryota > Metazoa > Nematoda > Chromadorea > Rhabditida > Diplogasteridae > Allodiplogaster > Allodiplogaster sudhausi. The sequence continues at coordinate 556,887 of CALZFC010000331.1, read as the reverse complement.
TGAAAATGGGCGCCAAATTAAAGTTCCTTTTTTCATCTCTTGTCCAGGTGCGCCGTCTACTCGCTGCGGGACTTCGTTGCCTCCAGGGTTCGCTGCCTTCCGCCCGTACATTTCCGTTTGACCATCATGACAACTCTGAGCGAATCGTTATTCTTTCCTGTCGGACCACTACTATATCCTGATCAATTGGTTGGTCTCTTTCTCTCTGTTCGACACTATTTTTACAGTATTATAAAGAAATATTATATCACCTTATTTTTTCTGTTAAATAGTTCGAATGCTTGCATATTTCCACCAGTTTCATTTTACATGTAACTTTTATTCATGCATATCCACAGCTTTCGTCATTTATGTGTTCATTGCGAAATATCATCCGGCTTCCATTCATTAATCCAAATTCACAGACGCAAGCCTTTGCCTTTTATCATTAATTTTATTCTTGAGATGATATCATAAGAATCACGGGATTTACACATTCGGGTGCGAAATAAATACAATTTATCTATTAGAAATCTCTCTCTCAATCGAAAGGTCGATGACTCCCGAAGATTTTGTCGGCATTGTTCATAATTTGCAAGATAAACTTAGCTTCTCATTGCTGGAATTGAGCTCTTTTAAAGCATTTCTTAATTGTGCGGTAGTCACTAAAGGAAAAGAAATATTTTGAAGATGACGCAAAATAAAAGAACAATGTTGCAAGTTAAAATAATGAAAATAATGTTAGAAATCAATGATTTATTACTTAAAATCGCAACATAGATGTGGCCTCTGTATCTTCTTCTGGACGTACATAACTTCCAGAAGAACGTCGGCGGCCGAAGTGGGCTGTCGGAGTTCATCGGCTGGCTGCTGTTCTGTCCTGACTTTAAGCAAGGATGGCAATCAATCGTTTCGATTTCTTTCAATTATGGTTCGTTAGGTTAGATGAAGTGGCGCAAAAGTGTGACCTAAAGGCGAACGAAAGAGGAGTGTCATTTTCCATAGGAATCGAAAGGGTACCGCGGGCAATGTAATCCCAATGTAATTTCCTGTTCTTTCCTTTCATTCTATCCACCAATGTCTCATCTTCCCCCCTAATTCCATTGCCACTCTTCAAACCTGTTGAAGCAAGCCAGAGCAAATAAGCGTTTTTGATTATGAGAGCTGGTGGTCTCAGTAATCGAAGAGGTAAAGGACGAAACGTTTAATTGACTAAGTGAAAAACCGTGGCATTGGATTTGCAATACATACATGGATAAATGTGAGATTTCGGTGCCGATGTGAGAGCTCTTCTTGCCTCCACAATTGATATGACCTATCACAAGGAATATAAGCAATGCAGAACGATTTGTATAGAAAATTTCTTTGATTGTTAACACACATTACAGAGTGAACAAGAAAAGGTTTTCTAGCTCGATGGGAAGGAAGAAAGAACCCCGTGGGGAGCGGAACCTTCATGGATGGTGGGTTCCCGGTGAGAGCACTCCCTAACACTGGAGAATTAGGGCAGCAGTCGTTCAAGGGTCCGCCTGCCTCTCCCTACCATGCCCGTGTTTACCACGGTAGCTCACCATGTCCACGTGAATGGCACGGCAGACATACATGGCAAAATGCCTTTGGCACTGCCTCGTTTTGTTTCTATGTTCATCGTTTCTATCTCCACGGATCTTATATTCGCTTACCCGTTCAAGCTCCTCTCTTTTCTTCACTCACCATCAAACTGCATCCACATCTCATATCAATGACCTTGCCTATCTGCGCTCAGCGAATGCGACCATCTTCAATCAAATATAAAAGGAATGCCTAAGGGCATCTGTTCCTTTGCATCAATCAAGGCGCTTATTTGCTCCATTAATAAAGCGATCGCTGAATAAATGGTATTTTAAATGCTGTTATATGCAACAATAGTTGAACCTATTACTGCGCATTCATTATGTGGCTTGCTAATTTACTTTAATGACTTCACCCATCCCATCCATTACTGATCATACAATGGAGCGACGACTTCTCCCGCTCGCACTCAGCGCTGCCTCGATTGTCACCGTTGCATTTGCGTGTATGGCAATGCAGCCCACGCACCCCTCCACAACGAGGTTTCATTTAATAAAAACGGTTTTCTCTACAGTAATTTGACGACAGTCTGCATTTTTGTATTAAAAATATGATATGATTCGAAACTTTTTTTGACTTATTCTTGCGCGCCAAAAATTTTGTCAACATACACAGTATTTTGTTTACTTTTTTTTAATCATATTTATTTTTTGTATAGTCCTCGGAGGTTATCTTTCAATAACGCACGTGATTTCACTGAACAATGGAACTAATTTCGTTGTTCTTCATCGAATTCGTTGACATTCAGGCCGCCTCCCGTGAGCACAGCGTTACCAGACACAACAAGTACAACTACAACTACAACAACAGCGACAACTACTACGACTACTCCAGCGCCGACTTGCGACAAGTGTGACAGCGTCGTCTACAAGGTGGGCGCTCACTTATTATACATATGTGCATATATCCAGTGACTGACTTCTTCCCGGGGGTTGTTTTTCTCGGAAGTAGTTTTGCTTATTTATACCAGCCAATGCGCTCAGGATACTTCGTGCGCGTATCGCAATCTCGTGTGTGCTAGACAGCTGGGCTAATTTCTGACTCATCAAAGTGGGCGAATATTTGTTGTACAGTATGCGTTTTGGTTTGTTTGTCAACTTATACTGCTAAAAATGAAGATATTTTAGTTTTGAATGCTGGTTTATTAGAGAGAAATCCAAATCCACCTGGGAAATCAATCCGTCATTTAAGGTACCCGACGCGGCTACAACTTGCGGCGGTCCTGCCTTTTACTGCACGGATAATGATCTTCTTTCAAGGACCTTGACGGGTTCATGCAAAACTGCCGCGTGCACGAATGGAAAACTATTCGCCTATGATGTAAGTTATGCCTCATTCAAATAATCTCTTTCCCATTTCACATCACCACCTCTCTCTTTCTCTCTCGCTCACTCATTCTCTTCACCATCTCTTTATTCAATATCTCTTCTCTTTTTATTCTCTCTCTCCCCCTCTCTCTCTCATTCTTTTCACCTTTTCCTTATTCAATGTCTCCTCTTTTTTTCTCTCACTCTACAGAATTTCATTCTCTAATTTCTCTTCTCTTCTTGCTCTTTCTCTCCAATCTTCCTACCTTTTCTTTCTCATTCTCTGCAGTCTCTCTTATTCTCACTCAGTCCGCCGGCACTCCTCAGCCGGTGACGGGAGATCTCGCGTGCGCCTTTAAGACTCCGGCCGTCTTCGAAGATGACTCCGCTCCGCCCGTCTCATTTCCCAATGGAGCCAGCGTCTTTTGCAAGGCCGGTCAGTTCAATTTAAAAATTTATTAAGTTATCTTTCTAAAATGAACCCGCGTCTTTCTATGTGTGAAGCTCTTCAGGTAAATTCTGCATGAAATTCAGGGTGGAAATGAGTAATTCCTTTTTTGGCAATTTGAGTGCTGATGTGTCTCTGGACAATGGCAATTCGCGAGAAAAAAAACAATATGCAAGTTAATAACACGTTTGTATATTGTGATAACGATGAAACGGAAATAAATGCTCTTCCACTGGGTATCAGGAAATGACTAAACACTCGACTTTTAACAGAGACCGCATGTCAAAAGTGCCCTGCGTTGATGTACACGGAAATCGACCCCGCGGAGCCGGAAGTAGAATTTGTCGAGAGGCCCTACCTTGGCAAGCACGGCTGCCCTGTTAAGGACTGTTTCATTTATCAACTTCGTTATGAGGATGTCAGTATTTGGATAGCAGCATCAACAAGACGCATACAAAACTTTCATTACTGGAGTTGGATATACATATATGTATATAGTACGTATGATATGCACTATATATCAAGTACCCTTAACGAGCATTTTTCAAGAAGCTCTATTTTTCCAGCAGTCAGAGATTCTTCATTCTGTTACCTGCAACCCTGCACTTCCCGGCTTCGTTGACAGGAATAAGAAACCGGTGACGAAACCCGTCGGGTGCTGTCAGTTTCTACTCCATTATAAAGGACGTTCCAAGTTAGGATTCTATATTATCCAGTTTCATGAGCTCTGAGAATGATTGAGAGAGCGTTGACTTTGGTTAATATTTTTAGGATCCTTTTAAGCAATTTGCTTGCTTGTCATTCATACTCTTTAGACGACTGTGGCTGTAGGTTTCGCGAGCTCACTACTACGCTCTGCCCACCAGGTCAGATTTTAATTAATATAAAAGGACCAAATGGATTTTGCGATAATCTCAGCTTTTAATTCATTCGAGTAGAACAATTAACTCCTGCTTTCAGGCTTCTTTTGCCAACAAGAATACACAGTCTCGAAATGCCAGTCCTTGTGTTCGCCTGGAGAACTGTTCATCACTAATGTAAGTCAGCATGGGCTAAAACATTTGACTTGATCACAGGATATCACTAAATGCAAGAAATCGGTTGGTTAGGGTGAGAAAAAAAGGAGTGCTCTCGCCTAGATGCCGGACATGCCTGATTTTGTTGGTGTGCCAGCCGAAGAAGTCTTCTGTGACCTAAACAATATCTGGCAGCCATTCGGGAGTCCCGACGAGCTTGTCTTGTCAACGTGTGCAACGCCAAGTCGGCTTAACTATTGCTTTTAATTTCTAATGACCATTCTTGCCAGTCGAACAGCTGCTTACGACCCAGCCAGTCTCGGCTGTGTGCCCGCCTCTGGAAGTACTAGACGGAGGACAGTTCTCCAACGTCGTGTACAAGTCTGGTGGGCGCCGACCTGGAGCTCAAGTCATATTTGCTGTCTGTCACAACGGCATGATCGCGAGCGTCAGTCTTCTTCAAATCAAGTGATGGAAAAATAATACGAAACATCTCCATGTCTTTTCCAAAGCCCTTCATTTAAAGCTAAACTATTGAAGACATAAATGTTTATTTCATCGTGCGTAAGGCTTTCTAAGCTCGATATCTTTGCCATCCAAATAAATAGACGACCTTCACAGGCTGAGCCGTCAACCGAGTCCATTACGTCCTACGTCTACTGCGACAGTCGTGACGGCCGGTGGGAGAATTTTAACGGGGACGAAGTCAAGAAGGTTGGAGACATATGATCACGAACTACAGGCACGCTTAAATTTTTCAAGGTTACTTGCAAGCCGAACTCGTGCGTCGACTTTGTGCGGGCTAAAGGCTACACCCAGGCACAAATCGAGATGATCAATCTCGTAGAAGAGACAGGACGCTGCCGTGCAACCTGCAAGAACGGACAGCAATTCAAGGTGATACCAGAATTGCTTCGGCATTAACAAATGCAATGCATGTGTTTACAGAACGCAAACGGCGACGTGTTACCCATGAGTCTAGTTATTTATGATAGAAAATTTGAGTACGCAACAGATCTTGGATATGAAGAGGTCGACAGCTTCATGTGCTAGTTAGTTGAGCTTTATCTTCACAATCAAGTATGAAAATGAAATTTTCTTATTTTAGATCGTGAGCGGACATTTGTCTCTCGCTCCCTCCTCTTTCATTTCTGCAGACCACATTCAAGTTTTCTTGCAGAATGTTCGTCGCTGTAAGCATGATAGAATCATCCTTAAACAATCGCTTTTTGGTAAATTGTACATTGCGTATTCATTCTTATAGTCTTTCTTATATTCGCATTATCACATCTAGGATAAAGCCATTTCCGAATCTGTCCTTGATAAAGGGTGCAGGAATAAAGGAGTAGACATATGATAAATGTTCTAAGCATTCGACGAATCAGATACAAAATCCAAATAGCTATCTGTGCTTTGCTTCAAAGTACATATGTAGTTGAAAAGCGATTCGTTGCTTCAGTCACTAGTTTGAAAACATTCCCTTTGAACATGTATAATGGGGGCTTAATCGGGCATTGAAAGAGCAGAGTTTGGGGCCGAGATTAAACAGGCGCTCTCTAAACGTGTACAGATATTCGCAGAAAGAGAGAGTTAGAGGAAAAGTGCCACAGGCTGAAAAGCTAATAGAAAGTTTATAGGAAACTGAAAAATAACAACAAAAGTATGATTAATTGATGGAGCCGATAAAGTGCTAGAGGTGAAAGTAGTTGACGAAAGGGGAGGTGGCGTACAGCGATAGAGTGAGGAAGAAAGATAAAGAGAGTGAGAGAAAGGGCGCGAACGATGGGAGAAAGGGGATTGCAGCTTAGAAAAAAACTCGAATCCCCTTTCTACTACCATCGCATCACAATTTCGTCAGATTAGGATACACAAGGAATTCTCTTTCTCTCTCTCTCTCTCCCTTTCTCTCTCTCTCTTCCCTCTCTCTCTCTGTTTCTCTTTGTTTCTCTCTCTTTCTGTACCTCGCGGTCTCTCCTCGTTGTACTACAATTAACCATAAAACGCAATTTAAAAAAATCTGCATATTGCTTATATAAGTTGAACGCAAAATATAACGGACAGGAAACGGATAGGAAGAAACGGACAATGTAGAAATAAGGGGAACTGTGAGGCAGACAGAGCAAGAGAGAGAAAGGGAGAGAGAGAGAGAGATAGAGAGAGAGAGAGAGAGAGAGAGAGCGAGAGGTTTGTGCCACTCACAGCGATAAATCCAACCGAGTTTCAACGGTTGCTTAAAACAAAAGTGAAAGGTTGTGCGAGACACCCCTTTTTGCCGCTATAAGACCATCTCGAATCACTTGCAATTGGTTCGAGTTCCTTTTTCATAGTTCAAGAGTTCGTTATTCTGACCTCGCGGTTCAATTACCAGAGATACTCAAACAACAACCACCCAAGCCTCTCGCCTAACTTCGTCCAAGCCCCTCCAGCACAATAAAGCCAAAGTGATAAAAAAAGCCAAACAAAAGAAATAAAGCAAATATGCACCTTCACTGACCCTTGGCACTCGTCCTACAGTCGACTTGGCGATACTATGTATAATAATGCGACAGAAAGAGTGAGAGAGGGAGAGAGAGAGAGAGAGAGAGAGATGTAGCTGTAGGAAACCGCACGCACATGATATTAGCTCAAATTGCGTCTCAACTCTTGTCCCCCCATGAGGTTCGCATTATAGCGCATATATGCCTTGAAAGATTCTGCTAGATGTGGCAACAAAACATGCATATGTTGCTTCGGCACGAGATCATACTAGAAATAGATAGAAATACCAACCAATACAACGCCGATCAATCTGTATAGCTTCGGAGAAAATAATCACTGAACATTTGGAAGTCGAAGGCTTCTTCTTGTTGTAGCTCAAGTTGCTTCGGGAGGCTCAGCATAGCGTAGCAAGCGGCGCGAGCGATCTCGAAAAGAGTTGGCACGACGCGAGAAGTGAAACCCTAAAAACGGACAGTGGATTTCCTCTTCGACTCGTTTTTTTAAAGTTTGGCCTAATTTATTTAAAATAAAATAACATCACTTACGGTGTAAACGAAGCTGCCGCCGACAATAACCGCCCGGCCTTCTATCGATGACAACACTTCATCACGACGGTTGGCATGATGTTCCCCGCACAATATGATGACGGATGCATCGCAAGAGCGCGTGAGAACCATTACGCGCCTCGCGCCGGCCTTGGAGGAGCGCGCGACCAGCGGCTCAAAGACTCGCGACTGGTCGGGCTCGTCGAAGTCGCGTGCCTCATCGATGCGTTCAGTGTGCCACTCGTAGCGGCCGGCGTTGTTCTTCTGCAGGAAGTACACACAGAAGACTATATTGGAAAGGAGCGCGAATCCAAGAGAACGTTTAGTGTGACCCTAAGACTTCCTTTAAAGTTTATCCAATAAAAAGAAAGATCTATCCATACCCTTTTAGTCATATGGTAGTGTTCCTTGATGTATTCGCATAGGCCGAGGATGCGGGCGGCGGTCGCGAGCGGACAGCCTTCTTTGCGGACTTCGCCAAGCGGCTCCGCCACAGCTGCGGCGCGCCAGTCAGTCGAGACGCGGAAGCGGTTGAAGAATGTACCCGAGTACGCATACTCCTCGAGTGTCAGGAATACAAAGTACGACGGCGTACATGCGTCTTGGAGGAGGACGAGCGCAAAATCAATGAACTGGTCACTTTTGAACAGGTCGCCAGTTTTCACCGCCTGGCAGTCAATTTTACGGTCGAATAGAGGAGAGGACGATACCGAGACGACGCGCATCAGTTCGAGCTGAAATTTCTGTCGATTTGACCTATTGCATAAGATGGGAATGGCAGCGCGAATAAGCAAACCGCCCAAAGAGGCAGCAGTTACCAAGAAGCGTAGTATATTGCTATGTACATATTTTAGAGAGCATTATTAATTTTCAGACACGAGAAAACAAGCAATTTTTATCAGCTTTTATTTTTTCGTTTCATTGATCTTCAGTTGAAAGCTATGCCGATGACCTCTCACGCGGAAAATACTTTAGAGGCTCACAAGAGTGTCATTGTTAGGCTTCTGAATCGGCACGAAGAGCTGGGTCGCGGACGCAAATACTGCGTCAAATCGGTGTCCCGCGTAACGTGGTCCGGGTGAGTGGAAGGGCAGCACAAGCGTCGCGTGGCATGCAGAAACACACGGCGTCACGAAGAACTCGTACAGCGAATAGACATCAAATAGGAAAATTATTATCATTCTGTCTCATCGTTCTCTAACACGTGCATTTTATGCCGGTTTATGGGAAAATAGTGGTATGTATACGTGAACAATTCTGGAATGTTTGTCTAGTCTAGCAAATTTCACTCTCGTCAACCCACTAGTGGCATCGGCGGCGCCACTCGCATGTAACGGAGCGCTGTTTGCGTGTACGCGGGTTCGTAGATGGCGTTGACATCAATGTTGTCCCTTGTGACACGCCATAGAATGGTGTGTGCCGATACGCCTATCAACTCTTGGTACGTGTTGTCGAGTTTGGCCAGCGGCTGGAGGTGAAGGAGAGCCATACTCCAGCTGCTAAAAAAAGGAAATTTTACGTTGATTGAATGCTCAAAACGTGTGCGTGCATGAATAGTAACAACTAGCCTCTGTTCGCTTGAGCTTCGCGGTGATCTAGCAAGACAGTTTCTTTTCGGCTGAACTTTTAGAGAAGGCAGCAGTGTTGTCACAATGTTGTGCAACATGTACATAACTTGGTTCACTTCAATAGCACGTGCAGAATATAGGTTATGTGTGGCCAGAGACACATGCAAGCACAAACCATATTATGCACAAGACTCTCTTTCTCTCTCACTCTCTGTATCTCTCTCTGTCTCTCTCTGTCTCTCGCTCTCTCTCTCTCTTTCATTTCTTCCCCTCTCGTCTCTTCTCTTTTGAATCAGATATCGACTGATGGATAGATTGAGAGAGAGAGAGGGTTAGAGGGAGTCGTTAGCCATTTACTGAAAGATAAGCTGGTTAATTTTGATATAAAGTCAGGAATTGATTGCGTGATTTAGCTCTAGAAATATACACATGTTCATGCATTGGACTCTGACATTAGGAGAGAATGGTCACTTGCCTTTCGATGAATGAGTCAGAACATTGACCACTGAGTAACATGTGTACAGAGAATGCGAGAAAGATAGGCTAAGAAAGATGCGAGAAAGATACGGGTAGGCCCCACCGAATAGGTTGATAGTGGATTCGCAAGCAAGGGCGAATTGAACACCATCCAACACGGAATGCCCTTATACACAAGTAAAAAAATTTTTAACACCAATTTAAAGTGTATATGCACTCTCCTCTCATTGAAAAAATTTTCTCTTTATGTACTTCTTCAAATTTGAACTGGCAAAACTGCAGCAAAATATTTGAACCGAATGGGGTTCGAACCTGCGACGCTCAAAACTGCAGGCGAGCGCGCATCCCACTGCGCCGCGCAGGCCATCTTTAATTGCTTAAGTGACACATTGACAATGGCAAGGTCACTAAATCCGCGATTTTATGCAAAATTTAAAAATCAATATAAAATCGCCAAAGGCCATTAAGGAAAAAGTAAAAATAGTTATCATTATTTCTCGACTTGGACTATCGATCTGGATAGGTGAGATCAAAATTCTCCAACTTATCTTCAGATGGTTCCCTTGTAAGGAGAAATGGGGGGGAGGAGAGAGATAGAATACTTCATGAAGAAAAGAAGTGAAAAAGGGAGGTAGGAGGAATCAATGAGTGAGCACGATGAAAGCGTTGAGAGACAGGAAGTAGTATTTGATCTCTCCGCACTTGGATTTTTGACTTACGAGGCAATGAGTTCAAAAGAAATAGCAATAAGGACCGACTGTGACCGGGAGAGAAACTAGATAAAGGAAAAAAGGAGATGGAGGAAATGGGAGTGGGCGAGAGAGTAAGAGACAGAGTTAAATATAAGAGAGGACGAAGATAGGAAAAGGAAATAAGGAGAGAGAAAGGAGTCACGTATGTAGGTCGTTCATCTCAGCGTGAAATTCTAAGACTCAAGAAAGTCCATCTTTAACAATATGTACATTACATCAAAAGGAATTGTCGTAGGCTTTTGGGCAGAAAGAGACTAAGCGAAAAGAGAGCCTGAGAGAAAGAGAAGATATTGAACGTTTTATTATTGCAAAAAAAAAATTCTAAACGTTAAAAATAAAAGTCTCACAACTTTATAATAGCACTGTATTCATCAACAAATCAATGACGAATAAAGTAAAAGTTGAATGCGGAAAAAATTAAAATAAAGAGAATAATTGAACACAAAATACAGACATATGCAGATAAGGATTCTAACTGGAATAAGCTGATTGTGAGCACCTCGAGCGTAGTTTATGAGAGGATGCCGATTGAACTGACGACGAGAAGAGCAGCGGCCATCGAAATGAACGCCATGAGGCTATCGGAGCACTAAACCGAGGATGCCGAGGGAACTGACGACGAGAAGAGCAGCGGCCATCGAAATGAACGCCATGAGGCTATCGGAGCACTTCGGCTAGTGGTTGTTCTAACCCGGATTTACTCAAGCAAGTATGGCAATGAATCGTTTCGATTTTTTCAATGCGCGTTTGGTTTGGATGGACAAAGTGGCTCAAAAGTGTGACCTAGAGGCGAACGAAAGAGGAGTGGAACTTTCCATAGGAATCGAAAGGGAGCTGCAGGCAATGTAATCTCGATATAGTCACAATGTAATACCTGCATTTCTTGGATTTTTGCTAAATATGGATTTTTGTCTTGATGAATACCTGACCATGAGTATTTGTGCTACTAGACATGTGCTTTCCAGGTAGTGCATTTGAGAATTGCCATACCTTCATAATCTTCATTAAAGTTTACAATTAAGATAAATGTAAGCTTAAAAGCTGTTAAGCTTAAAACACGTGAGGGTGATAGAAAAACTTTATAAGACGGCATGAGGGCGTAAATTCACCAGTACATGTTGCTTTCGTTGCATTAAATTAAACGACCCACACATCTACACCCCATTTCCTTGCCACTTCTTCCAACTTGTTGATAATTGATTATCACCGCAGTCGGAGAATTAAAGGATGAAGAGTCTAATGGACTAATGAGGTGAAAAGCTGTGACACTAGAAATACTATTCTTACTTGCAACATGTGCATAGATAAATCAGAGATTCGGTGTCGAAACGTCTTGTTGGCTTTCCTGCATCCATGAATAATATCACCTCTCACAAGGAATACGAGCAATGCAGACAAATTTGTGTAGGAAATGGCGTTTGCCATTGCCTTTTCATCGTTTCTCTCCTCCCGGATCTTTTATTCTCACCATGCGGCCTCACCTTTCGTCACATACCCTCTCACTATATTCACATCTCATATCAAATGACCTTGCCTATCTTAGAGAGTGCAACCATCTTCAATCAACTATAAAAGGAATGCCTAAGGGCAACTGTTCACTTTGCCTCCCTCAAGGCGCATATGTGCTCGGTTAATACAACGATCGCTGCCTAAAGACATTTTTATGTTATTTTTGCAATAATTGTTGAAGCTACATATTACTCCGTATTCATTGCGAGGCTAGCTTTTTCCTTACTTCAATGTTAGTAAATACTCATCTCTTTCTTCACTGATCAAACAATGGGGCGACGAGTTCTTCCGCTCGTTGCGTGTATGGCCAATGGTGCCCACGCACCCTTCCATTACGAGGTACATATATAATGTAGCGTTTATTTTCCTCAGTAGTTTACGACTATCTTACTTTTTTGCATTATAAAATGTGATGTCATTCGAAACTGATAATATTGGGTTAAATTTTACTTTTGTGCGCCAAAAACATAGTCAAAATGCACGAGTTTTTGATTTATTTTGATTTTTTTTTTATAATCCTCGTAGTTCATCCTGCAATAACACACGACTTTTCACTCAACACTAGAATTTAGTTCGTTCTTCTTCATCAAATTCGTTGACATTCATGCCGCCTCCAATGAGCACAACGCAACCGGACACAACAACAACAAGTAAAACGACAAGTACAACGCCAACTACGACCACGACTCCAGAGCCGACTTGCGACAAGTGTGACGACGTCGTCTACAAGGTTGGCGGTCACCTATGTACATACATATATCATGGTCCCGGGGAAGTGTAAAAAAAATGCTGGAGCCTGGATGTGGAGGTACAGGCTACGGAAATGTACTATTTCACCATTGCGTTTTTACTTATTTCTTCTAGCCAACGCGTCCAGGATCCTTCGTGCACGTTTTGCAATCCCGTGATTGCTTAATTTCTGGCTCATCAAATGTGGTGAAAACTTGCTTACATTTACTTGTTGTATAGTATGCTTTATGGTTTTTTGGTTAACTCATACTCATCTTGCCGTCACCCACGGGGCCCAGTCCCTCATTGTGGAATAACTTTGAAACCTTGAAAACTGTTAGAAAGGAAGAAATGTTTGTACGTATTGACTGCTCGTCTATTATGGATAGATACAAATCCACCTCGGAAATCAATGTTTCATTTAAGGTACCCGACGCGGCTACAACATGCGGCGGTCCTGCCTTTTACTGCACGGATGATGATCTTCTTTCAAGGACTTTGACGCGTTCATGCAAGACTGCTGCGTGCACGAATGGAAAACTATTCGCCTATGACGTAAGTGATACGTCATTCAAATGATCTCTCCCCTTCCGCTCTCTCTCACCAACATCTCTTTTTTCTTGCTCTCTCTCTCTCTTTCTCTTCACCATGTATCTATCTCCTCTCTCTCTCTCTCTCTCTCTTTCTCTCGCTTTCTCTTCACTACCTCTTTCTTCAATCGCTCTTCCCTTTTTGCTCTCTCTCTCCCTTTCACTTCACCATCTCTATCCCTAATCTCCCTTCTCGTTTTGCCGTCTCTCTGTTGTTCTTATCAGCCTCTCTTTTGTCCTGGTCCTCAACAGGGTGGCAACGCGAAGAGGCACCGCCCCCTTTAGCGGACCACGGCACACCTCCCCCTTTTCTATCACAATCCTTGCACTCTCTTATTCCCATTCAGTCCGCCGGCACTCCTCAGCCGGTGACGGGAGATCTCGCGTGCGCCTTTAAGACTCCGCCCTTCTCATTTCCGAATGGAGCCACCGTCTTTTCAAGGCCGGTCTGTTCAATTCAGATTAAAAATATGTATTTGTAGATTAATTTCACCTGTTTAAATCCAATGAACCATAGTTTTTCAATGAGCGAAGTTGTTCAGGTTAAATTGTGCTGGAAATTTAGAGAGAGAGAAAAAGAGTAATACCTTTTTTGTCAACTTGAGTGTAGATTTGTCTATGGACAATGGAAATTCACGGGAAAAAAGGAATATGCAAATTAATCATACGTATGTATGTATATACATTGTGATAACGATGAAAAGAAAAAAAAGAAAAGCTCTTTCACTGGGTATCAGGAAATGACTAATTGTATGCTTTCAACAATTAACAGAGACCGCATGTCAAAAGTGCCCTGCGGTGACGTACACGGAAATCGACCCTGCGGAACAGGAAACAGAATTTGTCGAAAGGCCCTTCCTCCTTGGCAAGCACGGCTGCCCTGTTAAGGACTGTTTCATATATCAACTTCGTTATGAGGATGTCAGTACTTGCTTAGATAGCAGCAGCAACTAGAAACATAAAAATATTCTAACTTGTGTTTGAACCTTATATCCGCTACCTGTAACGAACATTTTCCATGAAGTTCTGTTCTTCCAGCAGTCAGAAATTCTTCATTCCATCACCTGCAACCCTGCACTTTCTGGCTTCGTTGACAGGAATAACAAACCGGTGACGAAACCCGTTGGGTGCTGTCAGTTTCTACTCCATTATGAAGGACTTTCCAAATTTGGTAATCTACATATGTTTTCCGATTTCACGAACTCTAACTAATTGTGATAGCGTTGGCTCTGGGTTATGTTTTCTTTTTTGGTCAATCTCTTTTCAGATCTATTTTCAGTACCTTTTTATGCAATTTTAGAAAAATATTGCTTGTCATTTACACTTTTTAGACGATTGTGGCTGTAGTTATAGTCAGAGGCTCTTCATTACACTCTGCCCACCAGGTCTGATTTTAATTAATAAAAAAGTACCAATGGGTTGATGCGATAATCTCAAACATAAAATTTATTCGAGTAGAGCAATTAACTTGTTCTTTCAGGCTACTTTTGCCAAAATGAATACACAGTCTCCAACTGCCAGTCCTTGTGTTCTCCTGGCGAAGAATTCAACACTTTTGTGAGTTAGCAAGGCCTAATAAATTAGATTAAACTATACCCCGGGATATCACGAAACGCAAGAAATCGGTTAATAGTATGAGAAAAGTAAGGCAGCAGGCAGAAGTGGGTGGTCGCTTAGATGCCGGACAAGCCTGAGGGCGTTCTTGTGGCAGCCGAATTTGTCTTCCGTGACCTGTCTAACAAGTGGCAACCATTCGGGAACTCCGAAAACCTTGTCTTGTCAACGTGTGCTACGCCAAGTGGGCTTTTATTCTAATAGTCAATGCTTTTCATAATTCCGAATGACCGTTCTTGCCAGTCGATCGCTTGCTGACGACACAGCCAGTCTTGGCTGCGTGCCCGCCTCTGAAAGAACTAGGCGGAGGCAATTTCTCCAACGTCGTCTACAAGTTTGGTGAAACCCGACCTGGTGCTCAAGTCCTATTTGCTGTCTGTCGCAACGGCATGATGGCGAGCGTCAGTCTTCATTCACATCAAGTGATGGAAAAATACTACGAAAAATACCAATGCCCAAACTTGAAGCTACATATTTAAGACATAAGATATGTTTATTTGATCGTTAGAAATGTTCTCTAAGATCTAAACATACATTCGCCACCCAAACAAACCGACGACACCAAACAGGCTGAACCGTCAAGCGAGTCCATTACGACCTACCTCTACTGAGACGGCGGTGACGGGAAGTGGAAGAATTTTTACGCGGGATGAAACCACGAAGGTTGGAGAGATATGATCGCGAAGTCCACACACACGAATTTATTTTTTCCAGGTTACCTGCAAGCCGAATTCGTGCGTCGACTTTGTGCTTGCTCACGGCTACACCCAGGCACAAGTCGACATGATCAATCTCGTAGAAGAGACAGGACGCTGCCGTGCAACCTGCAAGAACGGACAGCCATTCAAGGTGAAACCAGAATTTTTTGGTGCATTAAAATATGTATTGTTGCACTGTTTCTGCCACTTTGCAATGCATGTGTTTACAGAACGCAAACGGAGACGTGTTGCCCATGAGTCTAGTTATTTATGATTTTGCGTTCGAGTACACTACAGATCTTGGGTATGATGACACCGCGAGCATCATGGCTAGCTAGGTGCGCTTTTTCTTTACAAACAAGAATGAATGAAAATGCAAATGCTAAGTGATTTTCTTCAGCTAATTTTGTTGTTTTAGATCGTGACTCTTCGTATTCTGCAGAGCCCATTCATATTTTCACACTTTCATGAACAATATCCCTCGCAGTTCGTAGCAGTAAATACGATAGAACCATCCTTAAAGGAGTCGAAAAATCAATTTTTTTTTTGCTATAAGGATGATTCTGTGAATGCGTCCTTATTTTGCCTACGAAAGCATCGTCAAAAATTCAATTTACTAAACTAAAAGGTAAAGGAGTAATTTGCATCTGAAAAGAGTCGCCTGATCATGAGGGAATATTAGCGGTTTGTACAGAACTTTAAATTTAACATTAGACCAAAAAATAGGTTTGCCGAGCACATCATGACCGGCGACCATGAAATGTGGTCGTTTGGCCGTATAATATATGCCGGCATATTCATGATTCACCGAACGGATGTGATCGGCCATTTCGTGCTAGGAGTTTCCGAGTTTAAGCCTCCTTTATTTGTTCCAGTGTATAGTACGTTTAGTTGCCATCGTTTAGCCTTTCTTATAGTCGCATTATCACATCTAGAATCTTGAATAAAGCCATTTCCAAATCTTGTTATCTTTGAACAAATGTTGCAGAAATAAATAAGTATAGATATTCAAAGAGAGATAAACAAAAGGAAAACAAAAGGAGTCGCAACGATTCATCGCCATCCTGGCGTAAGCCAGCCAATGAGCTCCGACAGCCTCGTGGTCTTCACTTTGGCTGCCTCTGCCTCAGTTGCCTTCTCAATGACATCAACTATCTGTGAGGAAAAGTAAGAGGAACTCTGCTTCTTCGATTTATATGGCATATTTAGGTCGCTATTCCAGTTATCAAAATGTTTATTGGTTAAAATATTTTCTTTATTTTAACTTACCACATTGAACATTTATTTTACATGACCTCTTTGACTTATTGATGCATACAATGCTGCTATAAAGTAGTTAGATAGTCCCGAAAAAAAAATTATTTCTTTGTCTTTTTTTATAAGATCTTTTCTGTAAAATATTCTCAAGTAAGTTAGAGGAATAAAACGGAATAATCATGATGAATTCATTCATCGTCAATTTTCTTTCCAAATACTTATCAACATTCATTAAGTTCCTCTAATAGTTTTTAAAAGATGATGTCTAACGAAGGGAAAGACCAAGTAACAAGTCAAAAAGAAGTGGCGGGCCGGCAGGAAAAAATGACGATTCACTCAGAGTAGTCATGGCATGCAAACGTCATAGGGCGAGCGGAAGGCAGCGTAGGCTGGAGGCAGATAGCGAGGAGACTGGGACTGCCAAAGAGGATTTTAAATGTCCAATTTCCAAGTTAAAAATTTTTGTTAGCAATTCATTTCAAATTAATGTAAAAGTTGAAAAGTTAAAGAAGCATGAGCACCTCGAGGTTCTCTTCGAAGAACGAGTTGATGTTATCGTAAAGGTCACCGAGGACTGTAAGGGAGCTGATGAGGAAAAGGCCACCGAATTGAAGGCCACGAAGCTCTCGGACCGTGGATGACCTTTTTCTTCAATTCCTTTTCTCTTCACGGCAGGACATATTCGCTAGAGCTGTATGTGCGCTTGTATCGGTAATTTTTTATCTGTCCAACTCTAAATCTCTTTTGTCTCTCTATGTATATCTCTCTCTCTTTCTTTCTCTCTATTGCTCTCTCTCTCACTCTCCTTTTTCTACGCTTGCCCATTTCATCCTATCTTACACCATTTCCAACTCGTTAGTATACAACGTTTATAACACATGCGTTCAACTTGCATGCATACTTTTAAACTTACATGATGTTGCTAATTGTAAAAGAGAGAGAGACAGACAGAGAGACAGAAAGGGAGCGAGAGAGATGAAGAGAGAGAGAGAGAGAGATAGAGAGATTGAGAGAGATAGAGATCGGACGAAAGTGATATTTGATGGAAGTAGTGAGACGTGTTTTTCAGAGCTGCAACACTAACCCCATCCCCTTTCGACACAAACCGCCTCCCCTTTCGTTCGCTCCCTTACTCACGCTCTCTTTATTTTCTCCTTCGCTTACTCGTTGTGTACACCTCCTCCTTTTCGTCCTCTTTCACCTCCAAATCACCCACTTTCACTTTCTCTGCATATTCATTTAATCATAATTTTGTTGACAGTCATTTTCCTGTGAACATTCTAGTAGCTTTTGAACCTGCAGCATTTTTCGTCTCCTCTACTTCCCCGTCTTCGAATATATGTACACGTTTAGACATCGCCTGATCAGTGTCGACCCTAAACTCTCCTCCTTCAATGCTGATGAGGTAAAGCGAAGGCCACCTTGTACATGTTCAAAGAGAACTTAACTTTTTTTGAAATAGTGACTGAAGCAATGAAACGGTTGTCTGATATGTACTGAGAAGCAAGGTATTGTTAGCTATTTTGCATGTTGTATATGATTGTTCGAATTACTAGAACAGTTATCAAACGTCTACTCAACTATTTCTGCAACATTTCTCAAGTTTCTCAAGATATGGAAATGGCCCTATTCTAGAAGTGAAAATGCGACTATAAGAAAGGCTTAACGATGACAATAATATGCATTCTAAACTGGAACAAATAAAGGGAGTTTGAATACGATTCTATGTATCATATTTGTTGCTACGAATACAGAGGGATGTTCTGCAAGAAAAATTGAATGTGGCCTGCAGAAACGAAAGAGAAAGCAGCGGGAGAGTGAGGAGGCGAGGCGAGAGATAAATTGTCCGGTACGATCTAAAATAACAAAATACGTTGAAACGAATCATTTAGCTCTCGCATTTTCATTTATGCTTGAGTGTAAGGAAAAAAACTCACCGAACTAGCACGTCAAGCTTGTGGCAACTTTAAAACCAAGATCTGTAGGGTACTCGAACCGAGAATCATAAATAACTAGGCTCGTGGGCAGTACTTCGCCGTCTTCGTTCTATAATACATGCATTCCATAATGTCCTAAGATATGTATGCAGCAACAATAATCATTTTGCCAAAAATTCATGTATCACCTTGAATGGCTGTCCGTTCTTGCAGGTTGCACGGCAGAGTCCTGTCTCTTCAACTAGATTGATCATATCGATTTCTGCCTGGGTGTAGCCGCGAGCAAGCACAAAGTCGACGCAGGAATTCGGCTTGCAAGTAACCTGGAAAAAGTGTTTAAAAAACCTGGAGTTTACCATTTGAACCCAGAATAGTAGTGTAGACGACGTTGGAGAAATTGCCTCCGTTTAGTTGTTCGAGAGCCGGGCAGCCGTTCACGATTGGCTGGGTCGCCAGCAACTGATCGACTGGCAAGAACGCGGAACATTAAAAATAAATCAGTAGGTAAGCCCACCTGGCGTAGCACACGTTGACAGTAGAAGGTCGGGGCTCCCAAATGGTTGCCAGACATTGTTCAGGGCTCATTTCAAATCCTCGGGGGAAGCCGAGGCCATTCGTCAGTACACTGATTTTTTTTGTTCGTATTTTGCGAGCAAACACGAAAAATTTTCCTCGAACAAAATTATCACTTCATGGTTTCTCAAAGTTATAATGATTTAATATTTATCCCAGATGTCGTCGGGATTTTTAAACATCATTTTATGATAGAAGACATCCGCCAGTATACCTATGTAGACTATGACCGAGATTCTGCGAGGCGATAGTGAATTGTCGTTGATTAAATGGCTATTTTTTAGTCGAAATAATTAACCACTTCGATCGAGGCGATTTGAGGGTGTGAAAGCACTTAGAAGAATGAGCATGGAGATTAGCCGGATATAAAATTAGATTTTAAAAAGCATTAGAATGGAAAATTAATAGGAATTAAATTTATCGAGCACAACTACTATCGTCTGGTTCGAGCATCTGACCAGCCGAACTCCGTTTGGCACATTGAGATACGTGGACGGGCTTACTGTAGGAGGCCCATCTTCGCCAAGAATTCGCATTTTTTTAAAGGCGTTTTGTAAGATAAGTTCAAAATTTCGTGAGATTCTGATTTTAGAAATCGTTTTCTGATCACCTAAACTCCCCAAAAACAGTCCTCATTTACATTTTCAAGCGGTTTGGGTGAATCATCTGCGGTCTCTAATTAAAAGCTTCAGATCAAAATCTAATTTTTTCCAATCTTCCGTCTTTTTAGCTTCCAAACGATTCCCTCGAAGATCGCGTCATATAATGGAGCGACGACTTCTTCCGCTTGCACTCAGCGCTGCCGCAACGGTCACCGTTGCATTTGCGTGTATGGCCATGCAGCCCACGCACCCCTCCACAACGAGGTTTCATCTAATTCAACCGTTTTCTCCCCAGTAGTTTGACGGCTATCTTTACACGGAATTTCTTGTTTTTTTGTTTTTTTGGTTTTTTTTTGTTTTGTTGTTTTTTTTCTTTTTCTATTATTATTGGAGATCATCCTGAAATAGCGCACGTCGTTTAAGTGAACACTTGAATTTTGTTCGTTATTTTCCGTCGAATTCGTTGACATTCAGGCCGCCTCCCGTGAGCACAACGCTACCAGACACAACAACAACAACAACCACAACGACTACTCCAGCGCCGACTTGCGATAAGTGTGACGACGTCGTCTACAAGGTTGGGCGGGCACTTTTTGGGGTTTTTGAATATTTTAACCGCTTAAGGCATCCAGTATCCTTCGTGCACTTGTTGCAATCTCAATTTCTTGATTCATCATACATTTTGCTTACATTTACTAATTATGCTTTGTTTTTCAACTCGCACTGCCAAAAATGAAGAAATGTTTAATTAACTGTTGCTCTAATAGAGAGAAATCCAACTCCACCTGGGAAATCAATGTACTATTTAAGGTACCCGACGCGGCTACAACATGCGGCGGTCCTGCCTTTTACTGCTCGGATGATGATCTTCTTTCAAAGACTTTGACGGGTTCATGCAAGACTGCCGCGTGCACGAATGGAAAACTATTCGCCTATGATGTAAGTTAAGCATCATTTAATTAATCTCTCTTCTCTCCTCCTCCTTCTCCTCTCTCTCTCTCTCTCTCTCTGTCTCTCCAATCTCCATTTTCTTTTACCTCTTTGTCTCTCTCTTCCTCACTCACTTTCTCACTCTCTCTTTCTCTTCACCATCTGTTTCTTCCACCACACTTCTCTTCTGCTTATCACGCTCTCCCTCTCCTTCTCTCTCTCTTTCTTTTTCACCATCTCTTTCATCAGTCAGTCTCTCTTTTCCTTTTGTTCTCTCTCTCTCTCTCTCTCTCTCTCTCTCTCTCTTCACCAACTCTCCCTCTCTCTCTAATCTCTCTTCTTTTTTTGCTCTCTCTTCTCTCTCTTTACACTCTCTTTCTTAAATCACTCTTCTCTTTTTGTTCTCTATCTCTGTCCACCATCATTTTCTTCAACCACTCTTCTGTTCTTGCTCTCACTCTCTCTCTCAATCTCTTTTATCATCTCTCTCCAATCTCTCTTTTCTCTTCTCTCATAATGACTGCTCTCTCTCTCTCCATTCTCACTCAGTCCGCCGGCACTCCTCAGCCGGTGACGGGAGATCTCGCGTGCGCCTTTAAGACTCCGGCCGTCTTTGAAGATGACTCCGTTCCGCCAGTCTCGTTTCCGAATGGAGCCAGCGTCTTTTGCAAGGCCGGTCAGTTCAATTCAAAAATGATTTGCTTATTAATTTAGGTTACTAAAATCACATTAACCATATAGTCTTTCTATGAGCGAATGTTTTCAGGAAAATTGTGCGGGAAATTTAGGGAGAGAATTCGTAAGTGTTTCTTTGGCAACTCGAGTGTAGATGTATCTCTAGACTATGGCAATTAACGAGAAAGAGGAATATGCAAATTAATATTGTGGCAACGATGAAATGGAAATAAAAGCTCTTTCACTTGGCATCATGAAATAACTAAGCTTGCGTCAATTAACAGAGACCGCATGTCAAAAGTGCCCTGCGGTGATTTACACGAAAAACATGGACGCGAAGCCGAAAGCAGAATTTGTCGAAAGGCCGTACCTTGGCAAGCATGGCTGCCCTGTTATGGACTGTCTCACATATCAGCTTCGTTATGAGGATGTCAGTACACGTAGCTCAGCAGCTCTTCACACATTAAAATAGCAGTAACTGGTGACGGATATAAAGTACGAATGATAAGAACGTTACCAGTAACGGATACACTTTGAGCTTGGTTTCATTTTTCATAAAGCTCTATTCTTACAGCAGTCAGAGATTCTTCATTCCGTCACCTGCAACCCAGTACTTCCCGGCTTCATCGACAGGAATAAGAAGCCAGTGACGAAGCCCGTCGGGTGCTGTCAGTTTCTACTCCATCAATATAGAACCAGGGGTGGGCGGCCCGGGCCGGGCCCGTGGGCGGCCGGCGGCCCGGCCCGGCCCGGCCCTCTGATGTTTTTTACGGACCGGTCCGGGATCGGGCCTAATAGAACGCTCCAAATTAGGCAATCTCACTCATCCGGTCTCATGAGCACTGAGACTGAGCAGGAAGTGCTCAGTAGCTTTTTAATTAAAATTTTTTGAAACACATTTCCACTTACACCTTTTAGACGAATGTGGCTGTAGTAGTCGTCAGGAGGTTACTCTGCTCTGCCCACCTACCATACGAAAGCTCTCGACGAGTAGATACGGAAATGATAGTCAAAATTCTGCATTCCTGATATTCTCGGAAAACCCGGTAAAATTAACCGTTTCACGACATTTGCTAACTTTCTCGACTCTAAAATTGATTTATACGTTTAAGTAGGCAATGTAAAGCCTATTAATACACTTTCTGATCTTTTTGGAGCAAAAATTTTTTAGGCCATTTTTCACCAAAGGAATTTTTCACCCTTCGGTGAAAAATTCTCTGTTTTGTATTGAGCCAAAGCAACTTTTTTTGCAGATTTTTTTTGTTTTTTTGCCACTAATTCCTCATTTTTTTCAATATAAAAAATAATAATTGGCATATTATATTTTGCTGTAAAATGTTCATTTTTTTCAAAAACGTTCATCTATGCCAAAAGGTTCATGTTATTGCCATAAACAGCTCCGGATACAATATCTCCACCTGAATCTTATTTGCTATGCAAGAGCAACTCGGTTACATGCCGTATAAAAAAAACCTCGTTCGATTTCTCAACTTTTGCGGCTGCAAACGCCTGATTTAAGAATTAGAGGCGAAATCGTCAACTCCTCGACGCCACCATTTTTGAAAAATCCGATCGATAAATAAAATCGGTTAGGCTATCATTTCCGTTATCTACTCGACGAGAGCTTTCGAATGGTATATAGCTCATTTCAAAACCTCGGGGGAAGCCGAGACCATTCCCTTGTGAATCCAGATTGGCTTTAAAGGAAGTATCCGGCGAATAATTATACAGTAGCGCTAGAGAACCACTTTGAATCTCAAAGCTCAAAAAGTTGCCTGTCGCTCGGTCGAGAGAGCATGTGAAATAGGATGGCGGCCCTGACCTACCGTAGCTAATTATCTACCCGCCAGTTTTCACTTTACTATTGCTGAGAATGTAATGGAAGAAAATCGCTCAAAGTTTCTGGATGTATCTTTTACGCCAAGATGAACTTGTTCACATAGAAGAAAACATAGGTTAATTATTCCCCGGATACCTCCTTTAAGTATAATCTCTCTGCAAGATGCGATCAGGGAATACCGATAAACGAAACGGAACGTAAAAATAAGCTTGCACTGTTTCTGCTAGAAACTAACTATCAATGATATTTCCTTATCGCCTCGGAGAAATTCGACAAGAAACCGCCAAGCTATCACACAAGATGCCGTCTAATATGAAATTAAAATAAGAATCCTAGAGATTGCGAATGAACAAAATTATAGTTGAAAAACTGAAAAAGCCAAACTCATGGGAAAAAAACCTGCTAATAACGTTATCTCAGCGTAGTGCCCGTGTATGCAAGACAGAATAGCGCCCAACACTTTGAAAAACCTTCCTTTAAAATATTGACAAAAAGATTCTTGTCAATTTAACCGAGAAACTGCAAAAAAGAATAAAAAGTTATAGAACAAGGTCTCATCAAAAATTTGAATTTATCAATGGGACGGCCCGTCCCGGCCCTGCCCGGCCCTCAGGGCTGGCTGGCCCAATTTCCCAAGGCCCTGGGCCGGCCGGGCAGGGCCCAAGAAAAATTGGGCCGGCCCGTAGGCCCGATTGGGCCCTGAAGTCAGAAATTCCTGGCAAATTGACGGAAGTATTTGAAATTGCTTTGCTATATAGTGGCATGTTACTTGGGGGGTGGGGGCAACATATTTTTGCTTTGCATTTCACTCAAACTATGCACAGGGGGATTTTAGAACATGGAGAACACGAATATTACGTTTGTTTTGTGCTTGCATGCAGTTTAACAAAATTACCCTACCTTACTAGCAAACGGTTTTTCACGTGTTTGCACTTGTGTTCTGCTTGTGTGCATGAGTGCTTCCGCCTCAAGAAACTGTCTACTCTCTCCCGTTCAATGGACTCGGCCACGGCCACCAACGACGTCGCCAAGAAGTACATCCAAGAAGTGGACCGCGAGGTTCTCTTTGATGCAGATGGATGCCAAGCTTGGTCTGAAGCGGGATACTACGAGGTGGCACGCAAGACTCCGCTCTCTCAGTTCACATTCGAGAGGACCGGCTTTCAGATGATTATTGTGGACATCCAGGGAGTGGACGACGACCTCTACGAGGATCAGCAGATTCACACAGTGGCTGGGACGGACTAAGGAGACGGAAACCTGGGAACTCGCGGCATGGCTCCCTTCTTCCACTCACTCGAGAGCAAAGACATCTACCACTAACTCTGCCTCACTGAATTCGATCTGGGTGTCGCGGTAAGACGCGCACTCGCGGAAGGCGCCGCGTCCTGCCGCACGGCAGCCACACGCTGCGTTGCAAGGAACAGAGGAGACACTTGTGGCTCAGTTACTTTGTTAAACTGCATGCCAAGCCCAAAACAAACCCCAATTAACATGGCACCAATTTTTGAAAAAAAAATTTTCGGATTTTGAAAATCGGGCTCAAACGGGCCCAAGGGCCGGGCCGGGCAGGGCAGGGCCCAAAATTACAAGGTCCGCAAATTTCCGGGCGGGCAAGGCCGAGACTTTGGGCCCTCAGGGCAGGGCTGGCCCAAAAATTTTGGGCCCGTTGACACCTCTGGTTACGGTAGGTTGACCCAGTTTTGTGTTATGTCATTCTTTCACTCTGCGGTCTCTATTTTTAATGGTACTTTTTAACACGGAGAAAGTAATGGAAGAGGTGAGAGCGTCTGAAAATGGCTGTGCGAGGCTTAAAATTCGTGAACCAGGTGAGACCTGGAGTGATGCTTTCGCTGTTTCGCGCAAAACAAACCAATAATCGTGAAACTTTTGTTGTAAGCAGTTAAGATATTGCTTTATAATACAGAGTTATAATTTGAAAATATTAACTTTTCTAGTCACAGCAGCTTCTAGATTTTGGAGCTGCATCATTGTTTTATATGTAAAATTATCATGGACTTTCTAACATCTAACCTTTGGAATTCTTCAAAGTGTAGACGCTGTTGAGACTCTTTATATGAATGTTTTTTTAAATTTTACTTCAGCAGAATATTGCTCTGTTGTGCACGAAAGAGCGAACGCGAATGTGCGAGCATATCTCGAAGTCTAACCGGGCTTTCGAATTTTAAACATGGCGTTTTCAAACTCCGGACCCATTCTACTAGTTTCTCCGCCTTAAAAAGTAAGTATAAGAAGCTTTTGAGCAAAATCTAATTTAACCGGCTTCCCGCCACTTGGATACTCGCAAATCGCGTCATATGATCATTAAAGGAAGAGATTCGGAAATTCATAAAAGTAATTAAGTTAACCACGCAATGAATACCGAGTAATAGCTACAACAATTTTGCAATTTGCTACATTTAATACATCCGTTATACAGCAATTGGTGTATCAAAAGCGCCTTGAGGGAGACAATGTGAACATGCTCCCTTTGGCATTCCTTTTATGTTTGATTGAAGATGGTCTCGCTGTGCGCAGATAGGCAAGGTCAATTGATATGAGATATGGATAAAGTGAGAGAGGGAAAAGAGAAGAGGAAGCTTGAACGGGGTGAGAATAAAAGATCCGTGAGGAGGGAAACGATGATACGGCAGTGTCAAACGCCATTTCCTACCCAAATCGTTCGGCATTGCTCGTATTCCTTGTGAGAGGTGATATTAATCGAGGAGGCAAAAAGAGGTTTCATATCGACATATCAATCGCTGATTTATGGATGATAAGTGAAAATACCGTTTATTGTCTCTCAGCTTTTCGATTCAATAGTCCATTGAACTCTTCGTTCTCTTCTTCTCCGATTGCGGAGACAACCAGTGATCATGATTAAAAAAAAAAACTGGCGCGTTGCAACAGGTTGGAAAGAAAGGTGGCAAGGGAATGGGTTGCGACGTGATGGATAGATTAAAAGGAAACAACTTGCACTGGTCAATTTCCAACTTCTGCTCTCTTTCACGTTTTTCTATCACACTCCCATCCTTAAGATGAAACTTTTTTGAAGGTTATGAGCGTGAGAAGTTTAAAATTTGAGCTGCCGCGAATGCGCATGTCTAGTAGTACAATTACTGAGGCTTTCATCCGTTAGAAAATTCCATAACTTGAATAATTCGCTAAATTTATAGCAATGCATTGACATTGTGACTGCTCTAGGACGAAGTTCCCTTGGATTCCTAAAGAAAGTTCCACTCCTCTTTGGCTACCCTACAGGTCACACTTTTGCCTAACCAAGCACATTTGAAAAAAAGATCACCTCTCGCTAGGAATACGAGCAATACTGAGCAATTTGAGTTGGAAATGGCGTTTGGCACTGCCGTTTCATCCTTTCTCTCCTCACGGATCTTTTATTCTCATCCCGTTCAAGCTTCCTGTCTGTTCCTCCCATACCCTCTCACTATATCAGCATCTCTAATCAACTGACCTTGCTAATCTGCTCACAGCCATCTTTAATAAACTAAAAAAAGGAATGCCTTACAATTAGGGCGCATGTTCACATTGCTTCCCTCACGGCATATGTTGATAAATTTATATAATGATCGCCGTGAAAAATTTATTTATTTGCAATTGTTGAAGCTATTACTTGGTATTCATTAGTAGGCTAGCTAAACATAGATTGAAAGGAAGTAGCGTGACTTTTGAAATTCAGCCATCCTGCTTTTTATTCTCCCCCCCCCCCTCCCCTTCCTCCTCCCAGCATGGCTTGTTCGCTAGAGATCTACATACATATGTATGTGTGCGTGTATCCTTTACTTGATAGACTATCTGTTTCTGTTCAGCTTCAAATCTATTTTTCTCTCGTTCCCTTTCTCTCTCTCTCTCTGTCTCTTTCGTTGTCTCCCTCTATCTCACTCTTCCCCAATTTTTCTACAGTTGACCATTTCATGATATCTTACACCATTTTATCCTTCATTATTTTAAATGTCAGACTTACTTGCGTGTTGGGTTAATTGTAACGCAAGAAAGAGATAGAGAGAGGCAGAGAGAGAGTGAAAGATGAAGAGAGATAGAGAGAAAAAGCGAAGGCATGTTCAAAGAGAACTTTTTTTTTTTAATAGTGACGGAAGCAGCGAAACTGTTTTCTGCTATGTACTAAGAAGCAAGGTATTGTTAGCTATTTTGCATGTTGTATATGATTCTTCGAATTGCTAGAACAGTTATCACACGTTTACTCAACTATTTCTGCAACATTTGTCAAGTTTCTCAAGATATAGAAATGGCCCTATTCTAGATGTGATAGTTCGACAATAAGAAAGGCTTAACGATGAGAGGAATAAGCACTATACACTGGAACAAATATAAGGAATATTTAAGCATGATTCAATCATAAATGTTGCTACGAGCTCCTAGGTATTTTCTGTAAGAAAATTTAAATGGGCCTGCCGAAACGAAAGAGAGAAGGGAGCGACAGTGAAGAAGCGGGCGCCAAAGGAATGCCGCATGCGGCCCTTGCTCGGGCCGGGTAAACCCTAACTCCATTTTTCTCTGATGTTCCTATCGGATATTACTCTTATTGTTCAAATTAAGCAATATAGCAGTTCAGTAATCGTATTCCTCCCCGGAATTTTTTCTATTGTTGTTGCCATTTAAAAATATTGTTAATAAAAGTATGAATTATAAATTGCAGTTTGACATGTAAAATAGTGGGTCGGCCGGGCCTCAAGGCTGAAAAATCGGGCGCAATTGCATATCCGTTAACCCTAATAAGCACATCTTTGGGTAGCATCGAACAATGGCGTGAAACTTCTCAAAACGTATAGAGCATATGATTGCAAAACAGAGTAATAATAGTTAATACGAAAAAAAAATCCTGTTTCACCGTGAATTGCTGTCCGTTCTTGCAGGTTGCCCGGCAGCGTCCTGTTTCTTCTACGAGATTGATCATCTCGATTTGTGCCTCCGTGTAGTCGCGAGAACGGACAAAGTCGATGCACGAGTTCGGGTTGCAAGTAATCTGGAAAATATGAAACTTGAGGAATCCGTAATCACATTTCTCCAACCATCGTGACATCATCGTCGTCGTAGGAGCTATACCATCCCGGATCACCGCTGGAGCAGTAGACGAAGGATGAAATGGTCCCGCTTTGCTGGTCAGAAGTGGCCTTTTGAAGTTGTCGATTTATTTGGGTGGTAAAGGTATAAAGCTTAGAAAGTGTTACTAACAATAAAATAAAGATATCTTACATATGTCTTCAATATGCTTCGTATAGAGAGCTTTGTAAAAGGCTTTTGAACATTCAGGGCACATGTACAACATTTTTTGTTATATAAATAAATGACATGATTTGAAAGAAGACTAACGCTCGCGATCATGCCGTTGCGACAGACATCAAATATGACTTGATCACCAGATTTGTCCACAGTGGACTTATAGACGATGTTCTAGAAATTTCCTCCGCCTAGATCTTCAAGAGGCGGGCACGCCGCCAAGACTGGCTGGGTCGTCAGGAACCGATCGACTGGGAAGAACGGTCATTCTTACTTTTAAAAAAAATAGTCAAGCCCACTTGGCGTAGCACACGTTGACAATCGAAGCTCGTCGGGGTTCCCAAATGGCTTCCAGTTATTGATCAGGTCGCAGAAGACTTCTTCGGGCTGCACATGCACGCCCTCAGGCGTGGCCGGCTTCTATGTATGTAGATGAGAGCACCCCTTCTCCCTTCTGCCTTATTTTCTCATACTAACCTATCGATTTATTTATATCCCGTTAATAAGTCTACTCAATTAATTAGCGAATACTGGCTTACCCAGGTGATGAATAAATCGCCAGGCGAACACAGGGTCTGGCAGTCAGAGAGCAATGTGTATGCATTTTGGCAAAAGTAGCCTTAAAGAAGGGCGATCACCGAAAATTTACTAATATGCGTTCAAACATGCAAAATCTCGAAGGGAAGTCCATAGAATCAAACTAAAATGTACGGTAAGAGCGTGACACTTGTTGCCAAATGCAATGTTTTTTTTCCAAAGAGGGGTGCTAATTCTGATTGACTATTTTGATGTTGTTTTGTTCTTGCTAAAAGTTTTTACAGAAAAACTAACACAAAAACTTTATTAAGCTCACTGAAATGTCCAAGTGGCGAAGACTTTGTAAATTTTATCATCCCGCTAGGGTAAATGTAAACTAGTTACTGTAAACACCACATTTTTGCACTGAGACACCAATATGAATTTGATTCAAAAGTTGCACT
Source organism: Allodiplogaster sudhausi (assembly GCA_945643635.1). Classification (NCBI taxonomy): domain Eukaryota; kingdom Metazoa; phylum Nematoda; class Chromadorea; order Rhabditida; family Diplogasteridae; genus Allodiplogaster; species Allodiplogaster sudhausi. Next base: position 527,516 of record CALZFC010000331.1, on the reverse strand, counting down.
TTCAAGTGCATATACTTGAATGTGAAACTCTTTTGTGGTCTTTCATGTGCATATCCTTTATCTATATGCTGAAAACTATTCGAAAATACGTAAAATGTCTCATATCTCGTGAACGACTTTTCGGTGATCGCCCTCCTTTAAAGTGGAAGTTAATTGTTGTACTCTAACGAATTATAAGCTGACATTATCCCAATTTTTATAACTAAAATCAGACCTGTCGGGCAGAGCGTAGCATAGCTGTTATCACTGCTGCAGCCACAATCGTCTAAAACGAGGTATTGATTGGCAAGCAATATTACTCTTTTTGAAATTTACTAAAAAGGTTTTGTAAATAGATCTGAAAAGAGTTTTCCGGGAAAAAAGGAAACATTAACAACGGTTCACAATCATTCTCAGAACTAAAAGTCCATCTGAGTGAGATTTCCTAACAATAAGTAGGATGTTCCTTAATAATGGAAAGAAACTGACAGCACCCGACGGGTTTAGTCACTGGTATCTTATTCCTGTCGATGAAGCCGGGAAGTACGGGGTTGCAGGTGACGGAATGAAGAATCACTGACTGCTGGAAGAATAGACCTTCATGAAACATGTGCATCCATTTTTTTTTTGATTTCAAGTTCATATTATACGTGCCTAATATCCATCACCAGTAACGGATATTTTTTATGTCTCCAGCAATTTCGAAGACGGCCGGAGTCTTTAAGGCGCACGCGAGATCTCCCGTCACCGGCTGAGGATTGCCGGAGGACTGAATGAGAAGAAGAGAGAGAGAGTAGGTATTGAGAAGGAAAGATAAGAGGGATTGGAGAGAGCGGTGGTGAAGAGAATGAGAGGAGCGAGAGAGAGAGAGCAAGAACAAAAGACAGATTGAAGAAAGTGATTGTGAGGAGCATGAGAGAGAGAGTACAAAAAAGAGAAGGTGAAAGAAATAGTTGGAGTAGAGAAAAAATATTATTTGCTAACATCATAGGCGAATAGTTTTCCATTCGTGCACGTGGCAGTCTTGCATGAACCCATCAAAGTCCTTGAAAGAAGATCATCATGAAAGAAGCAGTAAAAGGCAGGACCGCCGCAAGTTGTTGCCGCGTCTGGTACCTTAAACGAAAAATTGATTTCCCAGGTGGATTTGTATTTCTCTCCAATAGACCAGCATTCAACATAAACATTTCTTCATTTTTAACAGTATAAGTAGACCAACAAACCATAACAAGTAAAAGTAAGCAAATGTTCTCAGACTATGATGAGCCAGAAATTATTCCTACTGTCTAGCAAACAGTTGAGACTGCAACATAAGCAGGAAGAATCCTGGATGCCTTAACCAGTAGAAATAAGCAAAATCAAGTGAATGTAGCTGAGAAACAACCCAATGGATATTGGTGTGCAAAACTTGAAAAGTGACCGTCCAACCTTGTAGACGACGTCGTCACACTTGTCGCAAGTCGGCGCTGGAGTCGTCGTTGTCGTTGTACTTGTTGTCGTACTTGTTGTGTCTGGCAGCGTTGTGCTCACGGGAGGCGGCCTGAATGTCAATTTTCGAAGGAGAAGAACGAACTTGTTCACAGAAAAGACGTGCGTTATTGTAGGATGACCTCCAATAATTATAGAAGAAGTAAAAATTAAATTCCGTGCAAAATTTGTTGTCAAACTACTGGGGAGAAAACGGCTGAATTAGATGAAACCTCGTTGTGGACGGGTGCGTGGGCTGCATGGCCATGCACGCAAATGCAATGGTGACCGTTGCGCCAGCGGTGAGTGCGAGCGGAAGAAGGCGTCGCTCCATTGTATGACGCGATTTGAGAGAGAATCGTTAGGAACCTGAGGACTCCGCAAAATTAGATTTTGCTCAGAAGTATTTCATATATACTTTTTAATAGTGAGAAACTAATGGAACGGATGCGAGAGTCTGAAAATGCCATTTTGGCGAGCTGTGCGAGGTTTAAATTTCGTGAGCCCGCTGACAATGAAACTTGGAGAGAGGGTCACACAGTCGCGTTCACTGTTTCGCGCACAACAAACCAATAATCGTGAAAATTGTGTCGTATATAGATAAGATATTGCTTTATAATGCTACAGAGTTATAATTTGAAAATATTCACTCTTCCAGTCACCACAGCATCTAAATTATGGAGAGGCATCATTGCTTTTTATGGAAAATTATCGTGGACTTTCTAACCCCGAACCTCTTTAATTCTTCAAAGTGTGGATGCTGTTGAGACTCTTTATATGAATGCTTTTAAATTTTTATTCAGCAGATTATTGCTTTCTTGTGCGCGAAAGAGCGAACGCGAATGTGCGACCATATCTCCAACTCTATCTGGGCTTTCGAATTTTAAACATCACACAGCTCGCCAAAAGGCGTTTTCAAACTCCCGTTCTACAAGTTTCTATGCGTTGAAAAGTAGGTAAAAGGAGCTTTTGAGCAAAATCTAATTTTGCGGCTTCAAGCCATTTTGACACTCGCAAATCGCGTCATATGATCATTAAAGGAAAGTTTCGTAAAATCATTATTAACACATCCGTTATTCAGCAGTTGCTGTATTAATGGAGCACAAAAGCGCCTTGAGGGAGGCAAAGTGAACATGCGCCGTTAGGCATTCCTTTTATAGCTGATTGAAGATGGTCTCGCTGAGCGCAGATAGGCAAGGTCAGTTGATATAAAATGTGGATATAATGATAGGGTATTGAGAGGGAAAAGAGAAGAGGATGCTGGAACGGGGTGAGAATAAAATATCCTTGAGGAGAGAAACGATGAAACGGCAGTGTCAAACGCCATTTCCTACACAAATCTTTCGGCATTGTTCGTATTCCTTGTGAGAGGTGATATTAGTCGAGGTAGCGATGTGACTTGGTGGATAGAATGAAAGGAAATAACGTGCTTTAGTGAATTTTCACCCTTCTGCTATCTAAATAATGCACGTGCATGAGTGACTCTTCTGTTATCAATCACGTTTTTCTATCACCCTCCCGTGCTTCATATAAAGCTTCTGTGAAGGTTAAAAGCGTGACAAGTTTACAATTTGCATTACAGCAAATTCGCGTGTCAATTAGTACAATTACTCAAGTTTTCATTCACAAAAAATTGTATAATTAGAAAAATTTTAAGCAATGTATTGACATGGCGATTGCTCTAGGACGCAGTTCCCTTTCGATTCCTTGTGAAAGTTCCACTCCTCTTGCTTTCCCCTTCAGGTCACACTTTTGCCACCCTATCCCACCTAACCAAGCAAACTTAAAAAAAAAACCTCGCGTAAGGACGATTTGTGTAGGAAATGGCGTTTGCCACTGCCGTTTCATCGTTTCTCTCCTCACGTATCTTTTATTCTCGCCCCGTTCAAGCTGGTCCTTCTCTTTTCCCCACATACGCTTTTATTATGTTCAATTATTAAGACCAGAAAGCTCTTTTTTCTCAATGCATAGGTAATGCAAGTAATAAATGTGTTCTGCTTAAATAAAGAGTCCCAAAGCAAGAAAGTAGAAATAATTTAAACAAGAGAAGGATATGCATTTGAAAAAATTGACACTAAAATTCCGTATGAGGCTAATTAAATAGTCTAATGGGACTAGCCGGAGAATCACTAGGCTCGACTACCTACAATAGAGTTTAATTACTTCGTTAAAAAGTAGTAAGTTCAATTAGAAGGCATTGGTCGTGTCTGCGCCATCTCGATAGGAGTATTCGTGTTCAAGTCTCCTTTAAATGGGGATTATAATGAATCAAAGTGAGAAAAAGAAAACAAGTACATATAAGGTATACAAAAATAAATAAATAAGAAACGCTGCACGAGTGAGTAAACCGAGTGAACGGCGCCTTCGGCTTGCGCGTTCGGCGAGCGTCGCTCGAAGCGCAACTTTCCTGAGGCGCTCTGGTTACTGCAACGAGAATTTGTGAAATCTAATATGCGAAATTCGGCCTGAAAATGTTTACAAAATCTTTTAAATACATATGCTATACGTATGGATATCTAAAAATATATAAATCAATGGGTATAAAGACGAGAATACCATTTAAAATTGACTTTTCTTAGTCTCAACAATTACTTTCACTTACTGTAGCTCTAACAGCGACGCAACGCCCATGTCCTGAAGCGAGTACTGCAGGCCACGAGTCAGGTATGACAGGAGCTGTGACATTAAGAAATATTAATATGTCATATATGTCATATATAATTTCCTTTTTTATTCAGTACTTTTATCTCAATATGGGTATGTAAAAAAGATGGTTTCCAACTACCAATTCTAGCCAATTATCGCCATTGGTGAATGACAAAACGGGAAATAACAACGAATGCTGTTTACCTTGCGCGCCGAACCGCGCTCGCGAGTCGTGCCAACGACACGGACACTTTCTTCCTTGCGTGTGTTGCTCTCTTCGTGCACACGCAATGCTTCTTGCGAATGCGTGACGCGTGCGTCGCGGTCAGCAACGCAAATGCCACCAGGTGTCTAGAAGTTATCGGAGAAATTGAGAAACAAATGAACAATTAGCAAAAAAAATATTTTAATATATTTTTTTTATCAAATACTAATCGATATCAAAATTAACGACAATGTCAGTATGGTATTTTAAAAGTGTAAAATAAAATTTATAGGCAAATCAGGAAAAGGACGAGTATATACAGAAAAAAATGAACGTTTGAATAAAAAGGCAGGGCGACATTTACTTACTTACGAGAAAAAAACAGTAATTTATTTTATCACAAGAAAAAACCACTTCCATGCTGCCTGTCAGAAGCGAGTCGATCATGACGGCGCTTGCGCCAATTGCCAACGCCTGAGGGCATCATTTATCATCAATCTGCTAGCTAGTCATTAAAAGAAGCCAAAAAATCAACTTTGTATTTCCACCCTTTTGCCTGATGCAAATTCTAGAGAGCATGTGCTATAGAAAGATGCGATTAAAATAGTAAGGTAGAATTCAAATACAGAATGCGGTAGAGTTTCGTGCGGACTTAAAATAGAAAGACGTAATCAATGTATTTGTGAACACGCCTCTCGCAAATGGCGAGAATTGACAGCTAAACGTTGTAAAAAAAAACCTTGGATACGCAGCCGACATTTCGGATGCCGCCACTTGCAATGGTGGCAATGCCGCGCTCTCGTGCGACTGACGCGACCGCATGGATGGAGGCGCACTGGAGTCAATGGAGGCTAATTCATTTCAAACTCATAGAATTTATAAGCCATTTGTGATATTCAAACATATGTACATGAGCGCGCCCGACCCCTTCCCAAGGGAAGCCGACACGCAACGCGTCCGCGCCCGCGTCCAGCAGCACGCGCGCTTGTTGAGTTGTCACGACTGCAAATTATAGGAGATTTTTCTTTTAGTTTTTTTTTCCGTCTTAATGCAAAGATAATCAAAATTATTCTACCATTTCCAGCGATAACGTCGAGTGTCGGAAATTGCGCTTTGATCCACTCGAGTAGCTCAAGTTGGTCGCGGCTCGAGCCATTTGAGGAGTCCTTAAGGAATTGTTTTCGTAATTGAATCCAATTATAAAGGAGCTTGCCATCTTTCTGAGAAAAACGTTATGTTGTATACCGGATAAAAACTTAAAAAGATATGTGTTCCATCAAGAGGGTAAGTGTTTGAGTCGAATTAAGCCAATTGTCTACAAGAAGGATGACGTCGACGCCGGCGTCAACGAGGAGCGGAACGGCGGTGCGTGACGACCAACGAGACGAGAGCGCAGCGCCGACTCTGAGAGCGCCTCGTGCGTCCTTCGTAGCCAGGGCGTAGTTGGCAGGCTGAGAGGAGTCGTCAGCTTTGCTACCATATAAACACATTTGAAGAAGAAATCAATCATGATACAATTTTTTTGTCAAAGAATGGCAGGTGCGTCCAAGAACGAAAATCACAAATTTCTTTACCAAGCAAAAAGCAACCGCTAGCTAGCCTTCTTAAAGTCCGCCCGGCAGACGAGCGAAATGAGCCGGCCATCACCGTCGACAACCGGGATGGCATTAACTGTAAAAAATTTTATTTTTTTATTTATTTCATCAAAATGTAATTTAAAAAAAAAGTAAAACGTATGTATGTTTTGTATTGGGCTTAGGCTGCTGCATCGCTCTAATAGAATATCCCATAGAACGACTAACCATTCTTGTTGTTCTTCAGAATTTCGAGGACGTCTTCGTGGGTGTACGCCTCGGCGCAGACAACGGTGACTCTCTCCATCGGCAGCATCACATCGCTGAAGAGCACGCCCGTGCATTCGGACGGCGCGACAAGGTCGACCTCCCGTGACGTCACCATACCTTTGCGAGAATATATATTACCTATATAGCCCTAATCATATGCGCAAATCTCGCGAACGTACATATTATGCGTGAGTTCAATTAATACCTCCTATTTTATGTGTAATAAAATACTTGTCATTTTTACGTATGTAATAAAATACTTGTCATTTTTACGTATGTAATAAAATACTTGTCATTTTTACGTGCAATGATGGCGAGGGCGGTAACTTAATTTTACTTAATTATATATTTTTTGTATTAAATGAGTAAAGAAGTAAAGAGCCAAGAATAGTTCTGCTTTTTCTCGGACCTAGTAGTCGACCGTCGACTCGGCCTGTCGAAGTCACTGGAAAGGAGGAGAAGCCGAGCTTGTGCGCCTTCTCGATCACATCGGCGACGCTGTTCGTCGGATGCACGCATTCGGGAGCGAGGACAGTGCCATGATTGTACTTCTGCACGAATATACTTTAATTTAATTTATTAAATTAATTTAATTAAAGAAGATTAATTTATTTTGTATTTTTACTTTTATTAGTCCTTTAGTATTTCTTAAACGTACTATGTATTCATTAACTATGCTCAAACACACAGATACGCAGCCTTCTATGAAAAAAAATTCAATAACAAAGTGAAGATCTCGAGCACGATTGTTTGCCTAAAACCAGCAGAAGAAGACAATCTCATCCGTCGTACAATCAGCAAGTAACCTTCACCAAGCGAACTTGCGCCGCCTGCTGCTCGGGCGTCGCAAAGTTGCTGTGGATGAAGCCGATGCCGCCGTGTTGCTGAAAGCACTTATTGACAATAATTAAATGTTGGTAGTCTAGCTTCTCTATGGCTATCTATGTATATAAGTATGGCGTTCGTGAGTTTCAATATATTTTTTATCCAATTTTTTATATATATTTCAATTCATAAAAAATACTGACCGCCATCGTAATCGCCATAGCCGCTTCGGTGACCGTGTCGAGCGGTGATGAGATTAGTGGCACCCAAAAATTGCAGAACTTTTTTTTTATATTTTGACAAGCAAAAACACATCTAAGTAAAACTATTTCGTAGAGATAAGAAGTAAAAAAAATCATCTGATAACTGGTAACGAAACAAAAAAATTCAATATTATACACACTCGCCTTCAGTGTAATGTTCTTGGTGAGCCGTGTGGCAAGGTCAATATTATCGACGCCAAAGTTGATGAAGCCGGGAAGGATTGTGAAGTCACTGAAAAAATATATTAGCGCATTCTTAACTTATGAAATTATGTCTTGATTTTTTTGCTAAATAAGAACTTTTTTGATACGTACAGTTCTGCCCATTCGACGCTGACGCAATGCTCTAGTTACCTTTCTCTATCTTTCTCCTTCGCTTTCAATTTCATTGCCGCTTTCTCTTCTTCGCTCTCTATTACTATCCGTTTTTCAACTTCTTTATGTTACCTGAAGGTATTGCCACTCTTGCCATCGCGCATGAGTTCATCAACGGAAATGCCATCCATACTATCGCTCTTCCATTCAGGTTTGGCCTTTTCTGTAACCGAAACCAGAAATGGGCGCTAATTATGAAGGAAAACACAAATTAACTAATCTACATACATACATATATCGTCGAATGCCTCCGCACAATAAAATAAGGTGCACATAATGAATATAACGTTTTGAAGCAAGAGTAGCAAAGAGCGAGTTGAAAGTTTGGTCGTAAGGAAGTGCGGTAGGAGATGTAGCGTCCACATTTGTTTGCTTTCCCGTGGACAGAGCGAACGGTTCCTGGGACAACGGAAAAAGTGAAGGAAGAGAAGGAAAAGTTGACCGAAAGAAAGGGGCTTTAGGAAGAGCGTTCGACCTAAATTTCCCTGTCAATGAGAGAGGAGAAATCAATCTAGTTCGGAGTGCTTGTGTGGAATAAACATACGTATACTTCCTTTAGTGCCCATATATTTTGAACTCTTCGCTCATATGCCAAAATGAGATATCTATTTAGGGCGCAACGCAACTGCACCACATTTGTTAGACGGGAAAGAATTTGATCGTCAAAGTATTCGCACACAGTTTTAGGAAAAAAAGCATAGTTTCTCAGTTTCTCAATAGCCCCGCGCTCGATCAAATCCCACATGCACAATCAATCGACAAAGCTTCTGGAGAGACGGTGTTTGCTCGCCGTGACAATATCTACACGGCCACTTCGTTAGATTCCGGCCGGCGATGAATCTTCGAAATTCCTCCCATTATTGATCATCGACAATTCAGAAGTGAATTGATTCACCCGGATACATAAGCTTTTTAACTTCTCGTCAGTTCCTGTTGATGGCATCTTGCTCCACCACATTCGCTTTGTCTTCTTTGAATGCATCCCACGTGTTTCGACGCTCAGCGACAAGCATATTAGGCACATATGTACTTGGCCGATCCAGGAGCTGTAAGCGCACCCGTGTCTTCTACGGATAACGAGCCCTGTTTGTATTCTGGCCGTAATCGGTTGCGCTTTTTGACTTCTTTCTTCTTGTGCTCTATTTTCTCTTTGCGTATAGCAGAACACCTCTTTCCTCAGGTATTTTCTTCGCCGCCGTGATGTGTGGCACATTGCCAGAGGTCGAAAGAGATCTCATTATTTTTCTATTTGAAAAAAAAAATCTACCCCTATATCACTGTGGAGTATTTCTCTACTGCAAAAGCCCGTTTCAGCTGGAGGAGGAAACGCTGAAACTTCTCTGCTGACGCATGCAGTTGCTACGCATGATTTACGCTATACAAAGCTTGTTGGCCAGTGTTTGATTTCTCCGTCTCGTGCCATTTCACATCAGCTGCTGCTGTTTTCGCTACAATGCTTCTGTTTTGCTTTTTACAACATACATACATATACAAAACATTGTGTTATATGCAGACACGATTTTACAACTTCAAAACATTGTATATATACTGATACGATTTTGTATATTTATTTTCATTCACAGTATCTCGGGCAGATGTAATCCTTGTTTATATGAGCGTGAGAAAAAGAAAGCAAAGCTTACTTTACTCTTTCCTATGCCAGGTGGAAATTTTGTGAAATGGCATTGTGCGAAAGTCTCCGTAGACAACCGTACAATTGAAACATCTGCTCGTGACTATGCGAGAGCCTAGATTACGAGAAGCTCTCTGTTGTTGATTCTCGAAAAGTTTCCTGACGAGAAGTAGAAACAAGAAAGTGAAAGAGGAAGCAAGAAAACAGCGCACAATTCAAAGTTGCCAAAGGCCACAAGAAGAGAGCCAGCTAATTAGCTATTTTAATTAACTCGAGTAGCTACGCAATTAATTATGACTCGCTAATGACCTGCCGTCATGTCCGAGCACAATTTTGTTTCTTTTTGGCGCTTTTCAAACCATTTTTTTTCTTCACTTTTTTTTTTAAATATAAATAGCACTCTTCATTCGTAATTTCACACTACTTACTAATTATTATGAAACAGTTCAAAAGTTTCATGTCGTCGTCATAATTTTTCAAGAGTATGAGATAAAAAAAGAAGAAAAAAGATGAAGTAAAGCTGCTATTGGTCCTTGTTCGATGTTAATTATAAATGACAAGTGCACCTTCACAAGCAAGCAGTCTATTTCATTTTGAACTCGGAAAGCACTTGGAACATGTGATCGAAATGTCGTTTAATCTCTTGTAAATCTTGTGAACTGCATTATTCAACATTCTTGGAAATTATATATGTGATAATAAAAAAAGGTGAAGGTTAACCAGGTGCGCTGAGTTTCTTTTTTTAAATTTATTATGAAAGCCAGAACAAGAGAAAGAAGGGACAAGTTAGAGATCTCAGCATTTCTTTTCTGGTTCTTGTTTTGCTTGGCGAATTTTGAGCTGATAATATTGGATAACAGAGAAAAGAGAGCGATAGAGATCGATAGAGATCATTGAGAAATGTGAGAAAAAGAGAGAGAGAAAGAGAGAGAGAGAGAGAGAGAGAGAGAGAGAGAGAGAGACTGAGAGAATATGTAGATGTTTGAGTGTGACACCAGGAGAGATATGCGCATTACTCGGGATATAGAAAGAGCAGAAGGCATATGAGCTCTCTAGACAGACAAAAGAAAAGTATAGCCATAAACACTTGAGAAAAAAATTTTTGTTTCCGTGTCTATACAACAACATATGTATGTGAAAAAAGACAAAAATGCAACAAGGAAGTTGAAATATGAAGAAGAAGAATAAAGCGTTGGAAATTGTACAGAAAATGTGGTCTTTGAAAGTGCTTCGAATATTATGCAAGTATAATCGACATACATAAGTACATAAAGCTATGTATGGCTAGCAAACTATTGCAAAAGATTGCAAAAATTTGAATCACGAGCATACAAATATATATGTGCATGACAAATTTGCGATATACATACATACATACATACATATATGGTTAGCTTATGCTATCAATCTCTCGCTCTCTTTTCGGAGTGCTATGAACTTTCTGTTATTTAGCAAATGTCGCAATCCGGGGCACACTATAATTTTAATCAATGACTAGGACCTCGCCGTCAACGTTCTCTTCTCCTTCTTCTTCTCCTTCTCCTTCGTCTTCCTCCGAGCAGCAGCCAATATCATCTTGCCCGAGATCCTCCTTAACATCAACGAGAGCGAGCGGTTCCTCCGACATGTCAATTATGTCCAGCATTACGACGGAAGGAGGACGTGGAGAGCAGATATGCTCATCATCATTCGATGTCTGAGCGGACGGTTGCTCTACCTCGAAGACCTCAACTTTCTAGCTGACGTTAATTGAATCTGGCATCCCTCTCATTCACTGATCTCGTTTTTACATACATATCTTTTCCTCTCCCTCTATCTTTTTCTCACTCTCGATTTCTCTCACTCTTTCTTTCTCTCTCTCCTCTCCTCCAACCTGTTCGCTCATTGGCATCAGCGCAAATTGTGGCGTCAGCAAGGGTGGCGTGTGTGCAGGCGTTGGCGGTGGCAGCATCAGCGGCAGCATAGCTTCAAAGGCCGGCTCCGGCATCACCAGCTGAGACGTAAGCTGCGCGATGCAATCCTGGAAAAGATACAGAAGAACTAAAATACTGCGCTTGAATTTTTTCTTCACTGTTTTCTGCTTTTTCCTATTCACAACGGTTATGTAAATATCAATAAATATCTGGATAAAAAATTTGCATAAATATAATTACCCCATTGTGCTTGATCGTGAGCATTGGATTCTCCCTGATGAGCTCGTCGGCGGGTGTCAGAGGACTGTTCGTCTTGGCAGCTGCCGGTCGGCCTCGCTTTCTCGAAGGCTCCTTGGTGGCTGTGGTCTTTGGCGCTCGTTTGGTGTAGGCGCGCTTGCGGGTTGTGGGTGGCGCCGCTGCCGCCGGCCCCGACAACGGGAACGTGTGCAGGCGTGGTCGCGCTGCGGCGGGCGCGGCGGCGGGCGACGAGGGGATCGAGGAATGGCCACCGCTCGCCGCCGCGAACGCCGCGAGCACTGACGGCGGTGGCGGGAACGGAAAGGCTCGGCCGTTGAGGCCAAAGTGCATCGGGAGGGAGTTTGTGGTCGTCGGAGTGGTCGGAGTGAGGTGGAAGGGCGACATGTGATGCGGAAAGCCGGGCGGCATCACGGGATAGACGGCGGCGAGTGGCGGAAGTCCGATCGGTCTCGCGCGCTGCTTCTGCTTGGCCGACGCGCGCTCCTTGCGACGTCGCGCACTACGACCATCGGGAGACGCTGTCGGCATCGAAGACGCTGCCGGATTCTCTGCACCGGAAATGTTTTTGCTGTTAATTAATTAGATTTAGTTTATTAGATATAGTTAATTAAATATAGTTTATTAGATTTAGTTAATTAGATATAGTTAATTAGATATAGTTAATTTCGATATAATTCGTGATGATAACTTTTTAATCGACCAAAAAAGGCTAAATGTCATCTTTTTTCCTAAATTTTCTGACATCCGGATTAATGTGATTGGATTATGAGTTTCCATCGCTGTGTAATTAACAATTAAGGGAGTCTAAAAGTCATTCTTGAATTATTTGAGCTCGTTTGCCTGAATAAAGGGCGTGTGAGCATGCGATTTTGAGAGACTATTGTATAGAATTCAGAAAATGTAAAATAGGTTACGGTGTACGATGACGATTGTACATGAAATAATTATTTGTAATTATTTTTTTTCGATCTCTAATTTTTTTCTTGACAGATTATCTTTTTCACTAAATCTCTGACTTTTGTTTTCGCTCACTCTCTCTCCCCTCACTCTATCTCTCTCTCTTTCATTCTCGCTCTCTCTTTCTCTCTCTCTCTCTCTAATACTTACGAATTTTCGAGATGATCGCCTCTCTAATGGCAAGGGCAACTGCGCTTCCGTCGGCTCTTGTCAACGGTGCATCAGCCGCTGCTTGGCCGACGTAGATGAAATCATCTAAAGAAGATTATTTATCTAACTACCTCATAGAGAAGACATCTTCTTTCCCGCCAATTTGTTTACTGTGAATTATGAGAATAGCTATAAAAAAACTCACTTTTATACGTATGGCATGGAGCCGGCGATGGAGGGACGGCGATCGGAAAATGATGCAGCCGCGGTGCATGGTGAAGACCATGATGGAAATGCTGCATGCCGCCTGGTGGTCCATGAGGAGGTCCTTGAATCGCCCCAGGATGTCCATGTCCCGGCATGGCCACAGGAAATCCATGAGGTAGCCCATGCATGGCATCAGGATGTCCATGAGGGGGTTCATGCGTGGCCCCCGGCGGTCCATGAGGTGGCACTTGAATTACTCCTGGTAGTCCATGATGTGGCCCTTGCATGGCCCCTGGTAGTCCATTATGTAGCACTGGCATGGTCCCCGGTGGTCCATGAGGGAGCCCTTGTATGACCCCTGGTGGCCCATGCATGCCATTTGGCGGAGCCAATGGAAGTGGCTGCCAGTGGCCTCCGGCCGGATGGAAGTACATCATCGGCCGCGGCGGCAGCAAGGGCAGCGGACGATGTAAGGGAATCTGAGCGGGAGGAGGAGGAGGGGGAGGAGGAGGAGGTGGAGGAGGAGGAGGAGGAGCAGGTGGAGGTGCGTGAGCTTGAAATTGGCCAGCGAGAAGCTGCGCGAACAGTGGATGAAGCTGAGGGAAGAGTTGAGAGGGAGGTCGATGACCTTCGTCTTGCTTGAGACTCTGTAGCAGCTGTTGCTGCTGCATGAGCTGCAGCTGAATGAGCTGCTGCAGAAGTGCGAGAGATTTGGGCGCGGCGGCGGGGGGTGCCGGATTCGCTTGACGATGTTGCTGCTGCTCCATGAAGAGGCGATGGAGGACGTCGGGAAGCGAAGGAGGAGAGGGATTGGAAGGTGTCGGAACGGGCAGGACTTGAGGTGGTGGCGCAAGTCCGACCGGTATCGGGTGCTCGGCCGAAGGCGGCGCGGCGACTGCATCCGACTCGGGATCGGATGGCTGACGAGCGAGCGGCGTGAAGGCGGATGTCTTCGACGGCGAAATTAGCTCATCTTTCTGGGGCGACATCATCAACGATTGCACGACCTCGATGGTGCCGTACACTAAATTCAATTTTTTTTTAGTAGGAACATGTTTTCTCGTTCTGGTCACTGACAATAGCGCAAGCTTAAAGAAAATTGTATTAATAGCGTAAGTTAAAAAAAAAATGTTATCAATAGCGTAAGTTTAAAGAAAATTTTATCAATAGCGCAACTTTAAAGAAAATTTTAACTCTTGATTTTCAAATCCTTTTTCCGGAGCGTTATGTGTGGGGAATACGTAGAATGTAAACTGCTGAAGGCTTCTTCAAATGTCTTGAAGAACCATTCTTCTCAAAGAGAACAATAATCTTCTCGAATTGAAGGAAAACGAAAGAGCATAATCATGCAGATTATGTGGGCGTTTCAAGAATGCTGGAAAGGACAGACCACGCAACCGGATGACTAGCATTGAAATGGTGCGTTTTATTCATTCTAGGAATCTTTTAAGGCAGCCAATTCTTATCCGCACTTTTTATCAATCTTATTTTCTTGAATGGCCTATTACAGATAATATTTTTTCGTTAATTTTTTCTTCAAAAAGACATCTGTGCATATTATCTTCTCATGTAAATACATACATCTCAGCCCAAAAAAAAGATAAAGCGGGGCTTAAATCTTTCAGCGTCCACCATTTATCGTATTCTCTTTCTGTGGCAGCTGCCATCTAAAATTAGCACCTTTTGCCACGGCTAAAATATTACTTACATTAAAATATTACTTACTTTCTTTTGTATAGCGAGCTTCATTCTTCATGCAACCTTTCATACTCCAGGTGACAGAGAGAGAGAGAGAGAGAGAGAGAGAGCGAGTCTCTTTCCAGACGACAATGTCTCTCGAATTGTTTTTCCAGATATCAGCCAGTCAGTATATACAAAAAAAAAGATGAATGTGTATATGTACACATATATATTCTCACTAGTATACTACAAAATTATTGGAAAACATTCTACCAGAGAAAAGTATGTACAATAATTTAATTCTTTTTCCCCCACTATATTTTGCCACGACATGAAGGCAGCAGGTGCGAGTCTTGTTTTGAAAATATTTCTTTCTATATACTTTTTGTAGTAAAGAACTTGCTTTTTTTCCCAGGGAAAAGGCGGGAATTCAAATCATAATTTCCAAAAAAAGGCGGGAATTCAAAACATAATTTCCAAAAAAGGCGGGAATTCAAAACATAATTTCAAACCTGGCTGATTATCGTTGATGGTGAACGGAGCGGTCGGCACGCGTGCCGGGCGTTCAGGCTCACCTTCTTCAGCCTGCGTGGGCGTCTTGGCTGCGGAGATGGAGTCGGTTTCGGCGTCGATGAAGCTGGCGGTGTCGGCAAGGGAGTCGGTTAGGGGGTCGGTGATGGTATCGGGGATGGTATCGATAATGGTATTGGTGATGGTATTGATAATGGTGTCGGCCAAGGATTCACTGGGCTGCACCGTTAAAGTAGCCGGCCGGGCGGCAGTGGCATAGCGCCTTCTCTTCGCTTTCGCCGCCACACGGCTGCTAGCTGTCATCGACTCTGGCATATCGCTTTGTGATTCCTTTTCTCGACTCGCCGACGCTTTCTCTCAACCTCAAAAACAACACATTTATTTTTTTTCTTGTTTAATATGAATCGGAATGACAATTCATACATGTACTTATTAGCGAGGTAAATGGCTAAGGATGAAATAGTCTTGTTGACAGACAACACATTTATATGTTTAAATGGTAAAAAAGCTGATGATGAATT
The DNA here is from genome assembly GCA_945643635.1 of Allodiplogaster sudhausi. Classification (NCBI taxonomy): domain Eukaryota; kingdom Metazoa; phylum Nematoda; class Chromadorea; order Rhabditida; family Diplogasteridae; genus Allodiplogaster; species Allodiplogaster sudhausi. Next base: position 512,062 of record CALZFC010000331.1, on the reverse strand, counting down.
AGGAACACCTTGAAAACAAGCTACACATGTATGTATGTATAAACATTTATGTGAACTGGGAAAAGATTGAAAAAAACTTTAATGGGAAGAAAGAAACGGCGAAGATAAGCGGATCTGGAGCAGGAAAAGAGAGCAAGAAGGATAGGAAAATGTTTTTTTTTTCAGGATCTGCAGATTTACTAATGATGCGAGGCGCAGAATATCAATGTATATTATGAGAAGGAGATAAAAAGGAATAGATTAGAAAGGCGAGAAGTGAACGGTGAAGCCGGCCAAGAAAAAGATGGAAAGAAATGAGCAGTATAAAGGAGAGGCAATAATGATCTTGGGGGAGAGAGAGAGAGAAGGGGAGAGAGAAAGAAAGGGAGAGAGAGAGAGGGAGGGAGACAGGGAGATTGTATAAGTCTGGCGTTCACGGAGATTAAAATGATAGAAGAGCAGAGATTCCCACCGAGCGAGAAGGAGGGAGCATCTAAAGGAAAAAAGCGATTGAGACTGTGAGATAAAAAGAAAACAGATGAGATTGAAAAAAAACCTTTCCTTTGCTGCACGTGTGCCAAGTGAACTGTTTTGCAATATAGGGAGGTATCAAGGAGAGTGATAGTAGGATAGAGAGTGGGAGATAAGAGGAGAGAGATGAGAGAGAGAGAGAGAGAGAGAGAGAGAGAGATGGAGAGAGAGTGGGAAAGGGAGTGCGAGAGAGAGAAAGAGAGAGAGAGAAAGAGTGTTCGATAGATGAGGACGAAGACGACTTTTTTTTTTCTTTGTGCACGGCGATGCAACGAGACATCATGACACCGTTCCTAAGCTTTCAATCTGTTCTCACTTTGACTCTCTCTCTCTCTCTCTCTCTCTCTCTCTCTCCTTCTGTCTCTCTCTCTCTCTTTGCCTCTTTCCTCTCTACTCTCTTTCTCTCTTTCGTTCCCCTCTCTCTCCTCTCTTTCTTTCTCCTCTAGCCATATACTACCATTCGATTGCTTAAATTTTTATTTCTCTTGGCAGCAACCGAATCATGTAAACTTCTTGCTTCAAGGAAGTAGAAAAGAACAAGTGGCTAGCGGACATCAGATTATGTAAAGAATGTGAATGACGAGATAAAGTATATATGTAAATAGCAACATACGAATGTTTGCATTAAGAGTTTCGCAAAGAGGGTGGTCTTATGATACTTCTCTGAGGGAGAGAGAGATAGAAAGAGAAAGAAAAAGGGAGTATGAGAAAGAGACAGGGAGAGGAATAGAGAGAGAGAGAGAGAGAGAGAAAGAGAAAGAGAGACTGAGAGGAATAGAGGGAGATAGTAGGAAGTAATCAGCGTAGACAACTGTCAACAGCCACTTTCTCATGGCGACCTGGCAACTGTGTGGAGAACGTTTGAATGGCAAAAGTATTATGAAACAAGTAAGATTTCTCTCTCCGCCTCTCTTTACATCTCTCGCTCTATATCTCTATTTCTCTCTCTCTTCCTCAATCTCCCTCTCACTCTCTCTCCGCCTCTCTCTCTATACTCTCTCTCTCTCTCTCTCTCTCTCTCTCTCTCTCTCTTTCTGTTTCACTCTCAGTCTCGCTCTATATCTCTTTCTTTCGATGTCTCTTTTATCGTTATCCATATCCTTTCTAGAAACTTGCCGCTGTCTGGTCTCCTGGATGGCTAGCCAGTGGACAAGGCGTCTTTAATTTTCTTCTCCCTGTCTCTAGGCCTTCCTCTCATTCTCGCTTTCTCTCTCTCTCTCTATTGCTTTCTTTATCTCTCTCTTGCTTTCTCTCTCTCTCTCTCTCGCTTTCTCTCTCTCTCACTTCTCTATCTCTCTCGCTTTCTGTCTCTCTCTTCTCTCTCTCACTCTATCTCTTTCCATACTGTCGCTCCTCCCCCATTCTCCTACAGCATACAACATTCTGTCGTCGTCCGTAGCAACAACAAACAGACTCCTTGACGCGCGTTCTCTTTCTCTCTCTATCTCTCTTTCTTTCTTTCTCTCTCTCGCTCTCTCTCTCTCTTTCTCTCTCTTTCTCTCACTTGTACCCCCTACTTATCAGTATATATCACTCATCTAACCTTGCATACATTTACTAGGTTCTGACCATTCTTGGAATTCAAGAAAGAGGGGGCACGACGAAGGGAGAAAAAAGGCGAGCGAGTGAGAGACAGAGAGAGAGAGAGAGAGTGAGGCAGAGGGAGACACAGAGCTCTATTCATTCACGCAGAGTAATGACAGATGTTGTATATAAAGTATCTTTCGAGATACAATTCGTGGAAAAAAAACATTATCAGGCGGCGATTTCGATTGTGAAACAGCTTCTCAATTTCGTAGACGTCTTCCCACGTGAATATTAAATAGTATTATTCTCAACAAAGAAAAGAAATGAAATTAATCTCTTTCTCTCAAAAGAAAACGACTTGAAAGATGGAGCGCAAAGTTGCGAAAGGCTACACAGATTTTATATTCATAAAAAGAAGATTATCTTGCGCTCTCCTCAAAAGGAGTAGCCTCTCTGCTACATAGAATAGAACGTCTGATTGCGAAATTGCGAAAGCGAGCGATGAAGGGTTACGTGCGTGTTCACATAGAAGCTTGTTGTAATCGCCAAATGACAGGAGAAGGAAAAAATGAAGTAAAAATTCTATGCAACACAGAGTGAAGTCGTGACAACAATAAATCTCGATTTTTGCTTCTAAATTGGCCAGTTCATATAAATGTTGTAAGCGAGAAAACAGAGTGGCAAAAGTTTCGTAACAGGAAAAAATGAAAGATAGCAGCCTCTATGGTTCACGAGTGCAGCCAGCTCATTGTAAGTGGCGCTGATAAAAGCTGGGCGGTTTGTGCTGTGAAGACTAGATGGTGGGCAGGTGGAGAGAGAGAAAGAGAAAGAGAGAACGACAGGGAGAGAGTAAGGGAATGAGAGAGTGTGTATGTGGGAGAGAGCGAGAGAGAGAGAGAGATAGCGCTAGATAGAGAGAGAGAAAGAGACAGGAAGAGAGACTGATAGAGATCACCAAAAAGAGCGTCTCGAATGAAACAGACATATTGTCGCGTGAGCGTGGTCACGGGCCAAAACTATGTGAATGGCTAATATATTCCGAGAGGAACGAGGCGCAAGGATGAAGCTGAACGTTGGACGATGCCGTAAAAGTGACCAAAGCGAGAGAGAGAAAGAGAGAGAGAGAGACAGAGAGAGAGAGAGAGACAGAGAGCTAGAAGAACAGAGAATGAGAGAAAGAGATAGAGTATTAAAAAGTGAGAGGGAGAGAAGAACAGAGACAAGGGGGTGATATGGGATAACAGAGAGGGAGAGAGAGAGAGAGAGAGAGAGAGAGATAACAGAAAGAGAAAGGGAGAGATTGAGAAAGTTGTGTGAGAAGGAGGCCATATGTAGTCATTCCTGGTCGCGATTCCATTGAAGTAGACAAGGATCAGAAGAAGGAAGGACATGGTGATAGTGGCGCCGTTGTGGTACTGGAGTTAACGCATAGAAGAAGGCAGGACAAAAAGAGAAAGGGGGAGGAGCAGAGAGAGAGAGAGAGAGAGAAAGAGAGAGAGAGAGAGAGAGAGAGAGGGCTAACGAGAGAGAGAAAGTGAAAGAGAGAGAGATAGGAAAAGATAGACAGAAACAGAGAGCTAGAGTACGAAAGGAAGGAAGAGAGAGAGAGAGAGAGAGAGAGAGAGAGAGAGAGAGATAATGTGGGAACTGGGCACCACTACTGACATAGCGGTGATGGGAATAGGGAGAAGGAAAGAGGCGTCTTACATTGCGATTCACAATTTTCAGTTAAATACTATATAATTTTCAAACCATAATCTATATTATGCCTTATATTATTATGCTCTTCTTCTGAATGAGTTAATATTTTCGGAAGGCAAACTTCCTCATGTCACTTGGGCAGATAAAGTAGTATAGCAAAAAAGTAAAATAAATAAACGGTCCGAAATAAAAATAAAAATACACAACCAGATGTACATGGAAGTCGGAAGTCCGTTATGAAGGCGCACAAGTTCTTCGTCTGTTCTAGAATAATAAAAAGGCTCACGTTTCGTGCTTTATTTGGGGTTCTCTCTCTCACTCTCTCTCTCTCTCTCTTTCTCTCTCTCTCTCTCTCTGTCTCCTTTTCTATCTCTATTCTTTCGATCTCTTCTTTTCTCTCCCTCTCTCTTTCGCGCTCTCTCACCTTCTCGATCTCACGTACTTCAGACCTTAACCCAGACAATCGCACCTACTTAGGATTAGGAATTTTTCAACATTGAGAACAATAGGTAAAGCTCGAAAAAATATGCTTGGAGATGCTGAGAAATTGAATAGAAAGCTGATGTGCGAATAGAAATGGTGGGAGGCAGCGTTAAAGGTCACCAATTCTTCACGCTAATTAAGCGAAGATTAATTAGCACCTCCAACGCCCCAGCCAAATAATAATAGTTCGTAAGACACTTTTAAAATCTCTCTCTTTCTCGAAGCCTATGAAGGGCTAGTAGACCACGGTTTGTGGTTGAAGCGCATAACGAAGAGAATCGAGTTGTTTTTTTTTATGAAAGTTGCATTTTGCCAGCAATATCATCATGTGAGCTTTTTTACATACTCTTTTTTTCTCGTTTCTTTCGTTTTTCAATTCTTCTCTACATATTTCCCTTTTCCATCTCCTTTTTTTGTAGTTGTTTGATTGGTTGCGAAGCACCCCTCATGAGACATTGCTGAATTTCTTTTTCTGTTATTGTTGCCGTAAACTCTCACAATTAATATACATCCATACATCCATACACACATTTGCACACATTTCTTTGGTGTATGTATATTGACGACCAAATTGTATCGTTTGAACGAAAATGATGAATACACGCTCTGGTTTCTGAACCGATCCAACCAAACTGTGTATGTACATACAATAACAACAGATATGGACAGTGTTTGAATCCGCAGATTCTAGGGTGCTGTATATTTTATTTATATGTAACTGATAAAGCTCTGTAGCAGCCGGCTAGTCTCCTGACAAAGAAACTCGTGATTAATGCTTGCAACACTTGACAGCTTTCAAGCACACGCTTATGCATTGACTTCCGTGTTTTCGATTCGTCTATATCTCTATCACTCTCCATTCTCTCTCTCTTTCCCTCTCTCTCTCCCTCTCTCTCTCTCTCTATCTCTCTGTCACTCCCTCTCCCTCTATGTCACTCTTTCACTTTCTGTTCTCTCTCACCCTCCATTGTCTCTCACTAACTCCCTCTCTCTCCATTATCTCTCTGTCTCTCTTTCGCAATCTATTCTCTCTCACTTTCCATTGTCTCTCATTCTATCTCTCTCCATTCTATCTATCTATCTCTATCCCTCGCTATCTGCAGTTTCTCTCCTAACTTCTCTCTCTTTCCTCCTATCATCTCTCGCTGTTTCAGCCTCTGTCATTCTCATCTTTCTGCCAACCACTTTATGCCATCCCATACTTGCCACTCTTGAAGACTCTCATCGTGAGATCACGCGGCATTGAATTGAGCAAAGGGGCAGTGAGCAAAGATAGCATGCTAAAAACAATGTATAATTATCTAGTTCTTAAAAATAGATTATGACTTTCAGATGAATTTGTTGTTCTTTTTTAGAAAAGATCTCTTTTTTTTTAAACTACTGCAAGATGTCCAGTTGCTGCAAAGAATCGCCTTTTTCAATGCTGTTGTAAATCAATTTACAAGCCTCCATCGGACCGTTTGCGCTAGAGTGAGTTCGAGGTCTAAATTAATTAGCGATATGTACATATGTATGTACGTAGTTGATGTTTCGTACTAAAAGAGCACAAGTTGATAAATGGCGACCAAATCAAATACTTGCGCATGTGCAAATGTATCAAATGTGCAGATAAACATATTAATATTCACAGACATGACGACTTTGCGCAAGACACGTTCTTCGGAAATTATTCTTTAGTCTACAATTTACGAATTGCTGTCTAGGCCCTTCGTCTTTTTGTTAATCAGGAAATTGGCGAGTTTCATTGTCAGAAGCCAGGATGTGTACAACTTCAGAGGAGCCATCCTGTCAAAAACAGATTGCGCTTTTGTTAAGACTTCATGCTATACTCTACTGTTCACCACGTGCTTACTTATTCATGCCGTAAATAATGTTAAAGCTGCGACTATTCGCAAGAAGGGTAAGCACGACTGAGTACAAATATAAAAATCTTATGAATGAATGAACGATGCGTTCTGAACTGTGTGAAGCATCTGAAAAACATCAGGGATAGATTGTGTGAAGACATTGAGAAAAAATATTGATGATCTGTATAAAAAATAAGCACTCGCTTTTTCTAAGGTGAGCTGCGAGCTTCTTTTGTTTTGCACGATGTTCTAGTTGTCTTCATCAACTTGCAGCGAAATGTAAATTTAACATTCTCGTTCTTTTAGCGCATTACTCCTTATTGTTAATTGCGCCATTAGCGAATAGAAATATTGACAAGTTTTGCTAAAATTTCGTTCACTATCATCATACATTGATAACACACATTTGATGTATTTTTTCTTTAGAATTACATAAGCTCTACTTTTCTTCACCATGCTATACATTAAAACGAATGTTCGTAGCACGACCATGAAAAATTCTGAGTTTCAAAACACATTGTAACTCGTTTTACTTTTTTCCCCAGAAGTTTTTGAAAATCGGGCTCAAACGGGCCCACGGGCCGGGCCGGACGGGCAGGGCCCAAAATTACAAGGACCGGAAATTTCCGGGCGGGCTGGGCCGAGACTTTGGGCCCGAAGGGCCGGGCTGACCCAAATATTTTGGGCCCGTTGACACCTCTGCCTCCGATACAATGTCGTTTTTCTTCGCAGAGCCTTAATAAGTTAAAATATTTGTTATTACAATATTACAAGAAAAAATGGTTCGTAAAATTCCATGTAGTACTTAATTCCATCAGGACGATGGTTCTTTCTTTTAATTGGATTTCTACACCGCCAATCATACACGTGCCATTCGTAAAGGTTACGTTCATGAAACTAAAGATAGTAAATTTGACCGACATCTTGAAAGATAGTAAATTTGACCGACATCATAAAATTGCGTTTTTATCAGTAAAACCAATTTAACACACAAAACATGAATATAAATAAGCTTGGTTGCACATAATTGTTTATGTACATTGTCCATAAATTTACGTAACGATGTTAATCAATCATTATGATTTTTTTCGAATAGGTTTGGTTGGTTGCATACGCAATTAAGTTGCCTGGCACTCATCTTGACCTGAACTCAATAAAGCTGCAAAACTCGTTGATTCGGTTGTGATTGATGGACAGTGCTATGCAGAGAAACAACAAGTGAAACCAACTTCAACTCCATTAGAATATCAACGACACTTGACATCGATTGACTTCGAGCAACATAAGCAAGGCGTGTCACTTAATGCGACAGAATGAAGATATCTTTGACTTGAATTGCAAAGATTGGGGTCGTTTAACTTGATGACAAATCTGCTGGAGAGAATCAACGAAAGCTGGAATGAAGGGAGGATGTAGAATTGAAATAAATACTAATTAATTAAAGCATAATGAAACAAAAAAGGAAGAAGAAACGAATAAGGGAAATGTAAGAGTAGAACCGTAAAGGCATCGAGCCTTTGAAAAGGTGAAGGGGAAGTTGATATGGGAGAAGAAGCCGGAAAGAAGATGAATAAGAGAGTGCAGCAAAGAAGAGCTTGAGCGGAGCTCGACCCACGGAGGTTTTTCCTTGAGCGAGGACCGGCTGAGGTTGCGGTTTGCCAAGACTCAGGGCGATATTGAGTATGATAAGATAAAAAGGGAGAGGGGAACGACAGACGGATAAAAAAGGAGAGCGGCAGAGAACCGACTTGAAATGCACCTTGGCCCAATGGTGAGAAGAGGGGAAAGGGAAGTGAGAGAATAAGGCACCAGAGACCAATTTGAAGATAAACTTGAATGATATTGATGTAACAACGAAATAGTAAACTTTTAACACGAATATAAAATAAGCATATGTAAAAGAAATAAAATTGAGACGAAGATTGCTTAAGAGGATGACTTAAGAGACCCCTAAATTTAGACAGTTGGACTGGATTTAAATTGCGGGAATGTTAATCATTTAATGAATTCTACGGTAACACACTAAATATATAAAGTCATTGGCGACCTGAATGATATTAATTTAACGCAATAAACTTCTAACAATAACATTAAAAAAACATTGAAAACATAAAAATTTGAGAAGAAGTAAGCTTAAGCCGACCTAAATTTAGTCAGCTGGAATCGTTTTAAAGTGCAATAATTTAAATGCAAAGTGAATTCTCACTGTAACACACTAAATATACAAATTCATTTGCGAATGACAATGAGTGAGTCGTAAACAGGTTGGATGAATCGGTAAAAGTTTGAGTAGCTCAGAGGGAAAGTAAGAGGAGTGGAACCAGCCTTAGGAATCGAAAATCAACTGTGGCCAAGTGCAATCACAATGTCGACACATTCATGGCGTTTCATCCGTTTTTCTTCGCGGATCTCTTTGTCTCAGCCCGTTCAAGCTTCCTCTCCTTTCTTCGCTCACCCCTCAAGGTACATCCACATCTCGTATGAACTGTCCTAGCATATCTGCGCGCAGCGAGTGCGGCCATCATCAATCACCTATAAAAGGAATGTCTAAGGGCACCTGTTCTCATTGTCTCCCTCAAGGCGCTTATAAGTTCCTCCATTAATACAATGATCGCCGACTAAAGGAAGCCCAAAATGTAGTTATTTGCTGTGCTTATTGAAGTTATTACCGCGTATTCATTATGAGGAGAGCGCAACCGATATTTGCCGGTGTTATCTTATTGTTAGCTCGTTGCAACTAGAAGTAGAAATTTCAGTCAATCAGAGTAGAGTGCCCGTTTCAAAATAATAGTCCCATGCATGCGTAATTCCGTCCGAAATAGATACTTACTCACTAATTGCTAAACAGCTTTTTAAAGGATTTTTTGGATTAAAACTTTTTGTAATGATCCTGTCGGATCTTGCTAGTGCAACATTGGCTTCGTTCCACCACAATGGGAAAAAGTGTTGTGCTTATCTGCGCGCAGCGAGTGTTTTCAATCAACTAGGAAAGGAATGCTTAAGGGCACATTTTCACATTGCCTCCCTCACGGAACATGTTTGATATAATAATACAATGATCGCCGAGTAAAGGATGACTAAATGTAGTTATTTGCAATAGTTGTTGAAACTTGTACGCCGTGTTCATTGCGTGGCTATACTTTCCGTTAATGATTTTACCCATCTTGTCCTTTAATGAACATACAATGGAGCGACGACTTCTTCCTCTCGCACTCAGCGCTACCGCAACGGTCACCGTTGCGTTTGCATGTATGGCCATGGTGCCGACAAATCCAGCCATAACGAGGTATGTAATACAGTGTTTGTTTTCTCCCCAGTATTTTGACGACTATCTGAATTTTTGCTTGATACATAAAAACTGAGAAACTGCAAATATTGGGTGAAAATGGGCGATCTTCTCAAATTATTAGTCTAAAATTTAGCCAATATGAACGACGGGATTTTGTTTGATTTTAATTTTCTTTTTGTTATAATCCTAAGAGGTCATCTTTAGTTGAACACTAGAATTAAGTTCGTTCTCATTCAGGCCACCTCTCGCGAGCACAACACAACCAGACACAACAACGACATCAACAATGACAACAATGATAACAACGACTACAATGACAACGACGACTCCAGCACCGCCTTGCGACAAGTGCGATGATGTCTTCTACAAGGTACATATATCCACAATTATGTATATCCATACATATATCCATCCATTGGGTTTATGATCACCAATTTCCTTTGTGTTGTTGCTTATTTCTCAAGGTAAAGGTGTCCAGGATCCCTCGTGCAAGTGTTTGCAAGACGGGCTAATTTCTGGCTCATCAAAGGAGGGTGTACTTACAGTAAGCTTTATGGTTTCTTGGTCAACTCAATTGTTAAAAGTTTAGACATTTTTGTATTAAATGTGGGTCGATTAGAGAGAAATACAAATCCACCTGGGAACAATGTTTCATTTAAGGTACCAGATGCGGCAACAATATGCGGCGGTCCTGCCTTTTACTGCACGGATGATGATCTTCTTTCAAGGACTTTGACGGGTTCATGCAAGACTTCCGCGTGCACGAATGGAAAACTATTCGCCTATGATGTTAGCAAATAATCTCTTTTATCTTCACTGTCTCTTTCTGTCCCCTCTCTTCTCTTTTTGTATTCTCTCTCTCATTCTATTCACGATCTCTTTCTTCAATCTCATTTTTCTTTTCTATCTCAATCCCAGCTCTTTCTCTTATTCTTTTTCAGTCCGCCGGCACTCCTCAGCCGGTGACGGGAGATCTCGCGTGCGCCTTTAAGAATCAGGCCGTTTTCGAAGATGACTCCGCACCGCCCGTCTCATTTCCGAATGGAGCCAGCGTCTTTTGCAAGGTCGGTCTGTTCAATTTCAACATTTCAAATATTCGCTTTTTAATTAATTTGTTAAAATCTAGCGAACATACATACATTGTGATAGCGAAGAAAAGTAAATAAAAGTGTCTTTCATTGGGCATCATGAAATGAGTAAGATTGCGGCAATTAACAGAGACCGCATGTCAAAAGTGCCCTGCGGTGACGTATATGGAGGTGGACAACGCGGAGGTAGAAGAAGTCTTTTTCGAGAAGCCCTTCCTTGGGAAGCACGGCTGCCCGATTAAGGATTGTTTCAGTTATCAACTTCGTTATGTGGATGTCAGTACTTGGATAGCAGCAGCATCTAGAAACAAGCAACAATATTTTCGTTACTGGTCATGGATATTAAGTATGAAGGTACATATTATATGAACTTTGTATCCGTCGCCCGTCATGAACATTTTTCATGAAGCTCTCTTTTCTTCCAGCAGTCAGCGATTCTTCATTCTGTCACCTGCAACCCTGCACTTCCCGGATTCATCGACAAAAATAAGATGCCGGTGACGAAACCCGTAGCGTGCTGTCAGTTTTTTTTTCCATTATGAAGGACTATTAGGCAATATTGCTCATCCGGTCTCACGTGCACTGACATGATACTGAGAGAGTGCGTTGACTCTGGTTAATGTTTTCTTTCTTTTCTTCGTCAAACTCGTGTCTGATCTGTTTACTGTAGCTTTTTAATAATTTTCGAAAAACATTGCTTGTCATTTACACTTTTTAGACGATTGTGGCTGTAGTTGGGATGAAGCTTACTCGACGCTCTGCCCACCAGGTCAGATTTTAGTTAATAAAAAAGGAAAAGAAGGAATGATCAGGGGCTCTTTCGGCCTCGGCCTCTTTCGGGACCGGGGTCTCAGGGCCTCTTGGGCCTTGACAGGGGTTGGGCTTACATCGGATATTTTCGGCTTCCGGAAACCCCGGGGGATGAATCTGTGCTTATATGTAATTTATTAGACAAAAACAATTAACTTCAACATTTAGGCTATTTCTGCCAAGATGAATATACATCGGCCGAAAACTGCCAGTCCTTGTGTTCGCCTGGCGACCTATTCATCGCTTTGGTAAGTCAAAATGGACAATAAATTACATTAGACGTGATCACGAGATGTTATTAAATGAAGTATCCGACGAATGAAAACTGTATCTGGTAAAATTACCATTCAATCAATGCAAAACTCCCAACTGGATGAGCCTTCATTTAGGCCCGCTATTTCAAATTTGAAACGCATGTGTATCTAAGCTCTCTCAATTTACGTCATTGTCTCGCTTTTCTCTGAAATCTGTATGTTTTTTTTCATTGGTGAAAATGTGGCGCTAATTGAGCAGGAGGGTAGCAACTGTCTCTTCTTCCCACCCCTTGGCACTTCTTGTTTGGTTTGGAGGACACACCGGATGCATCGACTTTTCTACAGTATTTAAAATTGAAATACAAAAATCTGGCTTAATACTGATTTGCATACAGCGGGACATCCTCCAGTTGATCTTTTTTTTCCAAACTTGATCGTACAGAAAGATAAAAGAACAACTCGTGTGGCGCCAGAAGATGTCTACTGTGACCTGTCGAACAAGTGGCAACCATTCAGGAGTACTGACGCGCTTTTATTGGCAACGTGTGCTACGCCAGGTGGGCTTAAACATTGCTCTTTTTTTAAACTTCCGAATGACCGTTCTTGCCAGTCGATCAGCTTCTGACGACCCAGCCAGTCTTGGCCAAGTGTCCGCCTCTGGAAGATCTTGGCGGAGGCGCTTTCTCCAACGTCTTCTACAAGTCCAATGTGCGCCTATCTGGTGCTCAAATCGTATTTGCTGTCTGTCGCAACGGCATGATGGCGAGCGTCAGTATTCTTGCAAATCAAGTCGTGGAAAAATATTAGGAAAAGATCTTTCTCCATGTCTTTTACAAAGCTCTACATACATATGAAGCTATAGAAATTGAAGACTTACATCCATAGATATACACATGTTTCGCTCTTATCTTTACCGTCAAATAAATCGGTGGACTTTATGTATGTAACAGGGCACTTCCGTGCCGTCAGCCGGGCCCATTTCGTCCTACGTCTACTGCGACAGCCGTGAAGGGGGCTGGTTTGATTACTACAACACCGACATAGTAATCACGAAGGTTGGAGATATATGTGTGATCACGAACTCCATAAGCGCCCTCATTTTTCCAAGGTAACTTGCAAGCCGAATTCGTGCGTCGACTTTGTCCTTTCTCGCGGCTACACCCAGGCACAAATCGAGATGATCAATCTCGTAGAAGAGACAGGACGCTGCCGGGCAACCTGCAAGAACGGAGCGAATTTCAAGGTGATACAAGATACAATTATTATTGCTTTGTTTTGCAATTATTATGCCGTATACGCTTTGAGAAGTTCCACACTATTAGTCGTTTTCGGCCCTACTCGTAGTTTTAGGCCTTGAATTTGCCCCCTCCCCCCTTTCCGGAGCGATATACGATGATTCTGTTATCGTGCGTAATTTGAACCAAAAATAATTTTTGTTTCGCAACATCGAGCTCCATGACAATGCAAAATATCTTGGGGAAAAATTTGAGAGGTAAAATGCTCAACTCTTGAGCACTACTTTGAAATACATATAGTAGGAACATTTTTATGTCCAAATGCTTTTACAGGATCAAGACGGCGTCATCGTGCCCAAGAGTCTTGTTATTTATGACGAATTCTTCGAGTACGCCAACGATTTTGGGAATGAACAAGCCGAAAGCATCAGTTGGTAGTTTGGTGTGAGTTTCTTTTTCTTTACAAAACAAAAATGAACGAAATAGCAAAAAAAATGATAATTGATTTCTTTCAACAAGTTTCTTTATTTTAGATCGTGACCGGACTTTTGTCTCTCACTCTCTTTCGTTTCCGCGGACAACATTCAAATTTAATGCAAAATTCCTTCTGAGTTAGCAGCAATAATGACAGAATCGAGCTTAAACATTTTCTTTATTTGTTAAAGTTTATAGTGCGTATTCTTGTCCTCGTTTAGTCTTTCTCATAGTCGCATAATCATATCTAGAATAGGGCCATTTCCATATCATGACGTCCTTGAGAAAGGTTGTTGAAAAAAAATTAGTAGACGTGTTATAACGGTTTTGGTAAATGGTCGAATCATATACAACATGCGAACCGTTTCATCGTTTCAGTCATAATTTCGTTCGAAAACAAATCCACTAAACATGTACAATGTGGCCTTTGCTTTACCTCATCGGCATTGAAGGAGGATATTTTGGGGTCGACACTGATATGGCGCTGTCAAAACTTTTACAGATGCATGTGCATTCGCAGACGGAGAAAAAAAATTTACGCGTGAAAAAGATACAAGAAAGAATGTGTTGGCAGTAAACTGAATGGCAACAAAAGTATTATTAATCGAATAAGCAGAGAAAGTGAAAGACTGAGATTTGAAAGTGAAAGGATTGGACGAAAAGTGGAGCGAGGGAGAAATATAAAGAGAGCGAGCGAAATGGATAGATAGATACGAGAGGGAGTGGAGGGGGTTAGTGTTGCTTCTCTGAAAAAATCGTATCACCTCTCCCACTTTCGTCCATCGAGCCAGGCAAGGAATTCTCTCTGTTCCTCTCTTCCCCTTCTCTATCTCGCTCTGTCTCTCTCTCCTTTCATGTGCTATAATTAACCCAAACATGAAATTAAAAAGGCTGACATTGCTTTCTCGAGTTGAACACAAGTGTTGTTAACATTGTAAATGACAAAAATAAATTTGTAAAAATCTTTGAGAAGATCTTACATACATATACATATATGTATGTATTTAAGGCGGCCGGGAATCAATTAGTAGATATATCTCGGACAGTGGAAAAACTTACTTATCAGTAGCTTATGACAAGAAAGAAGAAGTAAGCAAAAATAAAACGGAACAAAGCGCTATCCTTAATGTGTCTCTGAACTCGAAATAACAGAAGAAGAGAGGCGTTCTCCTAGACCAATTCACATTCGACGCTATGAAAAGGTCATGCGGTAGTAATTGGATAAGCGGGGATATCTGCTGCTCAAACATTTGTTGCTTTTTTTTTACTTTTGTCTATCATTTGCCTACCTTATACACACTTCCATCTTCCTTGCTTCTCTTTTCCTCTTTCTCTTCACACCCTGCACATGCACAAGAAAACACGAATACATAAGGGAATACGTAAGTTCGCTATTCGCTCCGTTTTCCAAGGGAAGTTTTCATTCCTTCCTCTTGACAATTAATTCGGATGCTATGGTGAAAGTAAAACAAACTCAACCTACTGCGTTTTAATACAATAAGAAATCGATTAAGTATTCGAATCTTTTTTTAAATTGCATCATCACCTCCTCTTCGAAATAGTTGAAGAATAAAATGGAAGACCTTCATGATTACGATTTGCGCGGGCGGCTGTTGTTTTGGGTGTTTCTTTTTCTTTGGCACTAGCAATCATTCCTATGCTGTTTTGTGCCCTTTTACTGTTAGTATCTTCATCTTCTGTCATTTTCATCCACCTGCATATATGTTGTTCAAATTATAAGATGTTATTCTTATCTAGACTTGAAATATGCATGTTTAGATAAGAAACAACATTTGTACTCTCTATCATCTTACTATTTCTCTCTTATTCTCAAATCTGTAGCAATATTGCTTCTGAAGTGATTAAATATACTTTAAAATTATTGTGTTTTGTTCTTGTTAGAATAAAAGTAAGACTGCATATCAAAATTTAGCAGGTTGTAGTAAAGCCATAAATGTGCACAATTTTCGTCCTTTCAATCTCTCTATTTCTTTTTTTTACTCCCAATATTCAACCATTGAATTGTCATGGACGCAAAATAAGAAGTTTCAATGAAGGTACTGTCAAATGCATTATTGTATACACATACATAATTTTTTGATTTCTCCAAGTTTGGAAATTTAAGGAAGTCAATTCCATTCGCCGTCCATTGTAAAAAGACTCCTCGATGCTGGTAAATGTTTACTGTGACATCATTAGAATATTTATGTAGGGCGGAGAAGGATGGGACAGGAAAAGTGCCAAAAGTTCGTCCTTTTTTTGCACACTGCGAAACTCAGAAAAAAGTGCGTCGTTTTGCGCCAAGGTATGTAAAAGGAACCCCCGCCCGCCTTCCCTACTTCGTTTTCCACATCTCACACTTCGCCATGTCGCACTCTTCCAGACTCTTCCTTAGCCTTCTTTGTCGCTAGTGAAGCCGTGAGAGATTTAGGCATTTTTTGTGATGATAGACTCCTTTTGCTCTTCACATTAAATCAGTAGTTTCGAGAGCTTTCCGTCTTGTCTATGCGCTCTTTAGAATTCATAAGCCTAATTATCGCAGCATTACATTCGTGCTTATAAATATTTCATGATAATTTTATTAGAATTTGGTCGCCTTTCAGAATTATGTATGCTGATAAGATCAGTCAACAATGTGCAAAACGTTTTAGTAGACTACTTTTTGTCCGGTGCCATAAGATCTTGATCAATTTAAAAATATTCCTACATACGTTGATCGTTTAAAGCTGTTTAGCATGGTATAAAAAAACTTTAACATTTTATAGCAAAATTCGACATTCTGAACCATAGTAATAGAGGAGAGTGTTGTTGATTCTTGAGAGTGTTATTGATCCTCCCGATGACCATTAAAGCAAAGGGCGCAGGCATCCCCTCACATTCCCGCTATCCTATTACTGCAGGTCCTTTCCAAAGCCCTAACTGGGGATATTCTGTGGAAAAGTTGTCCCTTCTTCGATTGTTTCAGAGAAAAGAGAACAGGCTAAATAAAGGTAAGTCGCAGTAAAAGCGTGAATTAACACTGATCAGTAACTCTTTCCGCTGTTCAAGATGTATCTAATTGATTATATGTACATATATATTATACCTATGTATATATAGTATGTAGATATATTAGTGACCTTAAAGCCTTCATTGCAAACAAAAAAAGAAATTTTCTCATACCTGGACCATTCCTGATACCAGAAAGCATTCAGATTTAAGGTACTTTTGAGCAAAGTTCAAGCTAGTCGATTTTGGCTTTGGATGCAGATCTGACATGACGGCACTGCTCCTCTGTTTGTTAAAATACGTCCATGCGCGAAACAACTGTGAAGGATATGTCTCCTAAGTACCCTCAAACTTGTAAAAAAAATTGAAATTGAAAATTGAACTTCTCATTTTTTTTAATTTTTTTGTTGTTTAGCTTAATATCTCGGCTATTAGAGTGAACACTTTCATTTCTATGTCTCAATAAAGTGCGGCGAAGTGATCTTCAAGCCTTCATAACATGAAATACAAGGAATGTCTGATGCCTGGACCATTCCGGATACCAGAAAGCACCTGCATAGCATAATGACTATCCTGTTGGCGGATGGCGCCTCCTCAATCCGCCCCTACATCTTCACCAGTCGGTTCGATGCCCGCCGCGGCATCTACATGGAGCTGTGGCTGATGTGGGCCAGGCTGCTCAACGAGACAATCCGTGTCGTCGACGGATCACACCGTGGTTAGGCTCTTCTTCTAACAACAAACATGCATATCAATCTCGCTTTTTCCACATATGACATATTATGGCTTTTTTTGACAGATACATACAAACATATTTCTCTGAAATTTGAAGGATATACATACATGTATTTTTCCCTGACTTTATTGCAGCGTTTGAGAATTCTCTAATCGTGACACTTTTTTTAAAATCGTTGTTTTTTCCCACTATCAATACAAAATGCTATTTGATAGCTTTTTTTCTAAAGAAACATCCTCTTTCTATCTTGTCTAACAGAACTGTTTCTCACGGCCATTTTCAGTCGAAAATGACCCTGACTCGAATGGCCATCATCCTGGCCTGCTTGGATCAATCGCTAACGGAACTGTTGATGGGTCGCTAATTGACCAGGTGAGAAAAGATAAGGTATCTTATGGTTAGGGTAAAAGTTAAGGCTGAATTTAAGGCTATGACTAAAGCTAGTACCCTTCAGCAACGCACACTACTTTTCAGCACATATATTTTCCAATACGTGTAAGTTCAGAGCCTGCGTCCAGATCGCCTACGTGATTTTCACTATTCGACGGTGCCGCTTGTCCATAGCCTGGTTCATGCATTAAAAAAATAATTGTCAAAAGTCAACAAAAAAGAGACTTCCAAAATAGTCATTTAATAATGATCAGGAAAAAAATAAAAGAAACATAATACCCATTTTGCAGGAAGCATTCTATGAGCGGGTTTCCTATTCTGAAAGTCGCCCTTTAATATCCTACATATCATTTTCATACCCAGTATGTGCTGTCCTCGTCGTCCTCGTCGGTCTCGCTCTCGCTATACAACGTTTGCAAACGAGTTGGCTCTTCTTTTTCTTCTCCTTTACGATTCATTTTTAAAGATACTATATAATCGGTTGAATATTAATATATCTCTCTCCCACTCGTATCCCTCAATGAAATTGACGTTCGGTCTTTATAGCATCTCTGTATACACACAATTGTCCCGATGGAAACATATATCGTATGACGATACCATTGATAGAGTTTTAAATATATTATTTGAATATAGTTTTTTTTCAGTGGTGCTCAAGCCACTCGTTCGTCTCCACTGCGCCTGCTATGCATTTGCAGCAGTTGTCTTAGCATGCGCTCATTCATCTACCTTCAGCGGCTATACATCAGTGCCGCCGCTTTCGCAGCCCACGTATGCATGCCATTTTCCAGCCCCCCTCCCCACCCTCTATCGCGAACCCAAAAATATAAAAACAGTGTTCCTTAAGATCATTCACCGACTTCATTAGAGGAGTGCGCTCACGCAATGCCAAAGTTATTCTGGAGTCTTACGTACCTTTCAGACTGATCCAAGAGATCGTAGGCTTCAAGCCTACACGGGTGAGTGAGTGCCTGTCCTTTCAATCAAGTTGCAAGCATTCAACAGCACGTATCACGATTTCGAAATAATGTAGGAAAAAGACTAGAGCGTACCGAACTTCGTTGTCGTCAATGTACATATTTTAAGTTATACAAGATCTAATAGAATGCATATTCACATCAGAAAAAAAACACCAATTGAAGATCATTATGGTGTAGACGATATTAACGTTTTTTTTAGGAAGAAGCACTGAGCGGTGACGGGCCGTTGTTCACTGGTGCCGGCATGCAAGATGCCCTTAATGAGGTAAGTAAGGTAAAGGCTTGAACAGCTCAAACCTCGAAGCTCTATATGAGCCACACCTTCCACGTTCTTTTTCTTCTTTCCCCTGATCGATTTTATAACTCGGCATATATATGACATCTCACTGCGTGAGGTCAAAGGAACAAAAAATTACAACAGATTGACAGAATCAATTTCAACTATTAAAAACTGGCTAAGGCATACTGTATGTCGTCACACATGCACAAAAGACAGAGAGATGTCCTTTGTAGCTCTGCTACTCAAAGGTGCCATCCGCAATGTTCGTAGCCGCTGACAGCATCTTTGTCGCAGGACCAGACGGGTCGCACGAGCTGCCGTGCGCAGTCCAGCTGTCAGTGTTCAGAAGCTCCTATCCTCCCTCTGAACGAAGATGAAAATTTAATATAAAAATAAGAAAATGAAGAAAAAAAAACAATAAAAAAATAAAAAAAATAAAAAAAAATTACTTTTTTAGACTCCAAGCAGATGATTTTCTCCGCAATCACAAGCATTCATTCGAGAGAGGCGGAACACTCGAGGACAGCGGGCTTTTCGTGTCCTTCCCGTCGACACTCTACTTTAGGTGAGAACGCCTCTCAATTCTGTCTACGCATTATAACAATAGACTGCAGACATAATTACATACTACTTTATGCATTGTGAGATACAAAAAATCTATCTCCGTTACTATGATAATCTATTTAATATTTTCTTAATTTCTGAGAGGATAAGCATCTTAGCATAAGTCGGTTGATTTTGATCTCACCTGTCTTGATCGAAAAAAATTATTTAGGAAATTTCTTCATTCCCCGGCGATCTAATCAATGTAAGTTGGATCTGCCTGATTCTTCTTCTTCTGCGCTCTTGAACCATAAAGATTCTGTAATGACTTTAGCAAACGACGCTTCACCGTCCGACAACGTAAGAGCATGTCCATGGTGGCGTTGGGAATGTTCAATACCGACATGGTGAGGAAATTACTTTGTATGTACTGCATAATTATATACTTACATTCGCAAAATATATGTGAGAAGTTAAAAAAAACCGGGAAATCTGCACAAACACTGAATATATATATATATATATATATATATATATATATATATATAATATGATATCAGATCAAATAAGATCCTTTCTTTTTCGAACATAATAAGAGTAAGCGCCGACGTAATATAGATTGACATTGTTGTTTTGTATTATACATACATACATACATGTATGTATGTATTACATATTTTGTGATATTTCGTCGTCTTCTTCTACTAACAATAAGAGTAAGTGCAAACTTAATACAGATTGAGACGTTCTGGTGGCGTCGCTTCACTAATCGGCCGAAGAACGCCTTGCATAGGCGCTTGGAAATCAGATTCCGGCCCGTGGACGCAGCCTCTCTCCGACTCAACATATTTATTGCACTCGGCGTCTACGGCCTCTCTCTCATCGTTCTTCTTGTTGAAATTGCCGTCCATAAATGGAGGCCAAGTTTGCGCGTCATCAACTAACACATAAGTGTCCATATGAAGTCAAGGTTTGAGCTGAAATGTATCTAATGGTAAGGAGCATTTTTTTTCTTTTTTTACCCGGGGGCCGGGCCGGCCCAACTTCTCAGGGCCCAGGGCCGGGCCGGGCCCAAAAAAGTTGGGCTGGCCCGCAGGGCCTGTTTGGGCCCGATATGTCCAGTCAAGACGACATAGCATGAACATGAAATATTTTGAATTTCAAAATATTCTTTAGCTCGTCGGACTTTTTTCCTCCATAATTTTTGAAAATCGGGCTCAAACGGGCCCACGGGCCGGGCCGGGCCCAAAATTCAAGGGCCCGGAAATCGCTCGGGCCGGGCCGGCCGAAAAATGTTGGGCCCGTTGACACCTCTGCCCGCGATCTCATTCTGCGTATCTTTCCTCATGTCCATAAAGCTGATTAACAATTCCGGTAACAATTTTAGCAATTCCTTTTTAGTTGTTTTTTTCTCTGCCGTAATCTTGTACCATGCCTAGCAGTGCTATAGCGTCGTTACCACCTGATATATATTTCCTTCCTTAAGAGCACTAAGAAGTCACTAACATCCTCATTCTTATATTCTTGTTGCAATTCTTCTTTATATTTGACATTCCCAACATGTCTACATTGTTGCATGACTCGGCTTGATGTAATGGAATTATTTCTGAAATTCGGTATGAGGTTAACACATTGTTATTATGATTCGGTGTGATGTATTGGAATGAACTGATGGTGAAAATGAAATAGACGAGAGAAAGATAAAAATGATTTGGCGCTATCCACTGTCCCAATGTCATAAATGTGTAGCTGGCACTAAGATCATGAATTTGTAGTTTGGAACCATTGGGGGCCAGACACTGACCACATAAATTAGAGTGAATAATGCAATGAAGAAATATCTCCATTCGAGTTTTTCATGGGGCAGTTAGAGCAGTCATCGAAGAATCAATCTTATACCTGTGTACGGCGAGGAGGTAACGAAGTAATAGTCGAAGCAATTATAACGAAATTCAAGCAGGTTAGCTGCAGTTGTGAGGTATCAAGGAGGCTGTTCAAGGTACAGAACGTTTTGTCTGCTTCTTTTCGGTCCTGAGCTTTTCGGTTCTCCTTTTGCCACAAGGCTCCTCTGACATCCGGGGCCTAGTGCTTGGGGTGGACGTCCATTTCTAAACTACCGACAAGAATCGTTCTCTGACTTGCTCCATCCGCTCTCCGGCAAAACTGGCTCACAGGTGCCCGCTTAGAACCGCTTAGACGCACCTTGGATAGCGAAAGAGACAAGGGAGCCATGTGATAGGGGGTGCAAGATGAGAGAATGCGAATGGGGAGGAGATTGCCCATTGATATATATATATATATATATATATATATATATATATATATATATATCAATGCCTTGCGTTTCTCACTCTCCTCATTCTTCCATTCCGAAAATGTAAAACTGTTTCCTCGCTCTCTCTTTCGTTGAGTATGACCATACATTCCATAGGGAAACGTATGCTGAAAAGCCATGTTATGGTGTGATTAGCAATATTGTAACATTTCATGAAATTTTCACATTTATTACAGATGTCTCAAATTGATGTCGACTTGATAATTGATGAAAAGCTTCAGCTCTACTGCAGAATGGGACCAAACCGGCCTCTCGCTTGTCCACCTCTCTGTAGTAGTCGGCTTGCCTACAAGTCACAATTGGCAAGGATATTAAGTATGAATGCGATGCAATAATATCCCCTCGATATTGGCCGGAACTGCACTCTCCCACGCAACACCTCAATTGCTAATAGTTGGCTTACAGTTACTCTATTTTTCATCCGGATACCATTATCTCTACAAGTGCTGTCAAATCTTAATCGAAGCATATGAATAGTCGTGTATGTATGTATCTCCAGACAAGGAGATGAGATCTACAATAATAAATTAGCAAATAAATAAATTCGGTGCTACCAAGATCTAGCATTACAGTTTAGTCGTTGAGACATTACAATATTTACAATTAAATAAACAAGAAGGGCCGAACAGAATGACTACATTCCGTTTCAAATGAATATTAAAGAAGCTGTCCATGGAGATTAAAATATTGCTGTTTTTGGTAATACAAACATCGTTGGGAAAAGTATGAATGCGCCCTGAGGGGACCCTGTTGAGAAATAACACAGTTTCCAAACACTGTACATTAGACTTTAGTGAGTGACGTCATCAGCCCTTGCCTATTTTCTCCCCATGCACATCTTCATTCTATCAGAAAGAAGGTGATAACTAGGTGCGTTGTATAGCGAGAGCGAGACCGACGAGGACGACGAGGACAGCACATACTGGGTATGAAAATGATATGTAGGATATTAAAGGGCGACTTTCAGAATAGGAAACCCGCTCATAGAATGCTTCCTGCAAAATGGGTATTATGTTTCTTTTATTTTTTTCCTGATCATTATTAAATGACTATTTTGGAAGTCTCTTTTTTGTTGACTTTTGACAATTATTTTTTTAATGCATGAACCAGGCTATGGACAAGCGGCACCGTCGAATAGTGAAAATCACGTAGGCGATCTGGACGCAGGCTCTGAACTTACACGTATTGGAAAATATATGTGCTGAAAAGTAGTGTGCGTTGCTGAAGGGTACTAGCTTTAGTCATAGCCTTAAATTCAGCCTTAACTTTTACCCTAACCATAAGATACCTTATCTTTTCTCACCTGGTCAATTAGCGACCCATCAACAGTTCCGTTAGCGATTGATCCAAGCAGGCCAGGATGATGGCCATTCGAGTCAGGGTCATTTTCGACTGAAAATGGCCGTGAGAAACAGTTCTGTTAGACAAGATAGAAAGAGGATGTTTCTTTAGAAAAAAAGCTATCAAATAGCATTTTGTATTGATAGTGGGAAAAAACAACGATTTTAAAAAAAGTGTCACGATTAGAGAATTCTCAAACGCTGCAATAAAGTCAGGGAAAAATACATGTATGTATATATTTAAATAGATCCTTCAAATTTCAGAGAAATATGTTTGTATGTATCTGTCAAAAAAAGCCATAATATGTCATATGTGGAAAAAGCGAGATTGATATGCATGTTTGTTGTTAGAAGAAGAGCCTAACCACGGTGTGATCCGTCGACGACACGGATTGTCTCGTTGAGCAGCCTGGCCCACATCAGCCACAGCTCCATGTAGATGCCGCGGCGGGCATCGAACCGACTGGTGAAGATGTAGGGGCGGATTGAGGAGGCGCCATCCGCCAACAGGATAGTCATTATGCTATGCAGGTGCTTTCTGGTATCCGGAATGGTCCAGGCATCAGACATTCCTTGTATTTCATGTTATGAAGGCTTGAAGATCACTTCGCCGCACTTTATTGAGACATAGAAATGAAAGTGTTCACTCTAATAGCCGAGATATTAAGCTAAACAACAAAAAAATTTAAAAAAAATGAGAAGTTCAATTTTCAATTTCAATTTTTTTTACAAGTTTGAGGGTACTTAGGAGACATATCCTTCACAGTTATTTCGCGCATGGACGTATTTTAACAAACAGAGGAGCAGTGCCGTCATGTCAGATCTGCATCGAAGACGCTTCCCAGCGCTGTTAGCCCCGCAACTCATGCCATATACACATAATATACTTATACTCAGTTAGATACATCTGGAACAGTAAAACGAGTTACTGATTAGTGTTAATTCGCGCTTCTTAAAAGAAACTAGAAGTACTACGATAAGATAGAAGGAGCCGGGCGACCTACATGCCTTTAGACTGTTCACCTCTCTATGAAACAGTGTTAGAAGAGAGACACACAGAACACAGAATATGAGCGTAGGAAAAGTCATGCAGTAATAGGATTGGCTGATATGTAAGGGGATGGGCTAATTGTAAGTCACACATTTCAGCGTTTTTACCTCTGCCTTTCATGTACCTACCTTGTATGCTCTTTCATCCTCCTCGGTTATCTTTAGAATGTACACAAGAAGTAGGCAACACTGAGTTTTCTATAGAAACAATTTGACTTTCCTCTTGTGCCAAGGTTCTTGTTCTGTTGTACCCTCACACAGTGAAGCGACGGTTCCAAAGGTTCAGTGGTAATGAGAAGAGAAAGCCCGACGTCTCCCGGTCAACATTGGCAGAGCTCAAGGCCCCTCCGTGGGGTGTGGGGCAACACAAAACTAGAGCCAGAGCATTTAAAGAAGTTTAGAAGCAGATGAACATCTAGAAGTGAAGATCTAGAAAAAGAGTTCAAGAAGTTGATGATCGAGAGGAAGAAGGTAAGAAAGCAAAAAGACTCAATTGAATGTATAAGGTACAAGCATGAGTGAATGTAAAGCACATAGGGTAAAACAGCAGATCGAATATAATGTCAGAGACAGAAAGAGAGATTGAGTGTGAGAGAGAGATAGATGGAGAGAGAGTAAAGAGAGGGAAGAGGAAGTATGCAGATTGCCGACGTTGACCGCGTTCAGAGGAGAATAGTTAAGAGGTCAGAGCTCAGAAAGAGAGAGAGAGAGAGAGAGAGAGAGAGAGAGAGGAGAAAAGTTTTAAATTACAAACAGAGGGCGCAGAGGATTCAGAAGCAGAGGGATCAGAGGGTGCAACTTTGACACTCCAATGTGAGCATCTCTTGCTGTGCCCTCTCGTGGAGACCCAGAGATTAGAGGGATCATGTGAGTCTCGGATAGGCGAAGAGAGATGAGAGCGTGACCAATATTGGTGTGGACGGTGAGAGGGAGAGCGCACACCCTGGGCAGGGCGGCGAGAATTGCACCCAAAACTGAGATTTTGTTTCTCGTCCGTCTCCAAGAGTGAGACATTGGCAAAACAGACTCTTTCTTTGTTGCCCTAGGTGCCTGAAAGCGCGAAGGAGGAAAAGAGCCTTCATTGGCGAATAGCTCCGCGAGGGGGAAAGAGAACGAAAGCAAGATAGCAAGGATCGAGGACGTGAAGAAGTTTTAAGGGAAGATAGAGAGGGGTGTAAGTAAGAGTTTGAGAGAGAGAGAGGGTATCAGAGGTAGATGTACATAAAGATGGAGAGAGTTCGGGCTAAGCCATTTCAAGAGGTTCCAAGAGGGAGAATGAGCTAAAGCTTCTGATACCTCGTTCTCCACAAGTTCTGTTCGCGCCGAAGAGCAAGTGGAGAAAGGGTTGACAGCGAATATTTAGTTGTAACTGTAGGGAATGGAAACTGTAGGTATAAAATAAGAAAAAGTCTGAATATTAGAAATAGAGAGACTTTTCAGATGGTGCAGGTGATATATCCCACTGTTAGATACAGATTATGGCAGAGAGAGTGAGAGAGAGGAAGAGTGAGTAAGAGGTAAAGAAAAAAAAACAGAAAGGGGAATGTTACTAAAAGGTCGGTCCATCGCTTTGCCGGAGGAAGACGGAAGAAGAGAATGAAAGAGAAGCAGCGCCATTCTGGAGTTCTTTCTCCTTCTAATTCCCTTGCACTCTCATTTTTTCGCGTTTATTTCTCTACTCGGCTGCGCTCTCTCGTATCTTCTATGTGCAGGTTAGAGAGAGAGAGAGAGAGAGAGAGAGAGAGAGAGAGTAAGAGAAAGAAGAGAGGGTATGAAGCAAATGAAGGAGAGGTGATGACAGTGTAAGAGTAGAGTAAGATGGCGAGCAAGTGCTCGGATTTGAATTAGAAGCGAAGAGAGCGGACAAGGTGGTAGACACAGGGGTGGCCGACCCTGGGGGCCGGGGCCGACCTCGGGGGCCGGGGCCGACCTTGGGGGCCGGGGCCGGGGCCGGGGCCTACCCTGGGGGTAGACAGTGATAACAGTCCCGAGGCCAGAGGGGATGAGTGGTCTTGTTTATCTTTGACAAGCGAGAGAAATTCTCTCGCCGGCCGGGCAGAAGAAGAAAGAACAAAGTAATCGGGCCCATGTAATCATTATAAGTTATTCTGCAACTCATGCTTGGTGGCTAGATTAGCTGCATTATCAAAAGAGGTAGCATAATAAAGAAAGGAGGAGAGGTTAAAAGTAGAGGAAGGAGAATGTAAAAAGAATAGACAAGAAGGAGAGGGTGAATAGGCAATCTTGAAAACAATATTCGCAGCGTATGTATCTTTTGCTGCCTCAGCAAATGCATAGAGGGAGAGAGGGAGAGGGATTAAGAGAAGAAGATGTCGAGAGTAGAGGGAAGTAAGACTGTATTTTGCGTTCACCTTTTCGCTTCCAAAAGTGCAGAATATTAGCTACAAAGAGAGTTTTGAGGACTAGAGGTTTAAGATTAGTAAAGTGGGAAGTTTTAATGAAACTACGAAGACAGGAATATACTAATGAGGTCAAAAAAGCAGCCAGAGAAAAGAGGGTATTTCGTTTTCACAGTTATCCGAATAAAAGAGGGGAAAGCGGTATATAGCGATAAAACGAAGAGAGAGGAGGAAGAGGAGACTGAGCACAAATTGGAAAAGGGGGGGGGTGTTCTCTCCTCCTTGGACTGACTACTCCTTCGTATCTCTGCTTCGTCATCACCTTCTCCTTAGTTGTTGTCGCCAGTCGCGAGGTCATCGCCGCAGCCATGTCGATCGGACACGCCGAAGAGAGAGATGAGTGCCATGGCGTTCACGGGAGTAGAGGGGTTGGCATTTCTCTGCCTCTGTGATCTATGACGGCGCTTCTCCTTAGCGAGAGAGCAAACGTGGATTTGAAGAGTTGCGAGATTGGTCAGAGGGAGAGGAGTAGCCTGTCGTCGACTATACATATATATCTTACCGTACATTTTAGTTTGCTCCGATGGACTTCCATTCGTATATCTTACCGTACATTTTAGTTTGCTCCGATGGACTTCCATTCGTATATCTTACCGTACATTTTAGTTTGCTCCGATGGACTTCCATTCGAGATTTTTGCATGTTTGAAAGCATATTAGTAAATTTTCGGTGATCGCCCTTCTTTAACTCCCTTCAGGGAAAACGCGCTTCTTTATGTCGCGACGATCAGTTGGACTAGGCTCAAAACAAGAGAATAAGAAGTAAGCCAACTCAAAAAATTATCTATGTAATATGTAAAGAGAGAGTTGGAGACAGGAGAATCTCATATTCAGCATCTTGAAAGCAGTTTTATGAGACCAATATCTATTCGTCTACTATATTGAGATTCTTGATTGAATAGCTGTAGACGCTCAAGATATGTAGGAACATTTCTCAAATTGATCTGGGATTTACTGCGGAGCATAAACAATACTACAAACTTTCAGTACATTTTCTACTGATCAAATCTGTATAATACTGAAAGGAGACCAAACCGGTGATGCAAATTCTAGTAATGGTAGTGACATTTATAAGCACGAATGTGGTGCTGCGAACATGCGCTTCGGAAAAGTCATGCAGTCATTTGATAGGTGAGGGGACAGCGTTGGCGATTGGAAAGGTAATGCCGTACATAAGCTGCGTGCGGCATACGAAGAACTTTCGGCGTTGTCACCTTTGCCCTTCGCTCAAGTGGCCATCGAGTCGTTAAGTTCAATATTTCTCAAAAAATACATGCACCCCTACATACCGTATTTTCTCTATTAGTGCCCTCGGGGGTACTATTTTTCAATACCCCTGCGAGAGGGGGGCACTATTAGAGGGGGGGGGGGTTCTATTAGAGGGAGGGGCACTATTTTTCAATGAGATTGACTAAAAGTTTGATAACAACATTTTATTCACAAAATACTTCAATGAAATCATCATTGGAATATCAGTTTTACAGTAGATTTTGAATGAATTTGCAATTAGTTCATTGGGAAGAGCATCCCGTACCTCTAGAATAGATTCCAGGTACGTCTCTATTAGATAATTGGGGGGGGCACTAATGGAGGGGGGGGGGGTTCTATTAGAGGGAGGGTACTATTTTTCTATACCCTTGCGAGAGGGGGGCACTATTAGAGGGGGGGGGGGTTCTAATGGAGGGAGGGGCACTAATAGAGAAAATACGGTATGTTGGAAGTCTCTTTTTGTTGACATTTGACAATTATTTAAAGGAAATCTTTTTAATGCACGAACCAAGCTATGAACAAGTGGCACCGTCGCATAGTGGAAATCACGTAGACGATCTGGCCGAAGACTCTGAACTTACACGTATTGGAAAATATATGTGCCGTTAACTAGAGTGCGTTGCTGAAGGGACTTGCATAGCTTTAGCGATCGTCTTAAATTCCGCCTTAACTTTTGCCCTAACCATAAGATGCCTTATCTTTTCTCACCTGGTCAATAAGTGACCCGTCAACAGATCCGTTAGCGATTTCTCCAAGTAGTCCAGGATGATGGCCATTGGAGTCAGGGCCATCTTCATCTGAAAATGACAGTGAGAAACAGTTCTGCTAGGAAGCTAGAAAGACGATGTTTCTTTAGAAAAAAAAATTATCAAATAGCTTTTTGTATTGAAAGTGGGAAATGAACGATGATTTAAATAAAATGTGTCACGATTAGAGAATTCTCAAATGGTGTTGCATAGAAAAATAAGTGTATATATTCAAATACATCTTTCAAATGTCAGATATTGCATATCTGTCAAATAAGTTATGTGAAAATGCCAGATTCATATGCAGGTTTGTTGTGTGATGAAGGGCCTAACCACGGTCGGTGCTTTGTACGACACGGATTGTCTCGTTAAGGATCCTGGCCCACATCAGCCACAGCTCCATGTAAATGCCGCGGCGGCCATTGAAGCGAGTGGAGTAGATGTACGGAAGGAAAGCGTTGGCGTCACCGACGGACAGCACAATAGTCATTTGTGCTAAATGAAATAACGGATGAAGGATATATGTATGTATATACGGTCCCCCGTGGTCGGCCCCGAAGAAGGCTCAGGATTCAAAGCATAAAATGTTTCCAAAAAAATCTGCGGCGAAGGAAAAATCAATTCGAAATTTAGAAAATTCGTATGCGCAATAAAAAATTACATATACGAAATAACACGGGCACATTACATCATGAATCGGGTCATACATAATTGAACAACTTGGAGTGAACTTTATTCAATTATTCACGGCTCCGGCCCCCAGGGGCGTGCCTGGCCCCGGGCCAGCCATCCCTGTATTATTGAAGCAATTAGCGAGAGCATGAGAAGGAATCAATGCGGCCGAAATAGACAAACTTTGATTTTGCTTAAAAGTTCCTTAAATGTAGGTGCATTCAGGCATCATTATTGGTCCAGGCATCAAGAATAATTTTTTATTTGCTATGCACAGGAACTCGAGCGTATGTACATACATACATATGTACAAAAACAAAGGATACAAAGTTAGCTGGAATCAAGCCTGGGCCTGCCGTAGGTCAAAAATGAAGGTTTAAAATTATGCGCTTTCCCTGGGGAGCCAACCCATACTCCAGGAGCAGTAATATATATATATATATATATATATATATATATATATATATATATATATATATATATGTACCGTATTTTCTCTATTAGTGCCCCCGGGGGCACTATTTTTCAATCCCCTTGCGAGAGGGGGGCACTATTAGAGGGGGGTGGGGTTCTATTAGAGGGAGGGGTACTATTTTTCAATGTGACTGACAAAAAGTTTGTTAACACCACTTTATTCTCAAAAACGAAGAATTATAGCTCTTCTTCAAAGGAATCAGCACTGGAATATCAGTTTTACCTTAGATTTTGAATGAATTTGCAATCAGTTCATTGATAAGAGCATCCCATACCTAAGCTTGGATTCGAGAAATGACTCTATTACACAATTAGGGGGGGCACTATTGGAGGGGGGGGGGGTTCTATTAGAGGGAGGGGTACTATTTTTCAATATCCTTGCGAGAGGGGGGCACTATTAGAGGGGGGGTTCTAATAGAGGGAGTTGCACTAATAGAGAAAATACGGTATATATTACTGCTCCTGGAGTATGTATATATAGATATATATATATAGATATATATTATATATATATATATATATATATTATATATATAATATATGTACATAAAATCAATTAATACGGCCCTTACATCAAAAAGAGATACTGATCAGTGTTAACTTGCGCCTCTTAAAAGAAGCCAGAAGTGCTGCAATAAGAGGGAAAGAGCCGCAAAACTTACACATAAAAAGCCGGCTCTCATCCTGTGAAAAAATAGAAGAAGAGACACGTTTTCATGGACTATCAAGTCACCTCCTCCGGCTATGAAAAGGTCATGTGATATTTGGATAAGCGGGAAGTCAGACATTTCAGCGTTTTTACCATTGCCTTCCATGTACCCACTTTGTATGCACTTTCATATTCCTCGTTTATCTTTAGAACATGAACTTGCAATAGCCGTTAACTTTCTAGCTGTCTCTAAAAAAATTTCGTCTTTCGTATTTTTAGCTAAAAATTTTGCCTGACAATGAGATACAAAGACAATTGCATAGACAAAGAAGGCTTCCGACAAGAATATAATAACTCTCAGATATTATTCTTATTCAAATCGTCAAATTTCAGCATAAAATTTTTCCTTCTTTTTTGATTCAATGATCTTATATAAACATATTAAATCTTCTTGTTGAATGATGTTGATCCTTAGCAAATATTTTGTGCACTGCAGTCATACTTACGGGCATCGATCTATGATGACGCATCATCTATGTAGAAATAATGCCTTTAAAAACATCCTTCCTTATTCAGTAGTGAAAGGTTGGAATAGCTTGCCTGACACAATTTTCGATAAGAGTCGTCTTGCGCGTCGAATATTAGGTTCACTTAATCTCTCGCATTAATCGAACGCTATTTGAGTTCTTATTTTTCTTCTCCCTGCTTTCTAAAAGAAGCAAAGAACGCAATTGAGGCATTGTGAATGTCATTTCACCATTACTTCAATCCATTACAGCACACCGAATCATAACAACAATATGCTAGGCTCATCCCGAATTTCAGAAATGTTTTTTCAGCAACCTACATTCCAGTACATCACACCGAGTCATATCAACAATGTGGGCATGTTGGGAAAAAGACAAATAGAAAGAAGAATTGCAACAAGAATATAAGAATGAGGATGTAAGTGACTTGTTTGTGCTCATAAGGAAAGAAATATCCGTTGGTAACGAGGCTATAGCACTGCGTGCCATGACACAGGATATGGTCGAAAAAAAGAAAAAAAAATGAGAGCGCGGGTAAAAAGAAAAAAAAATTGTATCTTAAATACATTACAGCTCAAACCTTGACTTTCAAATGGACAATAATGTGTTAGTTCATGTCGCGCAAACTTGGTCTCCATTTATGGACTGCAATTTCAACAACCAGAACGATGAGAGAGAGGGCGTACAGGTTTGTTGTGTGATGAAGGGCCTAACCACGGTCGGTGCTTTGTACGACACGGATTGTCTCGTTAAGGATCCTGGCCCACATCAGCCACAGCTCCATGTAAATGCCGCGGCGGCCATTGAAGCGAGTGGAGTAGATGTACGGAAGGAAAGCGTTGGCGTCACCGACGGACAGCACAATAGTCATTTGTGCTAAATGAAATAACGGATGAAGGATATATGTATGTATATACGGTCCCCCGTGGTCGGCCCCGAAGAAGGCTCAGGATTCAAAGCATAAAATGTTTCCAAAAAAATCTGCGGCGAAGGAAAAATCAATTCGAAATTTAGAAAATTCGTATGCGCAATAAAAAATTACATATACGAAATAACACGGGCACATTACATCATGAATCGGGTGCTATAAAGACGATGTTTCTTTAGAAAAAAAAATTATCAAATAGCTTTTTGTATTGAAAGTGGGAAATGAACGATGATTTAAATAAAAGGTGTCACGATTAGAGTATTCTCAAACGCTGCTATAGAGAAAAAATATATGTGAATATTTAAATAAATCTTTCAAATGTCAGAGATTGCATATCTGTCAAATAAGTTATGTGAAAATGCCAGATTCATATGCAGGAATGCATATGTTGAGGCGGAGAGAAACTGTGTCCACGGGCCAGAATCGGATTTCCAAGCGCCTATGCAAGGCGTTCTTCTACCGATTCGTGAAGCGACGCCACCAGAACGTTTCAATCTGAATTAAGTTGGCTCTTACTCTTATTAGAAGAAGAAGGTGACGAAATGTCACATAATGTTTATTTATTTATTTATCGTACATGAAATTAATATTTCGATGTGACAGCACAAAATATAGGAAGGAATGTTTGCTTAAATCGAATGATCTAATATGTTGGGGAGGAAGGGGGGGATAGGGAATCGACGCACACGAGTCGTACCAATCCGGGGGCGCCACTGCCCGGCCTCGTCTTTGCCAGAGACGGTACAAGCTGGGGGAGGAGCAGCAGGGGGCTTGACTCGCGGTTGTCGATGGGGTCTTAAGAATGAAGTAGGCCGGAAACCGGGCTT
Source organism: Allodiplogaster sudhausi (assembly GCA_945643635.1). NCBI lineage: Eukaryota > Metazoa > Nematoda > Chromadorea > Rhabditida > Diplogasteridae > Allodiplogaster > Allodiplogaster sudhausi. Next base: position 479,691 of record CALZFC010000331.1, on the reverse strand, counting down.
AAATACCACTAACTTCTACTGCATTAATTACTTTAGGCAAGGAATCGATAGACATCAGAACTTTACGGGCGGTATTAACAGAAGGTGCGGAGAGAAAAGAGAGTGGCAAACAAGGATACCATCTTGAAGTGCGAAAAGCAAACGAGTGCATTAGAAGATCTGACTTAGTAATTGGAATATGAAACGCAAACACTGATCTACGATTGTTGCATGGTTTAAACGAATAGAATAGCGATATAGGAGAAGATAAAATCATATGCAATAACTTATAAGCAGTAATGAGATCGATTTCGATTCGTCGACGATAAAGAGATACCAAATTGAATAATGCTAGACGGTCAACGTATGATGGAATATTCCTAAAATTGAGCTGGAACTTGTTACAACGAACATATGGTAATCTACTAAAAACTTTCTGAACATTCTCTAATGATCTAATTTGCATAATTCTAAAGGGAGACCATACCGGTGATGCGAATTCTAGTATTGGAAGAACGAAGCATTTATAAGCACGAATGTAATGCTGCGAGATATTCGACTTTAGAATTCTAAAGAGTGCATATACTAGTCGAAGGGCTTTAGAGCTTACAGATTTAATATGATCATTGAAGGATAACTTGTCATCTATCAAAACACCTAGATCTCGTACAGCTTCACTAGCGACAGAGAAAGCTAGAGAAGAGTCTTGAAGAGTTCGAGATAGAGAGAGCGAGGAAGGAGAGTGAGACAGAGTAGGAAACGTGCGAGATACGTAGTAAGGCAGACGGGGGTTATTTTTGCCTAAGTGCAAAACGACGCACTTTTTGTGTGCGACTTCCAACTGCATGTTTTGGCAGTAGTTTTGAATTGCAATTGCAGCATGTGAGAGTTGAAAATGGGCTATCCCCTGGGTGGTTGAATCGAAAGGGGTGAAAAGCTTCATATCATCTGCAAAAAGAGAAATTTTAACCAGAGGAAGATGAGAAAGAACCAGAGGAAGATCAGATATGTACAGACTGAACAAAAGAGGAGAGAGCACGGATCCCTGCGGGACACCTGAAGAGGCTGGAAAGACAGACGAGAGAGAATCGTTCACTTTTACTCGAAATGTGCGAGAGACTAGAAAAGATTCAAACCAATTTAGCCAGTTTCCTCGAAAACCGAGATATTCCAGCTTTGTGAGAAGTTTAGGCACAGAGACTTTGTCAAATGCCTTGGCAAAATCATAATAAAGGACATCAACAGACCGGTTAGAACACACTTCTCTTTTCCAATACTGAGAACATTCGAGCAAGTTAGTCACTACTGATTTGCCTTGAACGAAGCCATGTTGGCATGCTGGTATCAATTGGAACCGATGACAGTGTGTTAAGATTTTTGCTATCAGACATCTTTCCATCACCTTGCATGCAGCTGGAGTAATAGTTATGGGTCTGAAATCTTGCGGAGAGGAAGGGGAGGTTACCTTATTAATTGGTAGCACAATGCCTTCGCGCCATTTAGAGGGGACCTGGCCGAGAGAGAGCGAGAAATTAAAGATATAACTTAGAGGTTCAGCCAATACTAGGGCACAGTTCTTAAGGATGATAGAAGGGAGAGCGTCAGAGGTGAGAGAGCAAGATGGCTTGAGTCGCTTAAGATGAAAAGCTACCTGTTGGGGCATTATAATAAAGTTTGGAAGAGAGTGAATGACACGAGACGATGGTGACAGAGAGGTGCCATTGTCATTTATGAAGACGCTAGAAAAATAAGATCCGAGTGCTTCGGCCTTTGCATTATCGGATGACAAAAGCTTGTAATTAACGTGGAATGAACCAATATGGGGACGCTTTTTTAGTCTGGTAGAAACATGCTGCAGAAGCTTGGCTGGGGAATTTAAGAATCGAGATTCAGAGTTCTTTAGAAATTTTAAAATGAGACGCTGCAACTTAATACATACACGTTCATATTTAATTCTTACCGGAAGACAGTTTAGCTTAGGAAAAAGACGGTTTTTATGCAAAAGGAGTGAACGTATGTAGGGAGGAAACTTGTCCGCAGGGAGTCTTATTTTCTTAGGTGGAGTAATTTCGCGTGCAAGGGAAAGAAGAATTGCTGTGAAGCGTTCATATAGATCATCAACATCAATGAAGTCATTAAAACAAGAGCACCAGTCTATTGATCCAAGGGCAATGGAAAGCTGATCGAAGTTGCAGCGGCGGTAGTCAAGAGATGGAACATACAAAGGCAGGGGGGAGGAGAAAGAGAGAGAGAAGGAGACAGATGAGTGGTCGGAGCTGCTGAAAGGCGCGACGACTTCGCAGTCAATTGCTACTCCCAGGGTGCTGATAACAAGATCGAGAATGTTTGACCCGTGCGTTGGACTGGAGACAGATTGGATGAGTGAGAGGTCATTTACTAAGTCTACGAGCCTCCTATTTTGCCCCTTAGTTGAGGAGAGATCATTCCAGTTTAAAGGCATATTGAAGTCGCCGCAGAGAAGTGAGGGTTGGGGGACTGCTAGCAATTCTTGCAAGCTCTCAAAAAGTGAGTCATTGGATGCGGAACATGTATTTGGGGGGCGGTAGACAAGGACAAGACGGACGAGACCAAAGTCAACTTGAGAATGTAGATCAACTGCCAGGACGTCACATGATGATCGGTTAACAGAGACGGTTGAGACTGCTAGTGAGTTTCTGTACATAACAAGCACTCCACCTCCACGTTTACCTTTTCGGTCAGAACGCAATAAACAATAAGGAAGATTACTAACGATTTCGCTGTCCAAAATGTTTGAGTTTAGCCAAGTTTCAGTAACAAAAAGTAAATCGGGCTGAGTGATTGATAAATATGCATGTAAGTCAGAAAGCTTATTAACAAGGCTTCTTGCATTAAACATGACACAGAAGGGACGGGGGGAGGGGGAAACTGATATCTGGGGTGGACTGGTTCCTAGTTGACTCAGTTTCCCATGGCCGATGGAGAGGACGCCGCAGCCGAGGATGGGTCTGGGAGAGGAGTCGGGATGGAGAGGCGGCGTTTTCCAGAGATCTCGCTTCTCTTCCAGATCTCCTCGCGGTAGATCGTCCATACGCCTGGCTCAGTGCGATTGAGCCAGGTGGCGTGCTCGCGGTCTCTCTGGAAGCGGCGCCTCTCTTCCTCGGTCATCGACCTGCGGACGAAGACCTTGGACCACGTGGAGTGGCCACGAAGAGAGGGCGCCGCCTTCAGAGCTTGCATGAGGTGACCGCGAGTTGGAAGCAGGACCTTGAGCAGAGGAGGGCGAGTGCCGCGCTGACCCATGCGGAAAGTGGTCTGGGGGTGCGCTTCTACACCCAGGGCGTCCAGCAGGGAGCACACATTCGCTCTGTCCTCCGAGACGCGGGCAGAGGGAGTGCCAGAGGCGGACTCCGGGAGGCCAACCACAACGAGGGAGCGCTCCCGAAGATGGCGCTCGGCAGGGCACTCGGAGCCAGCGAAGGAGAGGGCAGGCCGGGGGAGAGGGACAGACATGGGAGCAGAGGACGAGGGAAGCAGGACAGCGAGCTTTTCAAGGGTGGTGGACATAAGAATAAGCAAGCTGGCCATACCTTCCCATGTCTGCTTGTTCATCCCCGCCGGCGAGGGCCCGTTGGCGAAGCCGAGAGCGTCGTTCACGATCTTCTGGATGTTGACATCGTAGTTGGAGGACGTGGAAGCGGATGGAGACGAGTTGGCCGAGGTGGAGAGGTGGGCGCGTTTGGGTGGAGGGGACATGGGTAGAGAGCGTGGAATGCGAGAGAAGCAAGAGAAGAGGGGGTAGGCTGGGGCAGAGAGCAACGGAGAGGTCACCTCTCACTGTGAAGGGCGAGGGCAAAGTGAAGGGCGAGGGCAAAGTGAAGGGCGAGGGCAAAGTGAAGGGCGAGGGCAAAGTGAAGGGCGAGGGCAAAGTGAAGGGCGAGGGCAAAGTGAAGGGCGAGGGCAAAGTCCAATGTGTAATACATACATACATACATGTATAATACAAAACAACAATGTCAATCTATATTATGTCGGCGCTTACTCTTATTATGTTCGAAAAAGAAAGGATCTTATTTGATCTGATATCATATTATACATATGTATATATTCAGTGTTTGTGAAGATTACCCAGATTTTATTTAACTTCTCACATATATTTTGCAAATGTATATAATTATATAATTATGTAGTACATAACTAAGTTCCTCACCATGTCCATATTGAACATTCCCAACGCCACCACGGACATTCTCTTTCGTTGTCGGGCAGTGAAGCGTCGTTTGCTAAAGTCATTACAGAATCTTTATGATTCAAGCGCACAGAAGATGAAGAACCAGGTAGATCCAATTTACATTCATTAGATCGCCGGGGTAGTTATGTAAGATAAAAAAAATCCCAAAATCATTTTTTGATCAAGACAAATGAAATCAAAGTCAGCCAACTTATGTTAAAGAAGGGATCACCGAACATTTACCAATATGCGTTCAAACATGCAAAAATCTCGAATTAATGTCCATCGGATCAAACTAAAATGTACGTTTAGAGCGATGGCACATGTGACACTTGTTGCCAAAGCGGGATGGCAATTCTGATTGACTATTTTGACGTTGTTTTATTCTTGCTAAAACTAACACAAAAACTTTATTAAGCTCACTGAAATGTCAAAGTCGCAATGGCTTTGTAAATTTTATCTTCCCGCAATGGCAAACATACCCTAGTTACTGTATACATCCCATTTTTTGCACTGAGACACTAATATGAATTTGATTCAAAAGCTGCACTTTCAAGTGCATATATACTTGAATGTGAAACTTTTTTGTGGTCTTTCATGAGCATAGCCTTTATCTATATGCTGAAAACTATTCGAAAATACGTAAAATATCTCATATCTCTTGAACGACTTTTCGGTGATCGCCGTATTTTAAGATGGTTGTCCTCTCAGAAATTATGAAAAGAATAAATATAGATAATCCTAGTAGCCGAGATATCTCTTTTGTAGCTAATAATGCATAGAGTAGTAAGTAACTATGTCTGCGGTCGTATAGTAATAATGCACAGACAGAGTTGAGATGCTTTCTGCGGTCGTATAGTAATAATGCACAGACAGAGTTGAGATTCCGCCTTAACTTTTTCCCTAACCATAAGCTAAGCCTTAACCACAGCCTTAAATCCGCCTTAACTTTTGCCCGAACCATAAGATGCCTTATCTTTTCTCACCTGGTCAATAAGTGACCCGTCAACAGATCCGTTAGCGATTTCTCCAAGTAGTCCAGGATGATGGCCATTCGAGTCAGGGCCATCCTCATCTGAAAATGGCAGTGAGAAACAGTTATGCCAGGAAGCTAGAAAGACGATGTTTCTTTAGAAAAAAAAATTATCAAATAGCTTTTTGTATTGAAAGTGGGAAATGAACGATGATTTAAATAAAAGGTGTCACGATTAGAGTATTCTCAAACGCTGCTATAGAGAAAAAATATATGTGAATATTTAAATAAATCTTTCAAATGTCAGAGATTGCATATCTGTCAAATAAGTTATGTGAAAATGCCAGATTCATATGCAGGTTTGTTGTGTGATGAAGGGCCTAACCACGGTCTGCGCTTTGTACGACACGGATTGTCTCGTTAAGGATCCTGGCGCACATCAGCCACAGCTCCTTGTAAATGCCGCGGCGGCCACTGAAGCGAGTGGTGTAGATGTACGGAAGGATAGCGTTGGCGCCACCGACTGACAGCACAATAGTCATTTGTGCTAAATGAAATAACGGATGAAGGATATATGTATGTATATACGGTCCCCCGTGGTCGGCCCCGAAGAAGGCTCAGGATTCAAAGCATAAAATGTTTCCAAAAAAATCTGCGGCGAAGGAAAAATCCATTCGAAATTTAGAAAATTCGTATTCACAATAAAAAATTACATATACGAAATAACACGGGCACATTACATCATGAATCGGGTCATACATAATTGAACAATTTGGAGTAAACTTTATTCAATTATTCACGGCTCCGACCCCCGGGGTTGTCTCCGGCCCGCCCCCCCCCTGAAGGTCGGCTCCGGCCCCCAGGGGCGTGCCTGGCCCCGGGCAGCCATCTGTGTATTTATGAAGCAATTTGCGAGAGCATGAGAAGGAATCAATGCGGCCGAAATAGACAAGCTTTGATTTTGCTCAAAAGTTCCTTAAATGTAGGTGCATTCAATCATCATTAATGGTCCAGGCATCAAGAATAATTTTTTATTTGCTATGCACAGGAACTCGAGCGTATGTACATACATACATATGTACAAAAACAAAGGATACAAAGTTAGCTGGAATCAAGCCTGGGCCTGCCGTAGGTCAAAAATGAAGGTTTCCAATTTTGCGCTTTCCCTGGGGAGCCAACATATACTCCAGGAGCAGTAATATATATATATATAGATATAGATAATATATGTATATATATATATATAATATATATATATAATATATGTGCATAAAATCAATTAATACCGCCCATACATCAAAAAGAGATACTGATCAGTGTTAACTTGCGCCTCTTAAAAGAAGCCAGAAGTGCTGCAATAAGAGGGATAGAGCCGCAAAACTTACACATAAAAAGCCGGCTCTCATCCTCTGAAATAATAGAAGAAGAGACACGTTTTCATGGACTGGCAAGTCACCTCCTCCGGCTATGAAAAGGTCATGTGGTATTTGGATAAGCGGGAATTCAGATATTTCAGCGTTTTTACCTTTGCCTTTCATGTACCCACTTTGTATGCACTTTTATATTCCTCGTTTATCTTTAGAACATGAACTTGCAATAGCCGTTAACTTTCTAGCTGTCTCTAAAAAAAATTTCGTCTTTCGTATTTTTAGCTAAATATTTTGCCTGACAATGAGATACAAAGACACTAATACAATTGCATAGACAATTCTTTCAAATCATTTTAGCTCTGTATTTACTCTCGATGATGGTATTACACCCACTTTCCCTTCACGTGTCTCTCATAAATTGGACCTTATCGACTTTTCACCTCATATTGTTGAACGCTTTCTGCGTAATATGCCGGCTAAGACGTCCTTAGGACCTGAAAAGATTCCTTCATTGTTTTTAAAGCGCTCTGCCACATTTCTTGCTCTTCCTCTGTCTATTATTTTCCAGTTTTCTTTTGATTCGGGCGTAATTCCCTCTGAATGGAAAGATGCTGTTGTTAAGCCCCTATTCAAAAAGCTCTATCTCGAAATGCATAGAACGCATTATAAAATTTTCAGTTTCACAGCATCTCGCAGATAATCGTCTTCTCTCTGACAACCAATTCGGTTTTCGTAGTAAGCGCAGTTCTACATTGCAGTTGTTGGTATACAAGAACAAATTGCTTGAGCTTCGTGCTAGGAAAATTACTTTCGATGTGTTGTACATAGACTTCGCCAAAGCTTTCGATACCGTCTCGCACTCCAAACTCTTAGCAAAGCTTGCATTCTATGGCATTTCTGGTTGTCTGCAATCATGGCTATCTAACTGGCTATGTGACCGTTCCCAAGTAGTTTCGATAGACAATGTGTTCTCTTCGCCCACTAAAGTTCTCTCTGGAATTGGACAAGGAACTGTGCTTGGTCCGCTGCTGTTCTTAATCTACATTAACGATATATGTGATTTTCTTCGCGATAGGAATAGATTTATTCCCTTGCTCTTCGCCGATGACTTAAAAGTCATTGCCATTCATTCACCTAAGGGTCGTCCACTTTCCGATGCCATAACTTCCATCGAAGAATGAGTATCTAGGTGGCAGATACGAATCAATGCTGATAAATGTGCCTTGCTTCATTTTGGCCCAAACAATCCACGAATTCCTTCATTTATTTTTGGTACTTCTATTTCAACTCCTCCTTATGTGCGCGACTTGGGTGTTCTCTTTTCTAACAATCTCTCTTTCCGTCAGCATATAATTAATATCGCAAAGAAAGCCAATAAGCGCACCAACTTTCTCTTTTTGTGCATCCGTTCACGTTCTTCAAAGACGCTTATCTCCGCCTATAAAACTTATGTTCGTTTAATTATAGAATATGCCTCTCCTGTATATCATCCGCACTTGCTGTGAAAATAAGCTTATTGAAAATGTTCAAAAATATTTCTTAAGGCTCGCTGCAAGCTTAATTTTAAATCGTATGAAGATGCTTGTAAGGAATTCACTTTACCTACCTTGGTTATGCGTCGCAACCTTGCTTGCTATCAGATAATGTTTTCAATTTGTTCTGGCTCATCTGACTTGCCGGTTTCATTATTTTTCAATCTTAAAGCCTCACGAACTAGGGGTAGATCTTCCAAACTTGTACCTCTCTTCCGCGCTTCTGACAATACTCTAAGAAACTCGATTTCTTATCAAACTGTCCATCTTCTCAATAGCCTGTCAGATGATGATTTCTCAACCCCAATTTCAACCTTTATAAATTCTTTGACTGAAAGATTAAAAGATATTTCTTCTCCATTGTAATGACTTCCTGGGATTTATCCTATCCTACTTCATTAAATAATAACTTTACGATTAAAAGATATTTCTTCTCCATTGTAATGACTTCCTGGGATTTATCCTATCCTACTTCATTAAATAATAACTTTACGATCTTTAGCTTTTTTCAATTCTTTTAAATTTTTCTTTCCGAATTACATAGATTTACATAGATTTGTTTATCTATCTATGTTTTTTGTATTGCATATAAGGGCATATGCCATTGCAATTGTATCTCATTAAGTTGCATCTTGTATGAGAATAAAGAATAAATATAAAGGAGGCTTCCGACAAGAATATAATAACTCTCCCATATTATTCTTATTCAAATCGTCAAATTTCAGCATAAAATTTTCCTTCTTTTTTCAACCCTAGTTACTCTGAGCGTTTCACTACTCTCCCTTGTCACACCCTTTCTTCTCGACGGCGATTCAATGATCTTATATAAACATATTAAATCTTCTTGTTGAATGATGTTGATCCTTAGCAAATATTTTGTGCACTGCAGTCATACTTACGGGCATCGATCTATGATGACGTATCATCTATGTAGAAATAATGCCTTTATAAACATCCTTCCTTATTGAGTAGTGAAAGGTTGGAATAGCTTGCATGACACAATTTTCGATAAGAGTGGTCTTGCGCGTCGAATATTAGGTTCACTTAATCTCTCGCCTTAATCGAACGCTATTTGAGTTCTTATTTTTCTTCTCCCTGCTTTCTAAAAGAAGCAAAGAACGCAATTGAGGCATTGTGAATGTCATTTCACCATTACTTCAATCCATTACAGCACACCGAATCATAACAACAATATGCTAGGCTCATCCCGAATTTCAGAAATGTTTTTTCAGCAACCTACATTCCAGTACATCACACCGAGTCATATCAACAATGTGGGCATGTTGGGAAAAAGACAAATAGAAAGAAGAATTGCAACAAGAATATAAGAATGAGGATGTAAGTGACTTGTTTGTGCTCATAAGGAAGGAAATATCCGTTGGTAACGAGGCTGTAGCACTGCGTGCCATGACACAGGATATGGTCGAAAAAAAAGAAAAAAAAATGAGAGCGCGGGTAAAAAGAAAAAAAAATTGTTTCTTAGAAACATTACAGCTCAAACCTTGACTTCGATATGGACATTTATGTGTTAGTTGATGTCGCGCAAACTTGGTCTCCATTTGTGGACTGCAATTTCGACAAGAAGAACGATGAGAGAGAGGCTGTAGAGGCCGAGTGCAATGCATATGTTGAGGCGGAGAGAAACTGTGTCCACGGGCCGGAATCTGATTTCCAAGCGCCGATGCAAAGCGTTCTTCGGCCGATTCGTGAAGCGACGCCACCAGAACGTCTCAATCTGTGTTACTTTGACGCTTACTCTTATTATGTGCGAAAAGAAAGGATTTGATTTGATCTGATATCATATGATATATACCGTTTTTTCTCTATTAGTGCCCCCGGGGGCACTATTTTTCAATCCCCTTGCGAGAGGGGGGCACTATTAGAGGGGGGGGGGTTCTAATAGGGGGAGGGGCACTAATAGAGAAAATACGGTATTCAGTGTTTGTGAAGATTACCCAGATTTTATTTAACTTCTCACATATATTTTGCAAATGTATATAATTATATAATTATGTAGTACATAACTAAGTTCCTCACCATGTCCATATTGAACATTCCCAACGCCACCACGGACATTCTCTTTCGTTGTCGGGCAGTGAAGCGTCGTTTGCTAAAGTCATTACAGAATCATTATAGTTCAAGAGCGCAGAAGAAGATGAAGAATCAGGCTGATCCAACTTTCATAAGTATATGAGGCGGGGTAAAAATTGCGAAATAATTTTTCCGATCAAGACAGGTGAGATCAAAATCAGCCATGTTATGCTAACAATAAGATACTTATCCTCTCAGAAATTAAGAAAAGATTAAATTGATTATCATTGTAGCGGAGATAGCTTTTTTTGTAATTCACAATGCACAAAGTAGTAAGTAATTATGTCTGCAGTCATATTGTAATAATTCACAGACATAATTGAGAGGTGTTCTCACCTAAAGTAGAGGGTCGACGGGAAGGACACGAATAGCCCGCTGTCCTCGAGTATTTTGCCTCGCTCGAACGAATGCGTGCATTCTCGGACAAAATTGCCGGCGTCAAGTCTAAAAAAAAAAGATTTTTTATATAGCTGTTATTTCTTCTTCTTTTTTTCTTCAAAATTTAACCTTTATTTTAGGAGGGGGTTATCCTAATAACATATATGAGATGATAATAAAAAAAAACTTCAGGCACCAACAGCTGAACTGCGCACGGCAGCTCGTACGAGCCGTCCGGTCCAACGACAAAGATGTCGTCGAGAGTGACGAAGATCGCCGAAGGCACCTCGGAGCTGCACAGCTATAAAGGACACCTTTCCATCTTTTGTATGTGTGGCGAAATACAGTATGCCTAAGCGAGGACAGCTACATATTGAACTAGTTTCTCTTTTATCGAACAAAATAGTTCAGTAGCTCTGGTGCAACTTTTTTGCTCTTTTGGCGTCTTGTGAAGGTAGAGATCGATTCGTCGTATATGTTTTTCCCGAGTTTTTTTCAAATCTATTAGGAAGGAGAAGAAAATGAATGAGTAAGATGTGGCTCGTATCTCCGCGCGCGGCTAGGGCCTCGAGGTTCGAGCCGTGAGCTTCAAGCTTCGAACGGCTCAAGTCTCTACATTACATGCATACATACCTCATTCAAGGCAGCTTGCATACCGAGCCCGGCGAACAACGGTCCGTCTCCGCTCATGACTTCATCCTAAAAACATAAATATCATCTTCAATTTCTTCTACATCATAATGACCTTCAATTGCGGCCTATACTGACGTTGTGAATATGCGTTCTAATAGATCTTGTATAACATAAAATACATTGGCCACAAAGTGATTCAAAACGGTTTCATGTTTTTTCTTCTCCTTTGTTTTGTAATCTTGAAGCCAGCTGTTCGATGCTTGTTATTTGATTGAAAGGACAGAGACTTACCTCAGTTGGCATATAGCCAATGAGTTCCTCGATTTGCGACATTTGAAAGTAGTCACCAAGGACTACTTTTGCTTTGCCGACTTGGGTGATGAAGTCGGTAAATTTGCTTTATAAAAGTTACTTTTTTTAAATTAACATTTGTTTTATTGAAAACATCTAGGACAACTTTAAAGGAGCTGGTCTTTTTTGTGGAGGGGGCCGGGGAAGGGTTTGCAAAGAAAGAAAAAAAGAATACGTCGGAGGAGCAATCGACGGCACAGCGCTGTTGCCCGTGAAGGCAGCCGAATGCGCGGCGTAGATCACAATGGCGCCGAAGGCGTAAAAGCCGGCGTGCAGATGAATGCGCGCTTTGAGTTCTAAGGACGTCAACATTATGTTTCTTTCAAAATGAATCCTAAAGAAGAGGAAGAAGAAGAAAACGAAGAGCGAACTGGTTCGGAAACGTTGAAGACAACCGGCAACGCCGGCAAGAATTAGAAGAATGACAAATGCTGGATAGGAGAATACAATGTACGCGAGGAATGGGCGACTTTCATAAAGGGAAATGCGCTCGTAAAACGCTTCCTGCAAAACAGTTTTTATTTTATTTTATTTATTTTTGGTTCTTAATAAGTGATTATGTTGGAAGTCTCTTTTTTGCTGACTTTTGACAATTATTTAAAGGAAATCTTTCTTTTTAATGCACGAACCAAGCTATGAACAAGCGGCACCGTCGCATAGTGAAAATCACGTAGACGATCTGGCCGAAGACTCTGAACTTACACGTATTGGAAAATATATGTGCCGTTAAGTAGAGTATGTTGCTGAAGGGACTTGCATAGCTTTAGCCTTAACTTTTTTACTAAGCTTAGCCTTAGAGCCACAGCGGTAAATTCCGGCATAACTTTTGCCCTAAACGTAGGATATCTTATCGGGAATCAGTGTTAACTTGCGCCTCTTAAAAGAAGCCAGAAGAGCTGCAATAAATGAGAAGGAGCCGCACAACTCACACGTAAAAAATTTTGGCCTGCTCTCGGTCTCTGAAATAATTACGAAAAGGTCATGTGGTATTTGGATAAGCGGGAAGTCAGACATTTCAACGTTTTTACCTTTGCCTTTCATGTACCCGCTTTGTTTGCACTTTCGTCTTCCTCGTTTATCTTTAGAACATAAACTTGCAATAGCCGTTAACTATCTAGCTGTTTCTAAAAAAAAATTCGTCTTTAGTTTTTTTGGTTCTATATTTTGCCAGAAATACAAAGACACTAATATAATTTCACATGTAAATCCCGCGGTGGAATATTTACGGGCGACTATCGCTGGAGCGGCCATCGGAGAGCAATATAGTCATTTGTATTGAATGAAGGTATATATATATATATATATATATATATACATATATATATATATATATATATATATATATATATATACTAAAATATCCTGCACCACAGCCCCCAGAGTAGGCCCCGACCACCGAGGTCGGACCTGGCCCCCGTGGTCGGGAGGCTCCGGCCCCAAAGCTTAAAATGTTTCAAAAAAATATCTGCGTCAGAGGAAAAATCAATTCAAAATTTCAAAAAATTTGTATGCGCAATACATCTGTAACACATACGAAATAACGCGGAACACATTTCATAATGAATTGGGTCATTTATGAACAACTTGCACCCCAAGTGGCCTCACCACCCGGGGTAGGCCCCTGCTCCGGTGCCCGAGGTCTTCTCCGGCCCCCGGGTCGTCCCCGGCCCGGGGGCCGGTGCCAGGGGCCGGATACCGCTGTAAAAGACGCAATTTGCGAGCGCATCAAAAGGAATCAATGCGGCCAAAATAGACAAGTTTGGATTTTGCTCAAAATTTCCTTAAATGTAGGTGCTTTCCGGTATCATTAATGGTACAGGCATCAACACAAAATTTCTTTGCTTTGAATCTTGAAGGTCACTTCACCGCACTTTATTGAGATATGTAGAAATGAAAAATTTTCACTCTACTAGCCAAGATATTGAGCTAAATAACAAATAAGGAAAAAAGTGAGAAGGTTCAATTTTAATTTTCTAGTAAATTTTAAAGTTTGAGGGAGCTCATGGTCAGGCAACATGTATTTCAGAGTTGTATCGAACATGAAAATATCTTACAAAATATCTTAGCAAACTGAGGCGCAGTGCCCTCATGTCAGATGCTTCCCAGCGCTTTTAGCTCCGTAACTCATACATATGTACATATGTATATACAAAAACAAATTATACAAATTTAGCCGGAATCAAGGCTGGACCTGCCGGAGCTCCAGCCAATGACGGTTTCCAATTTGACGCTTTCCCTGGGGAATCAGTGTTAACTTGCGCCTCTTAAAAGAAGCCAGAAGAGCTGCAATAAATGAGAAGGAGCCGCACAACTCACACGTAAAAAATTTTGGCCTGCTCTCGGTCTCTGAAATAATTACGAAAAGGTCATGTGGTATTTGGATAAGCGGGAAGTCAGACATTTCAACGTTTTTACCTTTGCCTTTCATGTACCCGCTTTGTTTGCACTTTCGTCTTCCTCGTTTATCTTTAGAACATAAACTTGCAATAGCCGTTAACTATCTAGCTTTTTCTAAAAAAAATTCGTCTAGTTTTTTTGGTTCTATATTTTGCCAGAAATACAAAGACACTAATATAATTTCACAGACAGAGGAGGCTTCCGACAAGAATATAATAACTATTCTCTATTTTCTTATTCATATCGTCAAATTGTATCATAAAGTTCTTTTTTTTAACCCTTGTTACTGTGAGCGTTTCTCTGCTCTCTCTTGTCACACCCTCTATTTTCGACTGCGATTCAATGATCTAATTTAAACATATTAAATCTTCTTGAAGTTGATTGATGTTTATCCTTAGCAAATATTTTGTGTCCTATCTTCCAGTCACACTAGGGGTCATCGATTTAAGATGACACATCATCTATCTAGAAATAATGTCTTTTAAAACGTCCTTCTTTATTAAGTAGTGAAAGATTGGAATAGCTCGCCTGACACAATTTTCGATAAGTCCATTATATCACACCGAGTCATAACAACAATGTGGACATGTTTGAAAAGACAAATAAAAAGAAGAATTGCAACAAGAATATAAAAATGAGGATGTAAGTGACTTGTTAGTGCTCATAAGGAAGGAAATATCCGTTGGAAACGAGGTTATACACACAGCGCAGAAAGTATAATACTTTCCCGGCTGGCGGAGTCCGCACTTTCCAAACGAGTGTAGTAACGGGAAAACGAACTTTGAAGTTCCGGTCGGAATTGATCACTTCAAAGTTCGTTTTGCGAGTGTTTGTATCACTGCTTTCCATGACACAGGATATGGTCGAAAGAAAAGAACAAATGAGATTGCGGGTAAAAAGAAAAAAAATTGTTTCTTAGAATAATTACAGCTCAAACCTTGACTTCGATATGGATATTTATGTGTTAGTTGATGTTGCGCAAACTTGGTCTCCATTTATTTACTGCAATTTCGACAACCAGAACGATGAGAGAGAGGCCATAGAGGCTGAGTGCAATGCATATGTTGAGGCGGAGAGAAACTGTGTCCACAGGCCGGAATCTGATTTCCAAGCGCCGTTCTTCGGCCGATTCGTGAAACGACGCCACCAGAACGTCTCAATCTGAATTAAGTTGGATCTTACTCTTATTAGAAGAAGAAGATGACTAAATGCCACAAAATATGTCAATCTATTTTATGTTGGCGCTTATTCTTATTATGTTCGAAAAAGAAAGGATCTGATTTGATCTGACATCATATGATATATATTCAGTGTTTGTGCAGATTTCCCAGAATGTTTTTAAACTTCTCATACAAATATTTTGCGAATGTACATTGGCATATAATTATGCAGTACATACAAAGCAAGTTCTTCACCATGTCGGTATTGAACATTCCTAACGCCACCACGGACATGCTCTTACGTTGTCGGGGAGTGAAGCGTCGTTTGCTACAGTTATTACACAATCAGTATGGTTCAATAGCGCTGAAGAAGAAGAATCAGGCAGATCCAACTTACATATGTATATGAGATCGGCGGGGTAGTTATTTAGGAAAATAATTCCAAAATCATTTTTTCGAACAACACAGTGGAGATCAAAATCAGCCGACTTATACAAAGATGCTTATCTTCTCAGAAATTAAGAAAAGATTAAATAGATAATCATAGTAGCGGAGATAGATTTTTTGTTACTTACAATGCACAAAGTAGTAAGTAATTATGTCTGCAGACGTATTGTAATAATGCAAAGGCATAATTGAGAGGTGTTCTCACCTAAAGTAGAGGGTCGACGGGAAGGACACGAAAAACCCGCTGTCCTCGAGTGTTGCGCCTCGCTCGAACGAATGCGTGCATCCTCGGACAAAGTCGCCAGCGTCAAGTCTAGAAAAAAAAAGAATTTATTTATGGCTGTTATTTCTTCTTCTTTTTTTTCTTTAAAATTTAATCTTTATTTTGGGAGGGGTTATCCTAATAACATATATATATGATGATAATTAAAAACAAAACAAAAAATCCTTGAGAGACTAACAGCTGAACTGAGCACGGCTGCTCGTAAGAGCCGTCCGGTCCAACGACAAAGATGTTGTCGTGATGGACGAGCATAGCAGAAGGCATCTTGGGGCTGCACAGCTGAAAAGGGGACATGTTTCCGCCTTTTCTGAGTGTGTTGCGACATACAGTATGCCTAAGCGAGGGCAGCTACATACATATTTACGAGCCAACAACTAAAGTTAGTATCTCTTTAAGCGAACAAAATAGTTCAGTCATCTGGTGCTACATTTGGGTACGAGTCTTAGCTTTCGAAAATAATTTTTCGAGCCCGCGAAAGTGGGTGGCGTCTTAGCTTTCGATTTTGGGGAAGGGGGGGGGGGTTACGTCTTAGCTTTCGATGTTCGGAGAGGGGGGGCGTCTTAGCTTTCGATTATTGAATATGGCTTGCAACTTCGATATTCGCAGAATGGAAAGATTAAATATTCCTATCAGCAATGCCTCATAGCTCCATGGTCGTTTCCTCCATGGAAACCTTTTTGCTTTGACAACGAGGTCATCTTTGCTATTTGTTATTTATGCATACATGCACTTGTATAATAAAGCATTCAATCTCGCTCTCCTGTCTTCCTGTGAAAACAATCCTGACATTACAGCCCCTCTCTCTCTCTTTCTCTCTCTCTCTCTTTCTCAATCTCTCTCCCTCTTTCTGTCTCTCTCTCACTCTCTGTATATATCTCTCGTTATCTTTCATCTCCATTACCCTTACTACTATGTAAGTTTGTCTCGCCACACTCCTCTCCATAATCTGTCTCTGACCAGGAATAAGATGGTGAATCTGAATCGTCTCATTCTCTAACCGGGACTCCGCCCTTTGTGATGTATGTAGTGCTGGCTGGAACTCATCGTCAGCTTGTAATTGTGGAAGGGGAGGACACCAAATTTTTGAGTAATCCGCTTGTTTCGGAAGTCACAGGTAAAATTCGAAAGTTTTTGTGCAAAATGGCAGGCGCTTTTGATTCGCAAGCGGATTACTTGTGGCGGAACCTGACTCAAATTTTTCGTAGAATACGGCTGTGATACTTCCCAGGTTACTACTACTATTATAAAGCCGGAACGAGCATGACATGCTTGATAAAATACGAATGTCATGACCATGGCCTGCCAACACAACGTCGGCGCATACTTTTTCCAATGAAAAAATTATTAAATGTAATTTTGGTCGAGAAAATGTTGAAATGGAATGTTTGAAGGAGCGAAAAGAGTGGCGGTGTTATAAAAACAGCTTGTTTGGCTAAATTTGAGGCTGGCGTCCGGTGTGGTGACAATCGTTTCTCCTGTGGGTTTTTACCAATCGTTAATTAAATATAAAAAAAATTAATCATTTAATAAGGTTGTTTGAAAGCATTGGCATGTCATTATGTTGACGAAGTGAAGTGCGACGGCTAGATTCCGGCGCAGAAGTATCGAAAAAGGGTGCCGGCCGCTTTCAATGATTAAATTGTAGTAAAATACTAAAATTAAACTCAATAAATATTCGTGTGGCTAAACTACAATTTTACGTATTCGTGGCGTTTTGTTGAAGTTATGATTGTTGTGAGGTGATTAGACAAAAATCAAAAGATATAATATGAATAAAGTGGAGAAAAACGAAATTGCAGGTTGATTAATGAGAGTTTGAATTTACCGTCATTGTCGTATCACCATGTTCACAAAATAAAGTGCGGCGGCTGAATTTGACTTTGACGTTCAACCCGCGACGTTGTGGAAGTTGTGCTGTTTAAAATATGTGTCTGTGGAAAAATGATTTGTCCAACTCAATAGATATGATATCAATAAGATAGTGATCAATTACGA
Source organism: Allodiplogaster sudhausi (assembly GCA_945643635.1). Taxonomy (NCBI): domain Eukaryota; kingdom Metazoa; phylum Nematoda; class Chromadorea; order Rhabditida; family Diplogasteridae; genus Allodiplogaster; species Allodiplogaster sudhausi. Next base: position 461,892 of record CALZFC010000331.1, on the reverse strand, counting down.
TTATTATCTGCAATTTTCTATTGCGGATGTCCAATATCCGGTGACATTTGCATATTACTGTGAGTGTAAATATGAAGGTGATGATGGATAACCCAATATAATATGTTTTTCGAGCACTTAGTTGGAAGATTTAGACCGTTTGGTCGGTTGGTGACGGATCTTCTTCATCCGTTGACAGCTGAAGATGTTTGTGTTTTATGTGTTGGCGTGAAAGAATGAAAGAGGCGTACGCTTCGTAGTCCTCTTATGAGTTTAAGAAATATGATTGGTGAGTATTGAGTATTGAGAGATCTGGTCGGTGCCGCTTGTTCATAGCTTGGTTCGTGCATTAAAAAACAATTTCCTCTAAATAATTGTCAAAAGAGACTTCCCAAGTAATCATTTAATAATAACTAAAAAAAATAAAATTAAATAAAGAAGCTGTTTTGCAGGAAGCGTTTTACGAGCGCATTTCCTTGCGCGGTGATAACGATTGCTCCTCCGACGTATTCATCCGTTTCCCATTTCCCCATCCGCGATCGGGCGGGGGGGGGGGGGGGGGGATCAAATAATACCAGCTCCTTTAACGTTGCCCTAGATGTTTTAATAAATTAAATGTTAATTTGAAAAAAAAGTTACTTTTTAAAGCAAATTTACCGACTTCATCGCCCAAATCCGCGCCGGCAAAGCAAAAGTAGTCCTTGGTGAGTACTTCCGAGCTCAGCAAATTCAGGAACTCATTGGCTATATGCCGACTAAGGTAAGTCTCTGTTCTTCCAATCAAAAAAAAAACATGCATCGAACAGCGCGTTTTCAAGATTACGAAGCAAAAGAGAACAAAAAACATTAATCTGTATCGAATTATAATGTCGTCAATTATTTAAACTTATACAACATCAATTGAAGGTCATTATGATGTAGACGATATTAAAGATGATATTTATGTTTTTAGGATGAAGCCTTGAGCGGAAACGGGCCGTTGTTCGCCGGACGCGGTATGCCAGATGCCTTGAGTGAGTTATGTAAGGTAGAGAAAGTTCGAATCTCGAGGCTCTAGCCACGCGAGAAGATACGAGACACATCTTTCACTTTCCTTTTCTTCTCTTCCCTGATTGAATTGAAAAAAACTCCGGTTAAGCATATATACATATATATATATATATATATATATATATATATATATATATATAGATATATAATTTTCCGACGTATCGATCTCAACCGATACAAGACGCCAAAAGAGCAAAAATGAAGCACCAGATGAACTGAACTATTTTGTTCGCTTAAAGAGAAACTAACTTTAGTTGTTGGCTCGTAAATATGTATGTTGCTGCCCTCGCACAGGCATACTGTATGTCGCCACACACTCAGAAAAGACGGAAACATGTCGCCTTTTCAGCTGTGCAGCTCAAGGGTGCCTTCGGCAATTTTTGTTTCTCTCGACAACATCTTTGTCGTTGGACCGGACGGCTCGTACGAGCTGCCGTGCACAGTTCAGCTGTTAGTGTCTGCAGTTTTATAAAAAAAAAAGACGGAAAAAAGATAAATAGGAAAAAAACTTTTTTAGACACGACGCAACCGACTTTGTCCGCGCCCACAAGCACTCATTCGAGCGCGGCAAAAGGCTCGAAGACAGCGGCTTTTTCGCATCTTTTCCTTCGACCCTCTACTTTAGGTGAGTACAGTACAACTATATATTATTAGTTTTATTACTTTACTAATTTGTTACAGATATGCCTGTGCTACTAGCATAGAACTGCATTGAAGAGATGCATCTTTTTCTTCCTTTCCTGACAGTGGAAGCATCTATACATTAGTTGTAGGATTTTGATCTCATCGAAAATACAATTTCGGAAAAAAAATTTCCCTAACAAGCCCCTCCCCCCGATCTGGGTGAGACATAGAAATCAAGCCGCCTCGATTCTTCTTCTCTGCTCTTTTTACCACAAAGATTACTTAATGAATTTAGCAAACTACGCTTCAATGCCCGACAACGCAAGCGAATGTCCATGACTGCGTAATCAATGTTCAATTCCGACCAGGTTAAGAACTTACTTATTGCATAATTATATATATATATATATATATATATATGAGAAATATATTTTGTTAAACACTGTATTTCACATAAGATCAGATCAAATCATAAACCTTCTTCTTCTAGAATAATAATAGCAAGCTCAAATGTGTGTAATACAGATTGAAACGTTTTGGTGGCGTCGCTTCACGAATCGGCCAAAGATCGTGGCGCAAAAGAGCTCGAAAATCATCTTCCGGCCTGTGGACACACTGTCTCTTCATTTGAATATCTACATGGCTTCCGGCCTCTACGCCCTTTCCTTCATCGTTCTTCTTGTCGAAATTACCTTCCACAAAATGAGGCCAAGTTTGCGCTTCATCAACTAACACATCAAAGGTCCGCATGAAAGTCCAGATTTTTTCATTGATATAGGTGAAATCACGAAAACAGATCATATCACGCAAGATCATTAGCTGAGAAGATTTGCATAACGATGCTGAATCAAAATAGTGAAAGCTGTTTTCAAAATGAAGCTTCTATTGACAATATATTGTGTTTACTTTTCGACGACTTTCTTCATTGTTTCACTTTGTCTTTTGTCGTTATCAATATTGAGTCCCGGAATGATATTTCAAATCTATGGCGCAACATCAACATTATAACTTCTCTCTTTGCGCGCTTTACGATTTGTGTTCGGTTTAATTACCCAATTGCTTCAATGGAGATTTAAATCGGATTTTTTTTTGCAATAACGAATCGATTGAATCACCATAATTACGCATTTTGTGTGCCATATTTCTTGACAACAGTCTAATTACAATGTTTGCTTTTTTTGAGAATTATTATTTTTTTTTAACTTTGACATTGCGATTGTGGAAAAAAATTCGAATAAACTTATGTTCTGTAATTAAAATTCAGCGTTTAATAAAACAATTATGGTGCAGTTTCAGAATTGAAGTTGAAAACATTAAAATTTTTAAGAAATCATAGAGAAGACGGCGGAGGGCTCTCGTAACAACTAATTTAATGTGATGATCGAAAGACAGCTTATCATCAACTAAGACACCTAGATCTTGCTCTGCTTCAGTTGCGACAGAGAAGGCTAACGAAGAGTCTGGAAGAGTGCGAGATGACGAAGTTTGAGATAAAGTTGGGAATATGTGAAAAACAAAGTTGGGAAAGTTCTTTTTACCTACATATACATACATAGGTGCAAAACTACCCACTTTTTGTGTGCGACTTCCAACTGCGTACATATATTTTGGCAGTAATTTTGGATTGCAACAGTAGCTTGTCAGTGCTGAAAGTTTGCCATTCCTTGGTTTTTTTGAGTCGAAAGATGTGAAAGGTTTCATATCATTCGCAAAAAGAGAGAATAAACCAGACATAGATCAGAAGTAGACAGAATGAACAGAAGATGAGAGCATTCATGTGGGAAGCCAGAATATGTCGAACAGTAGAAAGAATTACTGATCAGTAACTCTTTGACGCGCTTGTTAAAAGAAACCCGAAGTGCCGCAATAAGAATAAGAGAGAAGGAGCCGAACGACTTATACTTGAGAGAGAACTTTTCCAAGGAATATGAGCTTTGGAAAAGTCATGCAGAAATTGGATAGGCTGCCTACGTCAAATGCAGAAATTTCAGCGTTTTTTTCCTTTGCCCTTCGCTCAAGCGGCCATCGAGTGCTTTTGTTCAATATTCAGAAATACAAGCATACTTATATAATTGCATGAACGCAATAATACAATAAGAATCAATTACACTCTCCTCTCTTCCTGTTATTCAGATCGTCGAATTTTATTATAATAATGTTTAACTTCTTTTTGTAAGCTAGTAATGCAAGCAAGAATGAATTCTTTCATTGTCAAAGCTGCTGCGCTCAACAAGGGTTGTCCTGGTTCTGGTCTGCTCCACTCAGCAGAAGTCGCTCTGTTGCGCCCGTTCTGTGTCTCGGCCCTGGCACTTCTCCGGCCTGCTCGATATAGATTGCGCTAACGGAAATCAGCCAGAGGAGAGGCTCTTCTCTGGCTCTTCTCTCTGCTCCCCTCAACAGAGGCGGGCGGTACAGTCTCGTATCCCGGAAATCTCTCCGTGTGGATGTTGTGTTGCGTGGATGAGAAAAGAGACGACTCATTTATTCCCCAGCACTCCAAACATGAGGGAAATAAACCAGCAAAGAATTGGAGGCATTGTGAATGTCATTTCACCATCATTTCAATAAATTACATCACACCGAATCATAATAACAATGTGCTAGGCTCATACCAAATTCCAGAAATGCTAGTTCAGCAAAATCCCTCATTCCATTACATCACACCAAGTTATTACAACAATGTAGACATGACGGAAAAGATAAAAAGAAAGAAGAATTGCAACAAGAATATAAGAATGAGGATGTAAGTGACTTGTTAGTGCACTTAAGGAAGGAAATATCAGTTGGTAACGAGGCTATAGCACTGCTTGCCATGACACAGGATAGGTCGAAAAAAAATGAGAGCGCGGGTAAAAAGAAAAAAAAATTGTTTCTTTGATACATTACAGCTCAAACCTTGACTTCGATATGGACATTTATGTGTTAGTTGATGTCGCGCAAACTTGGTCTCCATTTATGGACGGCAATTTCGACAAGAAGAACGATGAGAGAGAGGCTGTAGAGGCCGAGTGCAATGCATATGTTGAGGCGAAGAGAAACTGTGTCCACGGGCCGGAATCTGATTTCCAAGCGCCGATGCAAAGCGTTCTTCGGCCGATTCGTGAAGCGACGCCACCAGAACGTCTCAATCTGTGTTACTTTGACGCTTACTCTTATTACGTGCGAAAAGAAAGGATTTGATTAGATCTGATATCATATGTTATATACCGTTTTTTCTCTATTAGTGCCCCCGGGGGCACTATTTTTCAATCCCCTTGCGAGAGGGGGGCACTATTAGAGGGGGGGTTCTAATAGAGGGAGGGGCACTAATAGAGAAAATACGGTATTCAGTGTTTGTGAAGATTACCCACATTTTATTTAACTTCTCACATATATTTTGCAAATGTATATAATTATATAATTATGTAGTACATAACTAAGTTCCTCACCATGTCCATATTGAACATTCCCAACGCCACCACGGACATTCTCTTTCGTTGTCGGGCAGTGAAGCGTCGTTTGCTAAAGTCATTACAGAATCATTATAGTTCAAGAGCGCAGAAGAAGATGAAGAATCAGGCTGATCCAACTTTCATAAGTATATGAGGCGGGGTAAAAATTGCGAAATAATTTTTCCGATCAAGACAGGTGAGATCAAAATCAGCCATGTTATGCTAACAATAAGATACTTATCCTCTCAGAAATTAAGGAAAGATTAAATTGATTATCATTGTAGCGGAGATAGCTTTTTTTGTAATTCACAATGCACAAAGTAGTAAGTAATTATGTCTGCAGTCATATTGTAATAATTCACAGACATAATTGAGAGGTGTTCTCACCTAAAGTAGAGGGTCGACGGGAAGGACACGAATAGCCCGCTGTCCTCGAGTGTTGCGCCTCGCTCGAACGAATGCGTGCATCCTCGGACAAAGTCGCCGGCGTCAAGTCTAAAAAAAAAGATTTTTTTATAGCTGTTATTTCTTCTTCTTTTTTTCTTCAAAATTTAACCTTTATTTTGGGAGCGGATATCCTAACAACATATATGAGATGATAAATGAGATACTTCAGTTATCCTAACAACATATATGAGATGATATATGAGATACTTCAGGCACCAACAGCTGAACTGCGCACGGCAGCTCGTACGAGCCGTCCGGTCCAACGACAAAGATGTCGTCGAGAGTGACGAAGATCGCCGAAGGCACCTCGGAGCTGCACAGCTATAAAGGACACCTTTCCATCTTTTGTATGTGTGGCGAAATACAGTATGCATAAGCGAGGACAGCTACATATTGAACTAGTTTCTCTTTTATCGAACAAAATAGTTCAGTAGCTCTGGTGCAACTTTTTTGCTCTTTTGGCGTCTTGTGAAGGTAGAGATAAATTATATATCTCTAGATATAATAGTTATCATATATGTTGTTCCCGAGTTTTTTTCAAATCTATTAGGAAGGAGAAGAAAATGAATGAGGAAGATGTGGCTCGTATCTCCGCGCGCGGCTAGGGCCTCGAGGTTCGAGCCTTGAGCTTCAAGCTTCGAACGGCTCAAGTCTCTACATTACATGCATACATACCTCATTCAAGGCAGCTTGCATACCGAGCCCGGCCAACAACGGTCCGTCTCCGCTCATGGCTTCATCCTAAAAACTTAAATATCATCTTCAATTTCTTCTACATCATAATGACCTTCAATTGCGGCCTGTACTGACGTTGTGAATATGCGTTCTAATAGATCTTGTATAACATAAAATACATTGGCCACAAAGTGATTCAAAACGGTTTCATGTTTTTTTCTTCTCCTTTGTTTTGTAATCTTGAAGCCAGCTGTTCGATGCTTGTTATTTGATTGAAAGGACAGAGACTTACCTCAGTTGGCATATAGCCAATGAGTTCCTCGATTTGCGGCATCTGAAAGTAGTCACCAAGGACTACTTTTGCTTTGCCGGCGCGGACTTGGGCGATGAAGTCGGTAAATTTGCTTTATAAAAGTTACTTTTTTTAAATTAACATTTATTTTATTGAAAACATCTAGGACAACTGTAAAGGAGCTGGTCTTTTTTGTGGAGGGGGCCGGGGAAGGGTTTGCAAAGAAAGAAAAAAAGAATACGTCGGAGGAGCAATCGACGGCACAGCGCTGTTGCCCGTGAAGGCAGCCGAATGCGCGGCGTAGATCACAATGGCGCCGAAGGCGTAAAAGCCGGCGTGCAGATGAATGCGCGCTTTGAGTTCTAGCATAAGGACGTCAACATTATGTTTCTTTCAAAATGAATCCTAAAGAAGAGGAAGAAGAAGAAAACTAAGAGCGAACTGGTTCGGAAACGTTGAAGACAACCGGCAACGCCGGCAAGAATTAGAAGAATGACAAATGCTGGATAGGAGAATACAATGTACGCGAGGAATGGGCGACTTTCAGAAAGGGAAATGCGCTCGTAAAACGCTTCCTGCAAAACAGTTTTTATTTTATTTTATTTATTTTTGGCTCTTAATAAGTGATTATGTTGGAAGTCTCTTTTTTGCTGACTTTTGACAATTATTTAAAGGAAATCTTTCTTTTTAATGCACGAACCAAGCTATGAACAAGCGGCACCGTCGCATAGTGAAAATCACGTAGACGATCTGGCCGAAGACTCTGAACTTACACGCATTGGAAAATATATGTGCCGTTAAGTAGAGTATGTTGCTGAAGGGACTTGCATAGCTTTAGCCTTAACTTTTTCCCTAAGCTTAGCCTTAGAGCCACAGCGGTAAATTCCGGCATAACTTTTGCCCTAAACGTAGGATATCTTATCGCTTCTCACCTGGTCAATAAGTGACCCGCCAACAGATCCGTTTGCGATTTCGCCAAGTAGTCCAGGATGCTGATCGTTCGAGTCAGGGCCACTCTCGTCTGAAACTGACAGTGAGAAACAGTTCTGCAAGGCAAGCTAGAAATAGGATTTTTCTTGAGGAAAAAAAATCTATCAAATAGCTTTTTGTATTGAAAGTGGCGGAAAACGATGATCTGAAAAATGTATCATTATTAGATTATGAGATCTTTCAAATTTTAGAGATATTTAGAAACATATGTCAAATAAGTCATAATATGTTTTAGGTGGAAAATGAGAATTATATGCACGTTTGTAGTGTGAAGATGGGTCTAACTACGGCCTGCGCTATGGACGACAAGGATTGTCTCGTTGAGGATCCTGGCCCACATCAGCCACAGCTCCATGTAAATCCCGCGGCGGCCATCGAAGAGAGTGGTGAATATGTACGGGCGACTATCGCTGGAGCGGCCATCGGAGAGCAATATAGTCATTTGTGCTGAATGAAGGTACGGATGAAAGATATATATATATATATATATATATATATATATATATATATATATACTAAAATATCCTGCACCACAGCCCCCAGAGTAGGCCCCGACCACCGAGGTCGGACCTGGCCCCCGTGGTCGGCCCCGAAGGAGGCTCCGGCCCCAAAGCTTAAAATGTTTCAAAAAAAATATCTGCGTCAGAGGAAAAATCAATTCAAAATTAAAAAAAAAATTTGTATGCGCAATACATCTGTAACGCATACGAAATAACGCGGAACACATTTCATAATGAATTGGGTCATTTATGAACAACTTGCACCCCAAGTGGCCTCACCACCCGGGGTAGGCCCCTGCTCCGGTGCCCGAGGTCGGCTCCGGCCCCCGGGTCGTCCCCGGCCCGGGGGCCGGTGACAGGGGCCGGATACCGCTGTAAAAGACGCAATTTGCGAGCGCATCAAAAGGAATCAATGCGGCCAAAATAGACAAGTTTGGATTTTGCTCAAAATTTCCTTAAGTGTAGGTGCTTTCTGGTATCATTATTGGTACAGGCATCAAACAAAATTTCTTTGCTTTGAATCTTGAAGGTCACTTCACCGCACTTTATTGAGATATGTAGAAATGAAAACTTTTCACTCTACTAGCCAAGATATTGAGCTAAATAACAAATAAGGAAAAAAAGTGAGAAGGTTCAATTTTCATTTTCTAGTAAATTTTAACGTTTGAGGGAGCTCATGGTCAGGCAACATGTCCTTCACAGTTGTATCGAACATGAAAATATCATACAAAATATCTTAGCAAACTGAGGCGCAGTGCCCTCATGTCAGATGCTTCCCAGCGCTTTTAGCTCCGTAACTCATACATATGTACATATGTATATACAAAAACAAATTATACAAATTTAGCCGGAATCAAGGCTGGACCTGCCGGAGGTCCAGCCAATGACGGTTTCCAATTTGACGCTTTCCCTGGGGAATCAGTGTTAACTTGCGCCTCTTAAAAGAAGCCAGAAGAGCTGCAATAAATGAGAAGGAGCCGCACAACTCACACGTAAAAAATTTTGGCCTGCTCTCGGTCTCTGAAATAATAGAAGCCTCCGGCTACGAAAAGGTCATGTGGTATTTGGATAAGCGGGAAGTCAGACATTTCAACGTGTTTACCTTTGCCTTTCATGTACCACACTTTCGTCTTCCTCGTTTATCTTTAGAACATAAACTTGCAATAGCCGTTAACTATCTAGCTGTCTCTAAAAAAATTTCGTCTTTAGTTTTTTGGTTCTATATTTTGCCAGAAATACAAAGATTTATCTTTTTGCACTTTCGTCTTCCTCGTTTATCTTTAGAACATAAACTTGCAATAGCCGTTAACTATCTAGCTGTCTCTAAAAAAATTTCGTCTTTAGTTTTTTGGTTCTATATTTTGCCAGAAATACAAAGACACTAATATAATTTCACAGACAGAGGAGGCTTCCGACAAGAATATAATAACTATTCTCTATTTTCTTATTCATATCGTCAAATTGTATCATAAAGTTCTTTTTTTTAACCCTTGTTACTGTGAGCGTTTCTCTGCTCTCTCTTGTCACACCCTCTATTTTCGACTGCGATTCAATGATCTAATTTAAACATATTAAATCTTCTTGAAGTTGATTGATGTTTATCCTTAGCAAATATTTTGTGTCCTATCTTCCAGTCACACTAGGGGTCATCGATTTAAGATGACACATCATCTATCTAGAAATAATGTCTTTTAAAACGTCCTTCTTTATTAAGTAGTGAAAGATTGGAATAGCTCGCCTGACACAATTTTCGATAAGTCCATTATATCACACCGAGTCATAACAACAATGTGGACATGTTTGAAAAGACAAATAAAAAGAAGAATTGCAACAAGAATATAAAAATGAGGATGTAAGTGACTTGTTAGTGCTCATAAGGAAGGAAATATCCGTTGGAAACGAGGTTATACACACAGCGCAGAAAGTATAATACTTTCCCGGCTGGCGGAGTCCGCACTTTCCAAACGAGTGTAGTAACGGGAAAACGAACTTTGAAGTTCCGGTCGGAATTGATCACTTCAAAGTTCGTTTTGCGAGTGTTTGTATCACTGCTTTCCATGACACAGGATATGGTCGAAAGAAAAGAACAAATGAGATTGCGGGTAAAAAGAAAAAAAATTGTTTCTTAGAATAATTACAGCTCAAACCTTGACTTCGATATGGATATTTATGTGTTAGTTGATGTTGCGCAAACTTGGTCTCCATTTATTTACTGCAATTTCGACAACCAGAACGATGAGAGAGAGGCCATAGAGGCTGAGTGCAATGCATATGTTGAGGCGGAGAGAAACTGTGTCCACAGGCCGGAATCTGATTTCCAAGCGCCGTTCTTCGGCCGATTCGTGAAACGACGCCACCAGAACGTCTCAATCTGAATTAAGTTGGATCTTACTCTTATTAGAAGAAGAAGATGACTAAATGCCACAAAATATGTCAATCTATTTTATGTTGGCGCTTATTCTTATTATGTTCGAAAAAGAAAGGATCTGATTTGATCTGACATCATATGATATATATTCAGTGTTTGTGCAGATTTCCCAGAATGTTTTTAAACTTCTCATACAAATATTTTGCGAATGTACATTGGCATATAATTATGCAGTACATACAAAGCAAGTTCTTCACCATGTCGGTATTGAACATTCCTAACGCCACCACGGACATGCTCTTACGTTGTCGGGGAGTGAAGCGTCGTTTGCTACAGTCATTACACAATCAGTATGGTTCAATAGCGCTGAAGAAGAAGAATCAGGCAGATCCAACTTACATATGTATATGAGATCGGCGGGGTAGTTATTTAGGAAAATAATTCCAAAATCATTTTTTCGAACAACACAGTGGAGATCAAAATCAGCCGACTTATACAAAGATGCTTATCTTCTCAGAAATTAAGAAAAGATTAAATAGATAATTATAGTAGCGGAGATAGATTTTTTGTTACTTACAATGCACAAAGTAGTAAGTAATTATGTCTGCAGACGTATTGTAATAATGCAAAGGCATAATTGAGAGGTGTTCTCACCTAAAGTAGAGGGTCGACGGGAAGGACACGAAAAACCCGCTGTCCTCGAGTGTTGCGCCTCGCTCGAACGAATGCGTGCATCCTCGGACAAAGTCGCCAGCGTCAAGTCTAGAAAAAAAAAGAATTTATTTATGGCTGTTATTTCTTCTTCTTTTTTTTCTTTAAAATTTAATCTTTATTTTGGGAGGGGTTATCCTAATAACATATATATATGATGATAATTAAAAACAAAACAAAAAATCCTTGAGAGACTAACAGCTGAACTGAGCACGGCTGCTCGTACGAGCCGTCCGGTCCAACGACAAAGATGTTGTCGTGATGGACGAGCATAGCAGAAGGCATCTTGGGGCTGCACAGCTGAAAAGGGGACATGTTTCCGCCTTTTCTGAGTGTGTTGCGACATACAGTATGCCTAAGCGAGGGCAGCTACATACATATTTACGAGCCAACAACTAAAATTAGTATCTCTTTAAGCGAACAAAATAGTTCAGTCATCTGGTGCTACATTTGGGTACGAGTCTTAGCTTTCGAAAATAATTTTTCGAGCCCGCGAAAGTGGGTGGCGTCTTAGCTTTCGATTTTGGGGAAGGGGGGGGGGTTACGTCTTAGCTTTCGATGTTCGGAGAGGGGGGGCGTCTTAGCTTTCGATTATTGAATATGGCTTGCAACTTCGATATTCGCAGAATGGAAAGATTAAATATTCCTATCAGCAATGCCTCATAGCTCCATGGTCGTTTCCTCCATGGAAACCTTTTTGCTTTGACAACGAGGTCATCTTTTACATCTTTTACCTTTTGACTCGTAGTCAATTATGAAGTGCTGGACGTTTATCTGACCTTAGGCACTATGTAAATTTCAATTAGCAGGTGGATTTAATTAGCTATGAACTGCGACTTGAGCAGCATTGAACAGGGTACACTCCGGGCAGTTCTCCACGTACTTTTGCACGTCTTCCTTCATGCCTGGCCAGAAGTACTCCCTTAACTTCTTCACCGTCCTGGCGTATCCAGAAACTCTAACACAAATTTGGACAAATCATCAACAGAACATCGAACGAAGCATGTTCGTGAACAACGTGCATCTGCTGCAGAGACCATGGAGTTGTTGCGGCGCGTCTCGGTGTGGTTCGTGTTCTGGTTGCGGCTCGAAGTCGGGGCGTCATCGCGTGGGACTGCTCGTCTGGTGCTGGCTACCTCATCGCTTCGTCGCTGCTTCTTCGGGCTCGTTTGTGTGAGAGGCTGACGATGCTTCTCGGCTAGCTCTCTTCGTCTTCTGCGGGCTCTAATCGACTCGAAAGCGTGGCTGCTCGTCTCCAGCGTGCTTCGCTGCTTCTCTTCCTCTGGCGGCTTTCCCATCGTTCGTCTCGGCCACTTTAGCAAGTCCGCCTGAGGCGGAAACGACTTCCTCTCCGGGGCCGCATCCTTCTTCTCTCTGCACTTGCCGAAATTCGTGTCCTCGAGACACTTCTTCTCAAGTGCTCCATCAGTGGGCATCTCCTTGGGCGAACCGTGAGACGGCGCGGGTCAGCATCCGGCTTCGTGTGATCGGACAGATCAGTCTCCGCGTCTTCACTCGCGTGAGCTTGTAAGTGCCAGAGTGGTCTGCTGTGTACAACCACCATTTCTCCCAAACCCCTCAACAGCGCTGCCGATTCCAATAGTGTTGTTGGCCGCGTCCGTAATGATCGCTTGTGGACCTTCGCAACATCGCTAGAATCTCTTCTGGCGAGCCTGGGAAAGCCTGCTTACTCAACAACTCCAACTCGAGGCAGAAGTCTGCAACCGACTGGACGCTTCTCTTCTTCAGCTTCCTTAGCTTCTGGTTGGCTTCGAAGGCGGACAGGGAAGGTTCGCCGTGGAACCTCCTCTCCAAAGCATTCACTACTTCATAAAACCCTGCGCGCTTAATGTCTTCGGGAAGAACTTCGTACGCCTTCCTCGCGTCGCCTTCCAGAAGAATGACCAACTGGTAGCATCTCTCGCATGAACACTCTTTCTCTCTCTCTGTCCTCCCTCATGTACTGCAGCAACATGAAGAGAGTCTGGGGGGCAGTCACATAGCACACTTGCTACATCCCATAATGCTTCTTTCCGTCGCACTTTCTTTCTCCTTCTCTTATTCTCTTGATTGCTCATAGTTGTACTACTATGTAGTTATCCTTAGCAGAATGCCCTGACAATTCAATCGCGGAATTTCATGCTATTTGTTATTTATGCATACACGCACTTGTATAATAAAGCATTCAATCTCGCTCTCCTGTCTTCCTGTGAAAACAATCCTGACATTACAGCCCCTCTCTCTCTCTTTCTCTCTCTCTCTTTCTCAATCTCTCTCCCTCTTTCTGTCTCTCTCTCTCTCTGTATATATCTCTCGTTATCTTTCATCTCCATTACCCTTACTACTATGTAAGTTTGTCTCGCCACACTCCTCTCCATAATCTGTCTCTGACCAGGAATAAGATGGTGAATCTGAATCGTCTCATTCTCTAACCGGGACTCCGCCCTTTGTGATGTATGTAGTGCTGGCTGGAACTCATCGTCAGCTTGTAATTGTGGAAGGGGAGGACACCAAATTTTTGAGTAATCCGCTTGTTTCGGAAGTCACAGGTAAAATTCGAAAGTTTTTGTGCAAAATGGCAGGCGCTTTTGATTCGCAAGCGGATTACTTGTGGCGGAACCTGACTCAAATTTTTCGTAGAATACGGCTGTGATACTTCCCAGGTTACTACTACTATTATAAAGCCGGAACGAGCATGACATGCTTGATAAAATACGAATGTCATGACCATGGCCTGCCAACACAACGTCGGCGCATACTTTTTCCAATGAAAAAATTATTAAATGTAATTTTGGTCGAGAAAATGTTGAAATGGAATGTTTGAAGGAGCGAAAAGAGTGGCGGTGTTATAAAAACAGCTTGTTTGGCTAAATTTGAGGCTGGCGTCCGGTGTGGTGACAATCGTTTTTCCTGTGGGTTTTTACCAATCGTTAATTAAATATAAAAAAAATTAATCATTTAATAAGGTTGTTTGAAAGCATTGGCATGTCATTATGTTGACGAAGTGAAGTGCGACGGCTAGATTCCGGCGCAGAAGTATCGAAAAAGGGTGCCGGCCGCTTTCAATGATTAAATTGTAGTAAAATACTAAAATTAAACTCAATAAGTATTCGTGTGGCTAAACTACAATTTTACGTATTCGTGGCGTTTTGTTGAAGTTATGATTGTTGTGAGGTGATTAGACAAAAATCAAAAGATATAATATGAATAAAGTGGAGAAAAACGAAATTGCAGGTTGATTAATGAGAGTTTGAATTTACCGTCATTGTCGTATCACCATGTTCACAAAATATAGTGCGGCAGCTGAATTTGACTTTGACGTTCAACCCGCGACGTTGTGGAAGTTGTGCTGTTTAAAATATGTGTCTGTGGAAAAATGATTTGTCCAACTCAATAGATATGATATCAATAAGATAGTGATCAATTACGATTATTATCTGCAATTTTCTATTGCGGATGTCCAATATCCGGTGACATTTGTATATTACTGTGAGTGTAAATATGAAGGTGATGATGGATAACCCAATATAATATGTTTTTCGAGCACTTAGTTGGAAGATTTAGACCGTTTGGTCGGTTGGTGACGGATCTTCTTCATCCGTTGACAGCTGAAGATGTTTGTGTTTTATGTGTTGGCGTGAAAGAATGAAAGAGGCGTACGCTTCGTAGTCCTCTTATGAGTTTAAGAAATATGATTGGTGAGTATTGAGTATTGAGAGATCTGGTCGGTGCCGCTTGTTCATAGCTTGGTTCGTGCATTAAAAAACAATTTCCTCTAAATAATTGTCAAAAGAGACTTCCAAAGTAATCATTTAATAATAACTAAAAAAAATAAAATTAAATAAAGAAGCTGTTTTGCAGGAAGCGTTTTACGAGCGCATTTCCTTTTCTGAAAGTCGCCCACTCCTCTCGTACATTGTCTTCTCCTATCCAGCATTTCTTATTCTTCTACTTCTTGCCGGCGTCGCCGCTTCTCTTCAACGTTTCCGAGCCAGTTCGCCTAACATTTTTTCTTCTTCTTACGGATTTGAAAGAAAAAAATAATATTGACTTCAATATTGATTTGGCATCAGAACTCAAAGCGCGCATTCAACTGCAACTCCATCTCAGCAGTTGTGATCTACGCCGCCTATTCCTCTGCCTTCACTGGCAACAGCGCGGTGATAACGATTGCTCCTCCGACGTATTCATCCGTTTCCCATTTCCCCATCCGCGATCGGGCGGGGGGGGGGGGGATCAAATAATACCAGCTCCTTTAACGTTGCCCTAGATGTTTTAATAAATTAAATGTTAATTTGAAAAAAGGTACTTTTTAAAGCAAATTTACCGACTTCATCGCCCAAGTCCGCGCCGGCAAAGCAAAAGTAGTCCTTGGTGAGTACTTCCGAGCTCAGCAAATTCAGGAACTCATTGGCTATATGCCGACTAAGGTAAGTCTCTGTTCTTCCAATCAAAAAAAAACATGAATCGAACAGCGCGTTTTCAAGATTACGAAGCAAAAGAGAACAAAAAACATTAATCTGTATCGAATTATAATGTCGTCAATTATTTAAACTTATACAACATCAATTGAAGGTCATTATGATGTAGACGATATTAAAGATGATATTTATGTTTTTAGGATGAAGCCTTGAGCGGAAACGGGCCGTTGTTCGCCGGACGCGGTATGCCAGATGCCTTGAGTGAGTTATGTAAGGTAGAGAAAGTTCGAATCTCGAGGCTCTAGCCACGCGAGAAGATACGAGACACATCTTTCACTTTCCTTTTCTTCTCTTCCCTGATTGAATTGAAAAAAACTCCGGTTAAGCATATATATATATATATATATATATATATATATATATAGATATATAATTTTCCGACGTACCTCATTCAAGGCAGCTTGTATACCGAGCCCGGCGAACAACGGTCCGTCTCCGCTCATGGCGTCATCCTAAAAACATAAATATCATCTTCAATTTCTTCTACATCATAATGACCTTCAATTGCGGCCTGTACTGATGTTGTGAATATATTCTAATAGATTTTGTATAACTTAAAATACATTGACAACAACGTAATTCGAAACGCTTTCTTGTTTTTTCTTCTCCTTTTTTCAGAGACTTACCTCAGTCGGCATATAGCCAATGAGTTCCTGGATTTGCGGCATTTGATGGTAATCACCAAGGATTACTTTTGCTTTGCCGGCGCGGACTTGGGCGACATAATTGAACAACTTGGAGTGAACTTTATTCAATTATTCACGGCTCCGGCCCCCGGGGTTGGCTCCGGCCCCCCCCCCCCCTGAAGGTCGGCTCCAGCCCCCAGGGGCGTGCCTGGCCCCGGGCCAGCCATCCCTATATTTATGAAGCAATTTGCGATAGCATGAGAAGGAATCAATTATGGCCGAAATAGACAAGCTTTGATTTTGCTCAAAAGTTCCTTAAATGTAGGTGCATTCAGGCATCATTAATGGTCCAGGCATCAAGAATAATTTTTTATTTGCTATGCACAGGAACTCGAGCGTATGTACATACATACATATGTACAAAAACAAAGGATACAAAGTTAGCCGGAATCAAGCCTGGGCCTGCCGTAGGTCAAAAATGAAGGTTTCCAATTTTATATATATATATATATATATATTATATATATATTATATATATACATATATATACATACATATATATATATATATATTATATATATATATATTATATATATATATATATATATATATATATGTATGTATATATGTATATATAATATATGTACATAAAATCAATTAATACGGCCCTTATATCACAAAGAGATACTGATCAGTGTTAACTTGCGCCTCTTAAAAGAAGCCAGAAGTGCTGCAATAAGAGGGAAAGAGCCGCAAAACTTACACATAAAAACTTTTAGCCGACTCTCATCCTCTGAAATAATAGAAGAAGAGACACGTTTTCATGGACTGGCAAGTCACCCCCTCCGGCTATGAAAAGGTCATGTGGTATTTGGATAAGCTAGAATTCAGACTTTTCAGCGTTTTTACCTTTGCCTTTCATGTTGTATGCACTTTCATATTCCTCGTTTATCTTTAGAACATGAACTTGCAATAGCCGTTAACTTTCTAGCTGTCGCTAAAAAAAATTTCGTCTTTCGTATTTTTGGTTCTATATTTTGACAAAAATACAAAGACACTAATATAACTGCAAAGACTGAGGAAGCTTCCGACAAGAAAATAATAACTCTCAAATATTATTCTTATTCAAATCGTCAAATTTCAGCATAAAATTTTTCCTTCTTTTTACTACCTAGTTACTCTGAGCGTTTCACTACTCTCCCTTGTCACACACTTTCTTCTCGACGGCGATTCAATGATCTTATATAAACATATTAAATCTTCTTGTTGAATGATGTTGATCCTTAGCAAATATTTTGTGCACTGCAGTCATACTTACGGGCATCGATCTAAGATGACTCATCATCCATGTATATAGAAATAATGCCTTTAAAATCATCCTTCCTAATTGAGTAGTGAAAGGTTAGAATATCTTGCCTGACACAATTTTCGATAAGAGTCGTCTTGCGCGTCGAATATTAGGTTCACTTAATCTCTCGCATTAATCAAACGCTATTTGTGTTCTTATTTTTCTTCTCCCTGCTTTCAAAAAAAGCAAAGAACGCAATTGAGGCATTGTGAATGTCATTTCACCATTAGTTCAATCCATTACAGCACACCGAATCATAACAACAATATGCTAGGCTTATCCCGAATTTCAGAAATGTATTTTCAGCAACCTACATTCCAGTACATCACACCGAGTCATATCAACAATGTGGGCATGTTGGGAAAAAGACAAATAGAAAGAAGAATTACAACAAGAATATAAGAATGAGGATGTAAGTAACTTGTTCATAAGGAAGGAAATATCCGTTGGTAACGAGGCTATTGCACTGCTTGCCATGCCACAGGATATGGTCGAAAAAAAAAGAAAAAAAAAGAGAGCGCGGGTAAAAAGAAAAAAAATTTGTTTCTTAGATACATTACAGCTCAAACCTTGACTTTCAAATGGACGATAATGTGTTAGTTCATGTCGCGCAAACTTGGTCTCCATTTATGGACTGCAATTTCGACAACCAGAACGATGAGAGAGAGGGCGTAGAGGCCGAGTGCAATGCATACGTTGAGGCGAACAGAGGCTGCGTCCACGGGCCAGAATCTGATTTCCAAGCGCCTACGCAGGGCGTTCTTCGGCCGATTCGTGAAGCGACGCCACCAGAACGTCACAATCTGTATTACTTTGATGCTTACTCTTATTAGAAGAAGAAGATGACTAAATGCCGCAAAATATATAATACATACATGTGTACTACAACACAACAATGTCAATCTATATTACGTCGGCGCTTACTCTTATTATGTTCGAAAAAGAAAGGATCTTATTTGATCTGATATCATATTATACATATATATATTCAGTGTTTGTGCAGATTTCCCAGATTTTTTTACTTCTCCCATATATTTTGCGAACGTAAATATATAATTATGCAGTATATTACAAAGTAAGTTTCTCACCATGTCCGTATTGAACATTCCAAACGCCACCATGGACATACGTCGTTTGCTAAAGTCATTACAGAATCTTTTTGGTTCAAGCGCGCAGAAGAAGAATCAGGCAGATCCAAAATCATTTTGTCGACCAAGACAGGGAAGATCAAAATCATCCAACTTTTGCGCAAAGATGCATATCATCTCAGAAATTATGAAAAGAATAAATATAGATAATACTAGTAGCCGAGATATCTCTTTTGTAGCTCACAATGCATAAAGTAGTAAGCAATTATGTCTGCAGTCGTATTGCAATAATTCACAGACAGAATTGAGAGGCTTCACCTAAAGTAAAGGGTCGACGGGAATGACACGAAAAGCCCGCTGTCCTCGAGTGTTTCGCCTCGATCGAACGAATGCGTGCATCCTCGGACAAAGTCGCGAGCGTCTAATCTAAAAAAAATGTTTTTTTTTTCAATCTTCTTTTTTTATCTTTTTATAGCTGTTATTTATTCTTCTCATTTCTCTTTTAAATATACATCGTTATTTTGGGGGGGGGGGTAATCCTAGTTATGAGATGATATGATAAATAAAAACAAAAATCCTTCAGACACTAACAGCTGAACAGCGCACGGCAGCTCGTACGATCCGTCTGGCCCAACGACAAAGATACTGTCGAGAAAGATGAGCATTGCCGAAGGCACCCTTGAGCTGCACAGCTAAAAATGACACCTTTATATCTTGTGTGTGTGTGTGTGTGTGTGTGTGTGCGTGTGTGTGTGTGTGTGTGTGTGTGTGTGTGTGTGTGTGTGTGTGTGTGTGTGTGTGTGTATACCGTACATATTTACCGTATTTTCTCTATTAGTGCCCCTCCCTCTATTAGAACCCCCCACTCTAATAGTGGCCCGCCCCCTTGAGAATTTAATTGAAAAATAGTACCCCTCCCTCTAATAGAACCCCCCCCCCCTCTAATAGTGCCCCCCTCTCGCAAGGGCATTGAAAAATAGTGCCCCCGGGGGCACTAATAGAGAAAATACGGTAACTAGTTTCTCTTTAAGCGAACAAAATTGTTCATTTGATCTGGTGCAACATTTTTGCTCCTTTGGCGTCTTGTAACGATACAGATCGAAACGTCGGAAAATTATATATACATAAATGTATCATATATGCTTATCCCGAGTTTGTTTTTTTTCAAATCAAAAATTAGGAAAGAGAAGAAAAGGAAGGTAGAAGATGTGTCTTGTATCTTCTTGCGCGGCTAGAGCCTCGAGATTCGAGCTTTCAGCTACGATCCTCGACCTTACATACCTCATTCAAGGAAGCTTGCATACCGCGTCCGGCGAACAACGGCCCGTTTCCACTCAAGGCCTCATCCTAAAAACTTAAATATCATCTTTAATATCGTCTACATCATAATGACCTTCAATTGATGTTGTATAAATTAAAATTAAAATCCTATACAGAATAATGTTTGTTTTTGTTCTCTATTGCTTCGTTATCTTGAAACGTGCTGTTCGATGCTTGTTATTTGATTGAAATTACAGAGACTTACCTCAGATGGCATATAGCCAATGAGTTCCTGGATTTGTGGAGATTGAAAATAGTGACTTTGGATTACTGTTGCTTTAACGCTTACTGTTAACAGAAGAAGATGACTAAATGCCACAAAATATATAATACATGTGTACATGTGTACTACAAAACACAATGTCAATCTATATTACAAAGTAAGTTCCTCACCATGTCCGTATTGAACATTCCCAACGCCACCATGGACATGTGCTTACGTTGTCGGGCAGTGAAGCGTCGTTTGCTAAAGTCATAACAGAATCTTTTTGGTTCAAGTGCGCAGAAGAAGAAGAATCAGGCAGATCCAAAATCATTTTTTTTTCGACCAAGACAGGGAAGATCAAAATCATCCAACTTTTGCGCAAAGATGCATATCATCTCAGAAATTATGAAAAGAATAAATATAGATAATCCTAGTAGCCGAGATATCTCTTTTGTAGCTAATAATGCATAAAGTAGTAAGTAACTATGTCAGCGGTCGTATATGTAGTAATAATGCACAGACATAATTGAGATGCTTTCTCACCTAAAGTAGAGGGTCGACGAGAACGACACGAAAAGTCCGCTGTCCTCGAGTGTTGTGCCTCGATCGAACGAATGCGTGCATCCTCGGACAAAGTCGCGAGCGTCGAGTCTAAAAAAGGTTTTTTTTTCAATCTTTTTAAAAAAATTTTATAGCTGTTATTTCTTCTTCTTATTTTAATTTTAAACATTCACCGTTATTTTGGGAGGGGGTAATCCTAGTTATGAGATGATATGATAATTAAAAACAAAAATACTTCCGACACGTACAGCTGAACTGCGCACGGCAGCTCATACGAGCCGTCCGGTCCAACGCCAAAGATACTGTCGAGAAAGATGAGCATTGCCGAAGGCACCCTTGAGCTGCACAGCTAAAAAGGACACCTTTCCATCTTCTGTGTGTGTGTGTGTGTGGCGACATACTGTATACCTATGCGAGGGCAGCTACATATTTAACTAGTTTCTCTTTAAGCGAACAAAATAGTTCAGTTGATCTCTTGCAACATTTTTGCTCCTTTGGCGTCTTGTAACGATAGAGATCGATACGTCGGAACATTATATGTCTATACATAAATGTATCATATATGCTTATCCCGAGTTTGTTTTTTTCAAATCAAAAATTAGGAAAGAGAAGAAATGGAAGGTAGAAGATGTGTCTTGTATCTTCTTGCGCGGCTAGAGCCTCGAGATTCGAGCTTTCAGCTACGATCCTCGACCTTACATACCTCATTCAAGGAAGCTTGCATACCGCGTCCGGCGAACAACGGCCCGTTTCCACTCAAGGCCTCATCCTAAAAACTTAAATATCATCTTTAATATCGTCTACATCATAATGACCTTCAATTGATGTTGTATAAATTAAAATTAAAATCCTATACAGAATAATGTTTGTTTTTGTTCTCTATTGCTTCGTTATCTTGAAACGTGCTGTTCGATGCTTGTTATTTGATTGAAATTACAGAGACTTACCTGAGATGGCATATAGCCAATGAGTTCCTGGATTTGTGGAGATTGAAAATAGTGACTTTGGATTACTGTTGCTTTGCCGGCGCGGACTTGGACGATGAAATCGGTAAATTTGCTTTAAAAAAGCATCTTTTTTAATTACTTTTATTTCATTGAAAACATCAAATGCAACTTTAAAGGAGCTTATTCTTTTTGGGGGGGGGAGTGTTGCGTAAAAAATGAATACCTCGGTGGAGCAATCGACGGCACGGCGCTGTTGCCCGTGAAGGCAGCCGAATGCGCGGCGTAAATGACAATGGCTCCGAAGGCGTAGAGGCCAGCGTGCAGATGAATGCGCGCTTTGAGTTCTAGCATAAGGACAAAATCAATATTGAAGTCAACATTATGTTTCTTTCAAAATGAATCCTTACAAAGAAGAAGAAGAAGAAAAAGAAGAGCGAACTGGCTCGGAAACGTTGAAGACAACCGGCAACGCCGACAAGAAGTAGAAGAATGAAAAATGCTGGGTAGGAGAAGACAATGTACGCGAGGAGTGGGCGACTTTCAGAGAAGGAAATGCGTTCGTAAAAGGCATCCTGCAAAATTGGCTTTTTCTTTCTCATTATTAAATGATCTTTTAGGAAGTATATTTTTGTTCACTTTTGACAATTATTTAAAGGAATTTTTTTTAAAGCACGAACCAGGCTATGAACAAGCGGCACCGTCGTGTAGTGAAAATCACGTAGACGATCCGGCCGAAGACTCTGAACTTACACGTATTATAAAATATGTACATATATGTGCTGTAAAGTAGAGTGCGTTGCTGAAGGGTACTTGCATAGCTTTAGCCATAGCCTAAAATTCGGCGTTAACTTTTGCTATTACAATAAGTTAAGCCTTAGCCACAGCCTCAATTTCCGGCTTAACTGCTGCCCTTAACCATAAGATGCCTTATCTCTTCTCACCTGATCAATAAGCGACCCATCAATAGATCCGTTAGCGATCGCTCCAAGCAGGCCAGGATGATGGCCATTCGAGTCAGGACCTTCTTCAACTGAAAATGACCGTGAGAAACAGTTCTGCCAGACAAGCTAGAAAGAGGATGTTCCTTTAGAAAAAATCTATCAAATTGCTTTTTGTATTGAATGTGGGAAAAGAACGATGATATAAAAAAAACTGTGTCACGATTAGAGAATTCTCAAACGCTGCTACAGAGAAAAAATTTTGAAAATATTTAAATCGATCTTTCAAATTTCAGAGATATATCTGGCAAATTAGTCATAATATGTTTGTGTTATGTGGAAAAGCGAGACTGATATGCTGGTTTGTTGTGTGAAGAAGTGCCTAACCACGGTGTGCGCTTTGGACGACACGGATTGTCTCGTTGAGGATCCTGGCCCACATCAGCCACAACTCCATGTAAATGCCGCGGAGGCCGTCGAAGCGAGTGGTGAAAATGTACGGGCGATTATCGCCGGAGCCACCGTCGGACAGCACAATAGTCATTAGTGCTAAATGAAGGAACGCATGAAGGATACATGTATGTATATACGGTAGAGAGTATTGGTGGTCCGTCCAAATTTTTCTATGTACAGGGTGCGGGACGTCAGCCCGGACCGCTAATGGCGTCAGGACGGACTGTTTGGTCAATGCGTCAGCTCGGATTGTGCCCATCCAAAGTGTAACTGACAAAATTCAAATGCAAAATCACATTGGACTGATTTTTTTTGGTAAATCTCATATACACTCTCTGTCATTTTTTGGTCATTAACAGCATTGAACAAACCCATATGTATGTATGTATGCACATATCTCATAGCCAGCGGCCATTTTCTTTCAGAATTATTGACAAGAGCTGTCATCTTAATTGGTAATTTCAGACACTAATAGAAACAAAAAGCAGTCCGTCCTGACGCCCCGCGTTGGATTGACACATAAACGGTCCGAGGTGACGCCCCGCACCCTGGACTTAGAAAAATTTGGACGGTCCAAGGTGACTACCACTACTTTCTTACGGTCCCCCGTGGTCGGCCTCCTAGGAGGCTACGGATTCAAAGCTTAAAATGTTTTCAAAAAATATCTGCGTCTGAGAAAAAATCCATTCAAAATTTAGAAAAATCATACTGACCCGGCCTCCGCCCCCCTATGTCGGCTGCGGCCCCCAGAGGCGTCCCCAGCCCCGGGGCGGCCACCCCTGTATATGAAGCAATTTTCGAGAGCATCCCTGTATATGAAGCAATCAGAAGGAATCAATGCGGCCAGGATAGACAAGCTTGGATTTTGCTCAAAAGTTGCTTAAATGTACAGAAGCTTTATGGTATCAAGAATGGTTTACGCATCAAAAATTTCTTTTTTTTTTCTTTGCTATTAAGGCTCGAAGGTTACTTCGCCGCACTTTATTGAGAAATAGAAATGAAAATGTTCACTCTAATTACCAAGTTATTTAGCTAAACAACATAAAATGAAAACGTGAGAAGGCTCATTTTTCAATTTTTTGTACATTTCTTAGTTTGATTGATTCATTACCATGCAACATATCCTTCACAGTTGTATCGAGCATGAAAATATCTTTACAGTTTTATCGAGCAAACTGATGTGCTGTGCCCTCATGTCAGACGCTTCTCAGCGCCGTTAGCCCAGTAACTGAAGCGTATATACATATACATATACGTACAAAAACAAAGGATACAAAATTAGCCGGAATCAAGGCTGGGACTGCCGGAGGTCACCAATGACGGTTTCCAATTTGGCGCTCTCCCTGGGGAACCAACCCATACTCCAGGGGTAGTTATATATATATATATATATATATATATATATATACCTATATACATATATAATTAAGAACATCAAAAAGGGTTACTGATCAGTGTTAACTTGCGCCTCTTAAAAGAAGCCAGAAGTGCTGCAATAAGAGCGAAAGAGCCGCAGAACTTAAAAAAATTTTGGCGGTCTTTTAAATAATAGAAGAAGAGACACGTTTTCACGGACTGACAAGTCACCTCCTCCTTCTATGAAAAGGTCATGTGGTATTTGGATAAGCGGTAAGTCAGGCGTTTGTACCTTTGCCTTTCATGTACCCACATTGTATGCACTTTCATCTTCCTCGTTTATCTTTAGAACATAAACTTGCAATAGCCGTTAACTATCTAGCTGTCTCTAAAAAATTTTCGTCTTACGTATTTTTGGTTCTATATTTTACCAGAAATACAAAGACACTAATATAATTGCACAGACAGAGGAGGCTTCCGACAAGAATATAATAGCTATTCTCTATATTCATATCGTCAAATTGTATTTTTCCTTCTTTTTTTTAACCCTGGTTACTCTGAGCGTTTCTCTACTCTCTCTCTTGTCACACCCTCTCCTCTCGACGGAGATTCAATGATCGTATTTATGTAAACATATTAAATCTTCTTGAAGTTGATTGATGTTTATATTTAGCAAATGTTTTGTGCCCTGCCTTCCAGTCATACTTACGGGCATCGATCTAAGATGACGCATCATCTATCTAGAAACAATGCCTTTAAAAACATCCTTCCATATTGAGTAGTGAAAGATTGGAATAACTTGCCTGACACAATTTTTGATAAGAGTCCTCCTGTGTGTAGGCTGTTGGCTTCACTTACTCTCTCGCATTAATCAAACGCTATTTGAGTACTTATTTTTCTTCTCCTTGATTTCTAAATTCACCTTTCTTTGTCCATAAAACTACTATTAGTTTCATAAATGCCATTTCATTATTTATCTACTTCATTGTTGTTGTCATATTTTATTTACTAACGGGCTAGCCCTGATGCAGCCTATTACATCCACTATTACATAACAAGTTTATACATTCCCGATTGTATTTGATTCGAAACATACTATTTCATGGCTGCTGATAAAGATAAAAGATACTAGTCACCTCCATCTATGAAAATGTCATGTGGTATTTGGGTAAGCGGCAAGTCAGGCATTTCAGCGTTTGTACCTTTGCCTTTCATATACCCTCTTTGTATGCACTTTCATCTTCCTCGTTTATCTTTAGAACGTCCACATTCAATAGGCGTTAACTATGAAGTTGTCTTTATAATATTTTTCGTCTTTCACATTTTTATTTCAATATTTTGCCAGTAATACAAAGACACCAATATAATTGCATAGACAGAGGAGGCTTCCGTCAAGAATGTAATAACTCTCCTCTATTATTCTTATTCAAATCGTCAATTATATTTAAAAAATGTTTACCTTCTTTTTTAAAGCTAGTAACAAAAGCCATAATGAATTCGCTGCTGAGTATTTAATTCCCAATGAATCTTAGGGTCGAATTGGTTAGTGACATTATGTATTTGTTATTTTTGTAAAATAAAATGCAATATTTCACATAATTGAGTCTTTTGTACATGACATCAGTCATAGTCCCTCAAATTCCGCTTTTTTCCTACTGCCATTTCTCTCACTTACTCTCAAGCGCTCTTTTTCTCTCTCACTCTGTATTTACTCAGCATCCTTCAGGGAAAAAAAAAACGCTTTTTAATGTCATAGCGATTAGTTGGCCCAGGCCGAAGACAAAAGAAGCAGAAGAAAGTCGACTCAAACAGCTGTAGCTTTCGCGTAAGGCGTGCCCCGTTAGTCAATCCCCGTCCCTGGCCCGTCAAACGCAAACCCCGGCCCTGGCCCCGCCATACCGAAACCCCGGCCCTGGCCCGACCAAACCCAAACAAAAAACCCCCGGCCATGGCCCGCCAAACCCAAATACCGGCCCTGGCCCCGCCATGCCGAAACCCCGGTCCTGGCCCTGGCCCGCCAAACCCAAACCCCGCCCATGGCCTTGCTAAACCCAAACCCCGGCCCTGACCCGGCTAAACCCAAACCCCAGCCCTGGCCCGGGCCGGTTTCTATATTTAGTACTTTTCGCCACCCGACTGCTCGACATCCGTGCCATGTTGCCGTGGAGACACGGAGTTGCTTGCCGTACGAGAAAGAGAGGAATAGCAGAAGAAGCGGCAGCAGCACATGACTTTTGAGGCGCATGCAAAAACTCTTCAAAGTTGTAGTCTTTTTCCTTCTCCAAAATAGAAACTTGCGCGAAAAATTCTTTCGGCTTTAAATTTAAAGATGATCGTATTTTTGTACGCCATATTCATAAGCCTTTTTGCATGATCGCCTTTTTTATTAGTGCAATTATTGTTGACTTTATTATATTATGATGGAAAGTGCAAGTATGCAATTTGAATTATGTACATAATGCATAAAGCCGGCCTTTCGGTCAGCAATTATCCATTTTTATGGACAAGCCAATTTCTGTGAGCTTGCAAGCTATTTTTACTATCAAAACAACGCACAGGGGGGGGGAGGCGATAGATGGAATGTCTATTGATTTCCGCACAGGACACGTGGGGGAGGAGTGGTTTGCAGAAGAACGAGGAGTAAAAAGGACGCCGACCGAGAGAGAGAGAGAGAGAGAGACAGACAGAGAGAGAGAGAGACAGAGAGAGAGGCAGAGAGAGAGGCAGAGAGAGAGAGAGAGAGAGAGAGCAAGAGAGAGAAACGGAGTTCGCGCCTCTTTTCCATTTGCTCGTTTCCTCTATCCCTGTGGTTCTCCTTCTCTCTCTTCCTCGCTCATTCTCTCTCGCTCTCTTTCTCTCTCTATCTCTCGCCTACCCCCCCCCCCCGTCTCTCTCGCCCCCCTCTATTATACACACCCTTATCATGGCCACGTGCCTGCTAGACGTACGCGAATGTATATTAGAACCTCTCTTTTCTATAGCTATCAGCATATTCAATCTTCCCTGTCTTTCCCTGTCTATGTTCCCTTTTCTCTCTTTCTCTGCTCTCTCCCTGTCTGTCTGTTTGTCTGTCTCTCTCTCTCTCTTTCTCTCTTTGCTTTCCCCTTTCCTGCCGAATCCTCTCGTACGGCACACACAATAACGCTCAAATTTGAATGAATCATCCATTGTTATTTCGGATTACCATACGAATGTTTATGAATACATGCGTGTTTATTAGATATTTTACACTCCTCCCGCAATCTTTTCGCAATTCTCTTTTCCCTCCTTTCCGTTATGCCCTTTATCGTACGAGAATTCATGTGTTTGAATAATATTCTACAATAGTAGAAGTATAATGCTAATTGTAAGAATATGATAGTTTAATGAATGAATACAGTACATGTTATTTTTCTCACACGTATTTTGATTTCTTAATTACCTATGTATGTACATATATTCGTTAGACAGTTCACTGACATGAGAGCTATTTGTTTTGAAACCTTATAATTTTAGCTTTTTTTTTGCTAGGGCAACTTTTTTATTCACCCTGAATTTCTTCGAGCAAACATGTAACTAAGAAAGCTAGCTTGTTGTCGATCTTTTCTCCAATCATTTTAATCCCTTCAGAATCGTTCTTTCCATAATAAACCTGTGTCTGTATCTTGTTCATGTACTTTTTGAATATATATATATACATATATATATATATATATATATATATATTTATTTATTTATATATATTAATTAATTAATTAATTAAATATAATTTATAGGCATCTTCTTGTGCACTGCTGATCTGATCTGATCTGGCCTCTCGCAGCGTGAAGTGGCCGGCTGCTGAGCGAGCGCAAATAAATGCTGGATGACAGCGAGGTTGCGCGCGCGAATAATAACAGACAACAACGCGGAAGAGACTTAGAAACGTACGACGCGCCCGACTCCACGATCGATCCCACGCCACAGCGGGTGAGCAGAGAGAGAGAGAGAGAGAGAGAAAGAGAAAGAGAGAATGAGAGAATGAGAGAAAGAGAAAGAGAGATGAGATAGATAGCCGAGAGAGAGAGTGTGAGGGAGAGAGAGAAAGAAAAGAGAAAGAGAGATAAAGAGAGAGAGAGAGAGAAAGAAAGAGAGAGAGAGAGAGAGAGGAAGAGAAGTAGACAGGGAAAGAGAGGAAAGAAAGGGAGCAAGAAGACGTCCTGAGAGTGTTCCCCTTGGGAAGGGCAAACCGTTCAGGCATGTGGCCAAATAAGCTTTTCTTCCAGCATGCAGTTTCGTACTTCCTGTATAGACTTTTATTATCACAAAATCATTTCACGGACTCGGCTATTTTGAAAAGAATTATTTTAATACTTCAATGCATGATCCTCTTTTTAATTAATCACTGTGAGAAATATCTTTAAAATTGATGAGAGAAAAAGGAAAGACGCCCAAGAAGAATAGTTCATGTAATTAAAGAGGCACATGAAATCGTATGCCTGAATAAAGAAAGAGATCAATCGTTCATGTGTACTTTGTATTAATAATTAATTAAACTAATCTTTAAAAAATCATAATAATTTAAATACATTATTGATAATAAAAGTGAATAAAACTCCTGTAAAAATTGGAAAGAACTCCCGTAAAACCTTCATCTCATTAGCATGTCTTGCTTTATGTCGGTGATTTCGCTAGCCTGAGCATGATGAGATTGTGACGTGGAGTGCCGAATCCTTTTAGGAACACACGATGGAGCAGAGCGAAGCTGACGACGCCGCGGACACAGAGGATGAGCAGCAGGCGAGAGACTCAACTAGACCAGAGAGAGAGAGAGAAATAGATAGATAGATAGATAGATAGATAGAGTGAGAAGAGAGAGGAGGGTGAGAGAAAACAGAGAGAGAGAGAGGCAGAGAGAGATATATTAGAAAAAAAAATAATTTAAAAATTCATAGAGAATTATGAAAAATCTATATGCACGAATATCAAATGCATGCGGTGCTGTTGCTGTGTACGGTACTTGCACACTTCTATAGTAATTCTGACTTACTTCTAAAACAGTAAAAAAATATAAGAATTTTTTTTATTCTTATCGCTATTTTACAAATAATTTTTATGTTCTTTAATAGAGCAAATAATTTTTGTTTCTTTAAATTTTATCATTTTATCTTTGTTCTTCAGAAGACGCCAACGAAGGCCGCAGCAGCATCAGGAGGAGGCATGCGAAAGCCGCCGGTATCGGCAACTTCGTCTTCATCTTTATTAGAAACCAAGGGCCCGACCAAGGCCGCCGCCGACTCGTCGACAAGGCCAATGAACAAGAGTTCACCATCAAAAGCAGCGCCTGCGCCTGCTACTGCTGCTTCGACTATGGCGAGCAAGGTTTTTTTTTGGGCTGTTGCACTCTATGTCTTTTTTTTACAAAACCAACTGTAATTTATACAGTAATTTCTACATCTACATAATTGTCAGGAATTGTTAACTATATAAATATACGGAAGTTATGCATAAGCATATTTACCACAACGTTTCCCAAGTGTTTCTGATAAGAGCGTAAGGCCAAAGCTCACCATCAGCGAAGCGAACTTTTCAAGATATTTAGAAGAATAAGTGCGTCGGTTTTTTTTGGCAAGCAGATGATCGTTTAATTTTGAGCTATTGAAAAAGAAAAGAGAGAGTGGGACGGGACGAACAGAAGCTTTTAAAAGTTGAGGCGTTTTATTTGTAATTTTTCGATAAAAAGAAAGTAGAAAACAGAAGAAAAAAGGTGGGAGTTTTGAAGGAAACCCCCTCGAGCTCGACTAGAAAGCCAGCAATGGCTGCTGCTGCGAATGGGGGCAGCAGCTCAAAAGAGGAGACAAAGGTGGCGGCTGAAAGTGATGACGATAGCGATGACGAGGGCGGAGGCGCCGGCAAGAAACGTCAGAGTTTATGCTTTTTGTTTTTTTACTATTATACTAGTTTTATAATTAGAATTATTAGAATTGTTTTTTTTTGTAAATTATTTACACCATATTACTAAACTTCTTTGTTGTTCATTCGATTGCTTCCCATTCTTTTATGATTAATTACCTTATGTCTAGTTACATATCTATTTTCATCACAAGGCGAGTTTATTGTGATAAAAATGACCTTCTACAGAAAAATCTATAAATAAATGGAAGCAAAAATAAATATGTACAAGAAAACTTGAAATCTGGTGATGATTGATGCTTAATTATTTCCAAGCTGATTCAGCCTTGCTAGACCAGCCGCTCGAGATCGAAGGGAAACGGACGCGACGGACAACAGAGCGGCTCGTCTTGACGCGCACCGACTCGTCCACGTCGAAGAAGCCGGCTTACTCGATGGGCGGTGCCGGCATTCCACTCGGAGACATTCCATACGGTACGGGAGGCATATCATATTCTCGGGCCCAACCTGAATTTAGCTTGAAACATGAGCCGGGCCGTGAATTAGGCGCGCCAAATTCACGGCCCGGACCAAGTTTCAAGCTAATTTGTAATTTTTTTTTTGAAAAAAAATTCCGGCTTTCTTATTGTGCTTCTTAACTTCCTGTAAGCTATGCGGAGTGCAGAAATGTTTTCCAGCGCCCCGGTCTCATATTGGTGAAACAGTTCAAGTTGTCTTCTTCAATTTCTCTTTTTTACAGAACATATATTTGTTGTCACAGTTTCTGCCGGTCTGAAGAAGCAGGGCATCGAGTCGCTGCGCACGCTGAACCGCGTCATCTTCAAGACGCCCGGACAGGCGGCGAACATGCGACGTCGCATACGCATGTTCAACGGGTACACCGGGCATATTTTATTCTCCTTGGATTACAGTAGTTCTTCCCGTATTACTATATGTGCAAGGAGGTGGAACACAGTGAGCGGAGATTTTTTCGAATGAAATTGGCGGACTAAGCGAAGGATTTGTCGAGAAGACAAAAGGAAACAGACGAGTCCAGATCTGGAATTTGCAACAATCCCATCGGGTTCTGAACAAGAATTCCCGGGTTCGAATCCCGGTTCGGGGCCCCATGTAACGAAGCTCTCCCGGCATCTTACATGTAGATCGGATGCGAATTACTGTTGTCTTTCCCGGATTACTGTAGTTCTTCCCGGATTACTGTAATTTGCTTAATTTTCGGTAACATCTCTCCTTCTGACTTCGATTATTGTACCATACCGTTTTACGTAATATTTATTAAATAGTTGCTATTATTCAACTTTATTTATTAAATAGTTGCAATTATTCAACTTCATCTATTCGTAAGTGTCATTGAGACAACTCTCACCTAACTACTAATTTCGTTGTTGATCTGCCCGGTTTTTTTGTAGGTTTGACTTTGACGCCAAATCGGACGATTTCGAACGACGCCGTCTGATGATGCTCAAGATGACGCGGCCGGAGCTTGCCGAGATGCGTCGAATCTTTGGCCTACCAAAGCATGCCAAGAAGGAAGACGAGGTCGAATCCATTTCGTATTTCTTTCTTTTTCAAGAAGAGATCGAGTCAATTCGTATTTTTTCACCAACTAATTTGAACTTGCTGCATAAAATATAGTTT
Source organism: Allodiplogaster sudhausi (assembly GCA_945643635.1). NCBI lineage: Eukaryota > Metazoa > Nematoda > Chromadorea > Rhabditida > Diplogasteridae > Allodiplogaster > Allodiplogaster sudhausi. Next base: position 429,993 of record CALZFC010000331.1, on the reverse strand, counting down.
TAGTATGAATTAAAAAAAATATTGTTCATAATATAAATAATAATATTATGATCTATTTACATACATAATTTGATCACCTTTTAGGTTGACGCCATCTTGGCCTTCCTCTTGAATCCTCTCGACTCTGGCAAGGCGCCCAGGCTGCCGGCGAAAAGAAAGAGCTCTTCTGCTAAAGTATGAATTATTTTATTTCAGTTTTATTTTAATTTGTTTGCCATATTTTATGCTAATTTATTTATTTTCTGGATATTCTTTTTTGAAGACTCAGTCGAAAAAGCCCAAGAAGGACTTGAAAGCAGAAATCGAAAACGATGTGGAGAGTGGAAAGGAAGAAGATGACGAAGACAGAGAAGAGGAGGAGCGAGAGATGAATGATAATGAGAGAGACGCAGGAGGGTTAGAGAAGGAAGATGAGAGAGAAGAAGAGGAGGAAGAGGAAGAGGAGGAAGAAAAGAAGGCAGTCAAGGTAGAGAAGAGCAAAAGCGCGAAAAGTCCGAAGAAACCACCGCCAAAGAAGGTTCAGTCAAAACGGATTTCGCTAAATTTTGTCTCAGGATCTTCATTATGCAATTTTTCATTTTAACCTTAGCTTCTCAACACGACATTATTCAGTTAAATGGAACGCAAAGGATTGTATTTTAAAAATATTTTTATGGTTATAAAATTTCCTCATTTTATCACAAGCTTCTCAACTTGAAATCATTCAGACTGCCTCCAAGAGCAAAGGAAAGCCCAAAAAGGCGGTTTCACAAAAATCGAACGGAAAAGCGAAGAAAGTGAGTGATTGTACAAATACATATTTGTTCGCTTGCTAATCACTCTATAGTATTTCATTCATTCATTCTTCTTTCTAAAATTCTAAGTCTTAATGATATCATGAAAAAAGTTTTCATTTGCCTGTAATTTTTTTAGTCAAATTTGCATTTATTAGTCATATATCCAATTTTTTCAAAGCTATATTTGTCAAAAGCCCATATCATATAGACTACGAAATCTGCCTCGATTGAGGATTTGAATGAAAATGACGACGACGACGATGATGAAGAAACTATCGGAGCGACGAATGGAGAGGCGGAGGCAAAAGATGACGAGGAAGTGAGTGCGAGCCGAGCAGAAGGCAAGGATGGCGAGGAAAAGGGCGTTGGAAAGAAACGGCGAGCTAAGGAGAAGGGAGGGAATGAGCCGCACAGCTCATCATTCCATAAAGAGGTATAAAAAAGGTTTTTTTTTTCCTTTTTCTTGATTTCTTTTTTTATTTATCATGAGTTTTTTTCTTCGTCAATATTTGGTCACAGCTGCTGTAGTATATTAGTCTACTAATAATATTTATTTTTAGCTATCTCTTTACTATTAGGACTTGCTGCCGCCGACGGACGCGCAGATTGTCGACAAGATTCAAGAGCTTCTCAACGCGAACGATTTGACTACGGTAGGCAGCTTTTTCTTCTTCTTCTTTTCTTTTTTTTCTTATGTTACCATATTCAAGTGTATGTACATATGTATGTACATGGTAGTTGTTATGCATCAACTCAATTTCAAACACTACGCAGCTTGTGCGCTACAAATTATTCATTGCTATTGCGAATGTTGCTTATTGACTGCTGAGTGATTATAGACACTTTTAAATTAGCCAAAAAAAACCCATTTGAATTCGCGCCTTTTTCCCGGATTCAAGGACGACTGAGCATCATGTGATTTATTGTTAGATTGACGGCGACTGTAATGGACGTGAAAATTCAAATTCAAATGTAGACTCCTTTAAATGTGTGTGCATTTATTCGTTCCTTATACACATATTCTTGCAGATGACAATGACCATGATGCGTAAAAGCGTCGTCGAGGCTTTCCCGCACGCTGCCGAAAATCTCGAAGGTCGCCGCGTCTTCATCAAGGCCAAGGTCCAGGAGCTTGTCAATAAGATGCAGAGAGATCGCGGCGAATGATATATGTATAGCAGGAGAGTTTCGAGACCAGGTATATCCAAAACACAGTTCCGAACCCATGTGCACCGGTCCATACCAAATGTCGGGCCCGGGCCGGCTTTTAGAAATACATGATTTCGAAAGACACCGATATTGTTGCGGGCATTTCTTCGGCAGTTTGAAATTATGTATTCGTTCTCCAAAATTCCGTTGCGCGAAGTTCCGTTTTGCAGGGAATTCCTTTCCTTCTCTTTCCTCTCACTCACTCTCGTAATTGATCTGTTTTATTTACGTGCATATAACCTTCACTTTTTTTGCTGTTCCGTTTTCTTTTATTTGTTTCCCTCTTTTCTCATAGAAGCTGATGATGTTTAGCTGCCCTTTTCTTGTTTTCATGCACCTCGTGAAGAGAAATCTATGTGTAAAAATATTTATGTTGGTGGTTAATAAAGATTTGCGGAGTGAATCGAATACGAGACCATAAGTGTATGTAGCCGATGAAATTGTAAGCACAATTCTGCACATAATTCACTTATGTTTACCATGAATCTTGTAATTTCAAATCGGGAAACAACTAATTTTGATGCATGTTTATTGAAAGTGGATACACTTCCATTTTTTTCTATCTTCTGCCGAGCATTATTATGACAAAGCTACTTGTAATAGCATCTAAATTTGGAAGCGACGGAGAAGAAGTGCTACAATATTGATACAATTCCTCACTTTTTTTCTCTCTCTCTCTGTCATTCTCTTCTCTATTTCTTTCTCTCTCTCACTCTCTCTCTTCTCTCTATCTCTCTAATTCTAAACATGACGGACACTCGGAATGTGCACGGAATTCGAGCATTGTATACGAATGCCGCATAGAAAATGATCAAAATTCCACACAGGAGTATGCGGCCTGCGAGCTCTTTGAGATTATTAGCATCTCTCTCTCTCTCTCATTCCGCATCTCTCTCTCTCTTTCTCTCTCTCCTTCTCTCCTTCTCTCTTTCTCTTTCTCATTCTCCATCAATCTCTCACTCTCTCTCATTCTCTTTGTTAAACTAATCCCTCGACTCCCTTTGTACTCGTGCATTCCTACCACTTTTCCATACTATCCGTTCTGACTCATTATCACAGAATGAGATATATCCAAATGTACAATTTCTCTCTAGATTTCTCTAGAAGCCTCTCTGTTCAGCTACACATTACACTTCTGGACCGTTTTCTTTCCTGCATCACATGTCCATGGCCGACAATGCGTTGGAAAGATGGGGACATGCTTTTACGATACAAGTTATACTGATGTCTACGAATCATGGAATAAAAGCCCTCTTTGATGTCCATGGAATGCAAATCAGAGCACATTTTTTACGCTGCCGAAGAATGCCGAAAGAACGAGGAATGCCTCAAGGGGGAATAAATTAAGATACTATCACGCGAATTACCATCAATGATGCGGAATGCTGCCTGACAAGGAGTGTGAATAAAAGGGAGAAGAAGACCGTTGCCGAACCAGAGGCGCGCAAGGAAGCAACCGCCTTTTATGCTGCTTCTTCTTAAAGATTGTGCTTTTTTCTTCCTTCTCTTTTAACTATTATATATGAAATTACAACCCTATTTCCGTCTATTTAATTCCGTTCATTTTGAGATACATACATGTTTACTTATATGCATAATTTAATGTCTTTATACACCATTTTATGGCCTGATTAATTACCTACTTCTTTTTGCCCTCCTTCAAGAAGAAGACGACACACCGCCGTTCATTTAGAGTGATGTCTCGGTCCACTTTCTTCTTCTTCTTCTTTGTCCTCTTCACTCTCGCCTGTGTCCTTCTGTCGTGCTCGGTCGACGCCGGCCGCGCCTATCGTCTGCCGATCATCGATGAGTACGAATCGCATCGGCGAATCATGAAGCAAGCTTGGCGCTTCTTAGGATTGCTTATGAGAGATGGAGAGGGTAGAGAGTGACATTCATTATGGAGGCTCACTTTTTCATGCGGTTTTCATGCAGTTTTCAAGCATGAATACAGTCCTTTCCTTCTCTATCTCTTCAAATATATACATATATTTAATGTTTGCAGTGAGCGACGCCGTCGAAGCAACAACGACGGATTCGAGGAGGGCTCGGGTGGATTGGACGAACTCGCCAACAACAACAACTATCACGTCTTTGTCGCGGGCATACCCTACCAAGCGATGCCGGCCTAAGCGAGCAGAGAGAGAGAGAGAGAGAGAGAGAGAGAGAGAGAGAGAGAGATGAGAGAGAGAAAATAAATGAGCAACATCCGGCAACTTCTTGAGCAAAAATCAGTTAATGAATCAGTCACAACATCGACGAGAGCAACACCCCCCCCCCTCCCCCATCCTCTTTTCTCCTTCCTTCGTTCCCTACTTTTCCATGCCTATGCAAAGGACCGACGACACCAACTTGTTCGGCTTAATCGATAATAAAGAATGCATCCTGGTTCTATGGATATTGCTCGAAATAAACGTTCTGTCAACTCTTTTTTTTCTTCAAATTTTCGAAACGCATGAGACGGAGCAAGAAGCGAGAGAATTTATCAGAATGAGAGGGAGGGAGATTAGAAGAGTGAGAGAGAGAGCAGACAGAAGAGATAATAAGAGAGATGAGGGTGAAGAGAGAGAATGGAGAAGAGAGAAAGAAGGAAAGAGAGACAAGCGAGAATAAGAGAGAGAAAGAGAGAGAGAGAGAGAGAGAGAGAGAGAGAGAGAGAAAAGCCAGAGAGAGAGAGAGAGTAGCGAGAGAGAGAGAGAGAGAAAAGGATTGAGAGAGAGAGTTTGCAAGAGAAGAGCGTCTTATCGCATTCGCTTCAATGATCAGACGACGTCTTTGGATGTAAACAACATCTTTGTGTCCAACCACTCACTTGTTGCGATCCCGGGCATTGGCCGGGCTGTCTGTCTGGCTTACTCACGCATTATCTCTCTTTCTCTCTTCCTCTCTCGCTCTCTTTCTCTCTCGCTCTCTCGCTATGTTTCTCCCTCGCTCTCTCGCTCTCTTTCTCTCTTTCTCGCTCGCTCTCTCGCTCTCTTTCTCGGCCTCCATCAATGTACACTTTGCTCCTGTTGTCTTTCTCTCTCACTTTCCTTCCTTAAGCTTTCCATCTCTTTCTCTACTTAAGATTCTCTTTCTTTCTCTTTTTCCCTCTCTATTTCTCTCTCTATTCCTTGCTTTCACTACTCTATACTCAGCATCATCTATCGTAAACAGCATCCCTGTGCCCAGGTCAGCTGGCCGACCTTGGCCATCTCACTAAGGCCCCTGGTCTTGACATCTCTCTTATCCGTTTTCCCCTCTATCTCTCTCTTTCTCTCTCTCTCTCTCTCTCTCTCGCCCCCTCTTTACTCTCCTACTCTCTGTCTCTTTGCAATTCTCAGCCTCCCTCCTCCCGTTTATTCTTTTGGTCCTCTTCTTTGTATCTCTCTTCCATCTTTCTCTCGTTCTCTCTCTCTCTCTCTCTCTCTCTCTCTCTCTTTCTCTCTATCGTTTTCTCTTTCTCACTCCCTCCACTCTCATTCTCTCGGACTCTTCCCATCGAAACATATCTCAAAGATGTCGCATTCAATGTCCAGCGAGATCTGCATACGTCGATCATTCCGCAATTTGTCTCTTATTACATATTAGATAGTCATTCCTGCAGTCATTCTATATTTTCTTTTTCATGGTGCTAAAACTCCAAAAAACTGTATGGTTCTTACTTTTTGACAATTGTTTTGAGTGATATAGCTGTATTTATGATATATGCTAACATTAATTACCACAATATATCGAATTTTCTCTATTAGTACCCCGGGGGTTCTATTTTTCAATACCCTTGCGGGAGGGGGCACTATTAGAGGGAGGGGTACTATTTTTCAATGTGAGACACTAAAAGTTTGATAACAACATTTTCTTCTCAAAAAAAGAAGAAGAATAGCTCGAAATCATAGGAATCATCACTGGAATATCCACTTTACCATATATTTTGAATGGATTTGCAATCAGTTCATTGGATAGAGCATCCCATGCCACCAGGATCCATTCGAAGTATGTCTTGAGCAGAGATATTAGGCTGTTAGGGGGGCACTATTGGAGGGGGGGGGTTCTACTAGAGGGAGGGGTTCTATTTTTCAATGGCTTTATCAGAGGATAGTACTATTAGAATGGGGTTCTAATAAAGGGGGGTACTAATAGAGAAAATACTGTAATTGTCATTTTTTCAGAGATTCGGTAATGTGCATAACGTATAGATCGTCTGCGCGAGAGAATTCGAAAAAGTGTACGTGACATCTCCTGATGTTTACCCTTTATCAATCTATTTATTTATTTATTCATTTATTTATTCTGTTGCCAACTTTTAAATCCTCCTTTTCAATTAGGGAAATTCTGAAGAAGACCATATTAATTTCTAATAATCCTTCTATTATTCAATACTTTCCTTTCCAATTCAATTCAGAGAAAGACCACTTTTGCAGCGTGGAGTCTGCTCGATCTGCTTGCTTCGATCGGGCGGCATATCATGAAGTCTGGCGTCTATTACGCGCCTCCGTACGTGGACTGCACCTCAACTGCTGTCTATTGCCGTCTGTATCCGTGCTAACGATGAGGGCTAACGATATCTTCAAGTCAAATTTATAAATTCATTGAAGATCTACAAATATATATATATATATATATATATATATATATATATATATATAGATACATAGAATTACAACTGTTGATCAGGGCCGCAGTAAAGAAAAATTTCCAGGTATAAAAGTGTATTACTTCAGTTTTCATGCATTTTAGTTCAAAATGTATCATGTCACTTTTTGCCACAATCTCTCATTCTCTCGTACCATTTCGAAGGATGCAGTAATTAATGTGAAATTTTGACGATTTCTAACGCTGCATCCACAGATAATGATGGCTGTTTCAAAGCTTTCACGGTGATTATGGATGGCATCTGAGTGGCCGTCATATTTAAGAGAAAGAGAGAGAGAGAGCGAGAGAGAAAGAGGGAGAGAGCATGGGAAAGATTGAGAGAGAGAGAGAGAGTGACTACCAGCGTCACCTCCGTCGCCACCCCCTGGCATTTTCTGACCAGCTTATTTTTGTTGTCTTCGCCCTTACAAGGGAATGGTCTCGGCTTCACCAGAGGTTATGAGATGAGCTATATACCGTTCGAAAGCTCTCGTCGAGTAGATAACGAATATCATAATAAAAATTTCCGAACGGATTCTGTTTTCCTGATATTCTCGGAAAACCCGCTAAAATTAACAGTTTCACGACATTTGCTAACTTTCTCGACACTAAAATTGATTTATAAGTGTAAGAAGGCCATCTAAAGCCTATTAATACACTTTCTGATCACTTTTGGGGGAAAAAGTTTTTTAGGCCATTTTAAACCTAAGGGGTCCGTCCCCCTTTGGTGAAAAATTCTCAGATTTGTATGGAGCCAAAGCAACCTTTTTTATGCCGATTTTTGAGTTTTAAGCCACTAATTCCTCATTCTCAAGTCGGTTTAAACATGAAAAGTAATAATTAGAATATTATATTTCACTGTAAAATGTTCATTTTTTTCAAAAATGTTCATCTGTGCCAAAAAGTTAACGTTATTGCCATAAACAGCTCCGGACACATTATTTCTACCTGAATCTTGTTTGCTATATAAGAGCAACTCTGTTACATTCCTTATAAAAAAAACCCGTTCGATTTCTCAACTTTTACGGCTTCAAACGACTGATTTAAGAATAAGAGGCGAAATCGTCAACTCCTCGACGCCACCATTTTTCGAAAATCCGATCGATAAATAGAAACCGTACGGAAATTTTTATTATGATATTCGTTATCTACTCGGCAAGAGCTTTCGAATTTTATATAGCTCATCTCATAACCTCGGGGGAAGCCGAGACCATTCCTTCGTTAGTGAGCTGTCGTGTCTTCCTCTTGTTTGTTGCGGTGTTGACAGGATTTGACTATAATAACACGCTCGTCTCCTGCACTCCACAAACGACAGAAGGAAAAATAAGAATAGCGGTGATCTTACATTCGTCATTCTCTCTTTCTCTCCCTGTGCTCTTCCTTGCTTTCACAACTCGACGACTTTGTATTCGCTTCAGCTTTCGCATTTCGTCACGTGTTCTCATTTTGCTGCTTCTCTATATGCGATTAAACTTCATTTTTTCGCGGTCAAATGCTTACAAGGGCCTAGCTTTGTTCCGTTCGTATTTTTTTGGTTCTCGTCAGGAAGAGATTTGACGTAGATACTACTGGGTTTCATCACACGACAGCTCAGGTAACAACACCTTTTTCGCTGTTTGCATTATGTCAGCTTGGCGATTGATTTAAACTATGCTGTTACATCAAACTGTCATGTTTCAGCTTTATTCGCCAATCCTGAGAAATATTGAGCTTGTTAGAAATGTTATTGATGCATTCATACACGTATTTGATAAATTTCCTATAGTCGGTATCCAGACTGCTCGACGTCAGGGGCAGGGGCATCGTTGAAGGAGGATTCCTCAACGGGAGCATACTCTTCGGGAGCGGCACCTCCGAAGTCCTCGCCACCAGCGTCACCTCCGTCACCACCCCAGTTCTCAGCGGGAGCTTCGGGGGCAACGGGCTCGTCTCCGTAGGAGTTGTCTCGCTTCATGCGGTATCCAGACTGCTCGACCTCAAGGGCAGGGGCATCGTTGAAGGAGGATTCCTCAACGGGAGCATACTCCTCGGGAGCGGCTCCTCCGAAGTCCTGACCACCAGCGTCACCGCCGTCACCACCCCAGTTCTCAGCGGGGGCTTCGGGGGCAACGGGCTCGTCTCCGTAGGAGTTGTCTCGCTTCATGCGGTATCCCGACTGCTCGACCTCAGGGGCAGGGGCATCGTTGAAGGAGGATTCCTCAACGGGAGCGTACTCCTCGGGAGCGGCTCCTCCGAAGTCCTGGCCACCAGCGTCACCGCCGTCACCACCCCAGTTCTCAGCGGGGGCTTCGGGGGCAACGGGCTCGTCTCCGTAGGAGTTGTCTCGCTTCATGCGGTATCCCGACTGCTCGACCTCCGGGGCGGGTGCGTCATTGAAGGAGGATTCCTCAACTGGAGCATATTCCTCGGGAGCGGCTCCTCCTGCGTCCTGGCCACCAGCGTCACCGCCGTCACCGCCCCAGTTCTCCGCGGGGGCTTCGGGGGCAACGGGCTCGTCTCCGTAGGAGTTGTCTCGCTTCATGCGGTATCCAGACTGCTCGACCTCTGGGGCAGGGGCATCGTTGAAGGAGGATTCCTCAACTGGAGCATACTCCTCGGGAGCGGCTCCTCCTGCGTCCTGGCCACCAGCGTCACCACCGTCACCAGCCCAGTTCTCAGCGGGGGCGGCGGGAGCAACGGGCTCATCTCCGTAAGAGTTGTCGCGCTTCTGCACTGAAAATGAGACGTTGTTGATAACCGAGAATGGTTTATTCTACATCGTGAGAATGTCATCATGAAACTTTTGGAAATTCAAGATTATTTAAGAAGGAATTAAATTCATATTAAATGAAATGCAGTGAAGAAAGCAAATATCTTATCAGATATTGGTTACGGTAATGAAACATACGCGGGTGTGCCGATGCTGCGGCAAGGATCAGAAGTACGAGGAGCGGCTGCATTGCTAGCGGACTCGGGGCTGTTATCTTGAGCGCTGAGTCGACCGGTGGCTTACTGGCTGAGCGCCCGTCTTATATACACCGGCCATCGGGGGCTAGCCCTCTCGATGGCACCAAAAGCCGAGAAGAGCTCGAGTCGAGTTCTACTGTGCGCGGCCGCAAAACCAGTAACCAGCCACTGCAGAGTTGCCCCAAACACCCTTTTTCTCTCCCTCTCTCCCTGTCTCTCTTCTTATCTACTGCTATTTCTCGAATGCGTTCTTTTAGTTCCACTAGCTTGCTTCATGGCAGAGAGAAGCAGTCACGAGTACGGCGAACTTGATAGGAGAATGGCTCAGAATGATCTTCAAAGGAGCATGGCCTTGCTCGGGCTATACGCTCTTTCTGTGCGAGACGCAAAAGACGACAAAAAGGGCGCTTTTCAATGCCGAGATGTTTTTGATTGGCTTACTCCCACACACAGGCGACTAAGCTCTCAGTAGTGGTCCTTTCACTCTTATTCGCCCGCCTCTGCTTTCTTGTCATTCAAAAGCATCTTTGACGCTGATCATTTCTCTCATCTCAGGTGGCAAGCATTTCATTTTAGTTTCGCTCAGATATTCCTATCTCCTGCTATTATGTATCTTCCATTAGGCAACTGGAAGACACTTCTTGAATGAATTTGATTGAGCTTTAACATAAATGTTTTATATAAATGTTTAAAAAAAATTATGTCGACAGTTAAGTTAGTTTCATGTTTTTGTTAAGCCGAGACAGTGGGGAAGCTGAGGCCACTCCTCTGTGGTGCTTATCTAAGGAAGATCAATTTCTCTCCGTAATTCCGCATACGGTGTCCGCACGTCCCTTTTTTATTGCATTGTATTCGTGTAGGATAGCGACACTTGGGTAATAAAGTTGCCATTAATGAGAGTAGTTGATCACAAGGCAACTGTGATTGCGAAATAAGATTAGCAGGATGAGATTAATGAGATTTACTGCTGCAAGAATTGGGTTGGGCGAGGGATGAATGAAGAAACGCGATTTGTGGTGACTAGTAGCCCGTTAAAGGCGGAAGTGGAGAAAACAAATTGCCAAATGGCTGGAACACTTTGGCGTCCATTTCAAAAAAGATGCATGGAAAAATATCGTCAAAGAGTGAGAGATCTACGACTTACTGATTGAACGGTAAGCGGCAGAAGAAGAGGAAAAGATGCAATTAAGACTAAAAAGGCGGCAACCTATAGCCAGATTGCTTCCACTCAGCTACTCGGTCACACCTTTTGGTCTCGGCTTTGTTACCATAATCTAATATTACTGATTCATCGGCTCGATTTCACTGAAATCAGCCAGATCTATTTTCACGCAACGATAGATATGTAGGTAGAGCTCATGTATAAGTAGGCCTTTTGTGTCTTATGTAGCCGGTGGAACGAAGAGCCATATTATCTGACTCATTGCCTATTTGACAATTTCTTTCCTTTATTCTGCATCTGCAATGCATTAAAAGAAGGACATTTGGTTACCACTCTTGAGGTAAGAAACAGTATATACATAAAGAGATAACTTGAGCAAGAGAGGAAAGAAGTGCACAAAAAGAGAACACCATTTGTTACTGGCCGCTGGCGAAACTCTTCTTCAAGCCTTGCAACTTGTCATGGTTTAGTAAGTGGTTGAATTCTACTACTGGTTATGTGTCCATCTCCATTTCCTTTCGTGCATAGGTGGACTCTTTAGACCGACTTTCACTTTCTTCTACAGAAACATCACTCTCTCTTGTTCGAGATATCTTGGAGCCTGCAAAGAACAAATTGGTAAAGCGAGAATGCCATGGGAGGAAGGCAGTAATAGAAGTAATAAGAAGTAAGCAGCAACCTCAAAAATACATAAGAGAAAGACGATGTGGGGAGACTACGCCCACCATTTTCGACCAAATTCCTGCTGTTTATAGCGATCGACTCACTTTCTTGAACATCTTGCACTTTCTCTCGCCCCGCTTTTCTTCTCCTTTTTCTAATGATATTATTGCTTCATGCTGCTAACGCGAACTGAAGATTGAAAAGAAAGAGAGAGAGAGAGAGAGAGAGAGAGAGAGAGAGAAGTTGCGAGGGTGAAAAGAACACTGCCATGTGCGAAGGTGGCAAAGGTAGAAGAGAAAGTGTCAGTGCTCCTCCCTCTCCTACGCATTCAATGACAACAGAGAACAATCTTTAAAGAGTCTCGTCGTGAGGGCAACTTTTCTCGAGCGGGCCGAAATGGTTTGAAGAGAAGAAGTCGACAAACTATGTACATGCTTACGTATGGTTCACTGCACTATTGAAAGTTAGAGTGAAGGGTCAGCGGAATGAACCGAGTCGTTCAATTAAATAAATCCTTTTTTATTATTGCAACTTTGACTATGCAAGCAAACTTAATTATTTCTCTTGTAAATTTCAACTGTAAATTAAGTTTAATTACACATTCATATTCTGTCATCAAAAGGAGATACATATATAATATAGCACAAGGTCTATGATATTCATTCTCGTTGACTTGACGACACAACGCACAAAGACGACTGAAGAGATTGAGCAAATCATGACTGGCAAATGATTTTTTTTCGAACATTTCACATCGCCTGTAGTCTAGTCACCCCGGATGGACGGACGGAGAACTTTAGTTATCTCTCCAGATGTTTGTCTGACCTAGAATGGGCGAGTTCGACAGAACAGGCTTTCTTTCCGGACGGAAACTTTGCGCGAAGCAAGTGCTCTACTGGATGTTATGCTCGCGCGGTGGGGTAGGCGACTGTCTTGTTTTGATCGCTTGCACTCTTCCACGAAAACGACCGGACATTTCTCTTCTGCGCATAATATTTTGTGCAACGGAAAAAGACCTTGGACTACGGGGTGAGAGTAGAAGATTCTCTCGGCTGTATATAAGCGAGGCAACAGACTGAATGATTGTCCAAGAGCACCTCGTACTGTTGTTGTTTATTCAATCTCGAGAGAAAAGATGATCAAGACTCTCATCGCTTACGCACTCTTCTGCGCTGCGCTCATCGGCATCGCTGCGGCGCAGTGTACGACATCATCTTTTAAATGTGTATTTTTAATGCTTCAAAGAATATTTTTTTACTTCTTAGTCGATGTAGATAAATAAATTGGTGAATAAACTTAGAACCTCCCAGATCCCCACAATAGCCCGTCCTTGGGACTTACAATTATGTATGTACATATGTATGTACACATTAGACGGGGGTCCATGTCGGTTGCGATGTTTGCTTTTGAATCAATCTTTTTTGCCAATCGACTTATTTTTTGAATATATAAACACAAATCATTTATCCATGTATGTATGTGCACAATTTGTATCTTTGAAAAAAACAATGGAATTTTATTTTATTTATTATGATTAATCTATTTACTTTTTAGCTGCTAGCCTTGGTGGAAGGATCAGCGGAAGGCAAGCGCTGAGGAAAACTCGAGAAGAACGAACGAATGCGTCCACAAGCGTCAATCAATCACTTACTCCCCCCCACCTCCCCGTTTCTCTAAACCGAAGACATGTCCTCTATAAAATTATCTTTTGCCAACTGCTTATCTACGTTCTAACCCTTTCTTTGCATAACATTTTCATTCGTAGACCTTGTGGATGCAACAGTTTGCCAGTTGTTGTAATTGCATGTGATACTCTGATAAAAGTAAATGTCATTAAGAGAGCCTGTCTGAGATTCTCGAACACGAGCGTGCAGTAAAATGTTTTATTTTTTACATTTTTTTTCCTTTGGAGGTCTTGTGTAGTATCATGAGAGCTTTCAAAAAAACTTTTTTTCAAAAATTTTTTCTCATGTATAACTATAGTATACCAAGATTTAGCCAAAAAGTTCGAGTGATCATAAAAACCTTCAAAGTGAACCAAATTAAATTTTGATGACACCGATAGATTCCTTATTTAAAGGAGCACAAAACAGTCTAGAACAGTTTTTAAAAAAAGTTTTCATCTTAACACCAAAATAAGCCCTTAAACCTCCTGGAGGTGCCATTTGAGTACCAAAACATCGAAACTGCGCTTCCAAACCATAAACATTTAAAAGAGCATCCTTTTTAACCCCTAAAAATATGTATTTGAATCTGATTATCCTTCCCAGATTTTGAACGGTTCTGGATGAATACCGTCCAGTGCCAAAAAGGTCGTACACGGACATAACTCGCTTTATTCTTAATATTATATGGAATTAAACATACCATTGTATTTGTCTTGGAAAACTGCATAGAAAGGGACCAGATAGTCTTTTCCTTGAGTTTGTTTTAAATGGTTTTCTCGGCAAAAACCGTATTTGTGGCTATTTTTCGACATAAAAATGTCATTAAGTGCACGTAGTCCCCAAAACAGCGCCTCAATTTATACTTCACATGAAAGCCCAGTGTTTTTCACATAGGATAAACTACTTATCGGTCATAGCTTCTTTCCCAAAAAATTGCAGCGTTTAGTTTAATCCGCTGAGCGCAGTGCGACTAGTACAAAAAATCCCATTTAACCTCTATAACATGCATCAATCTGAATATTATGCAAAAGAGCTGCTATATTCGTGTTCCTCGCATTAATAAACCCCTTTGGAGTGAATTTGGAGGAAAAAAAATGTTGAAAAAAAATTCTCACTTTTCCCCCGAAATTTTTTCGAAAATAATCGAAATTTCTTCAAAATCAATTTTTGCTGCACGCCCTGTATATAGCCATGGTCGAATATCTCAGATAGGCTCTCTTAAAATCAAATGCCTAAAATGCTCTCATATTTCACCGATCAGGGGATGTTTATATGTAGATATGTACATAGCTCCCCTTCTCCGATCAAAAGAAAGATGAGAGAATCGTTGCACTCGACCTTGCTTAAACACTTAGTAATGTAGTACTGAACTTGCAATCAACGGGGCTTAAATTGCCACGATCACGCCGACGTCTCGCGGTTTTCTACATGGGCGCCCGAAGGGTACAGCGTCGTCTGTGAACGCCTTAATGCGATTGAAGAGTGGATCTGCGACGTATCGAATCCGATGTAGCGTCGACACTTTGCCATCTCATTCGTATGGGCAAATAGAATTCACCCATATTCACCCCAAACGGTAAACAATGGATTTTACCATTTGGTTGAATATATGTGAATGCCTTGTGAATGGGTGAACGTAACGTTTTGCTCTTTGTATGGCCATTAAGGCCTATGCATATTCCGTCGGCAACTCGGAGACGAGCTGAGCCCAGATGACTACTGAAAAAAGCTCCTGCATGAGTCTCGCCCATCTTGTAAAGATGGCTAAATACATTTTTTTTTATTTTTATTTTCCAGAATTCTTTTTTTTTTGCGAAAGTAAGTAGGCAATCAGAAAACTTTCATTTTTTACTCTTTGTATGAAAAAAACTGAAGATATAATACTAAAAAAATATTTACATTTGATATGTACAGTGCAGTAATTAGGCGGTTTTCCAGGCAACGAATGGCTGATTTGACTTTTGAATGACGACATCTCAATACTTGCAGAAGCCATACGGGACGCACTCGCCAGTGACCTACATTAAATTTGGTAGACTGCGGAAAATTTGTAACAGAAATATAAGATCTTAAAAGGTCTAAACTCGATGAAAAAATATAATGGCACTCTGATGGTGATGTGATACTAAATGTACCATTGCCTGGCATTGGTAAAATGTATGTATTAAAGGAGAACGTTCTCCTTACCTCGGTGTCCCGGTAGAGCCCGGGCGCGCATTGGCATTCCATTTGGCTGCAGTCGTTGAGGCATTCCTTGGTCGGCTCGAGACACGTCTTCTCACAGCCATTCGGATTGCACACCTCGTACGTTGCCGGGTCGGGGGTGCACACCGCTGGAATGTTCTTATAAAGATAACAATTTCATAATTTTAAGAGAAATATTAGCGTTATTTTTAAAATTTCATTTTACTACAAATTTCGCTGCGCAAGAAGTATTATGAGTGACCTAATTGATTTGCTTACGGGTAACATCTGCGATGGAAGCACAAATGATTGACAGCGCCAAGAAGCCGACCAGAAGATTGAAAGAAGCTGGAGACATTTTTGTTGTTATTGGCGAAATTCGAAGTTTTCGATGTCATTGTTGAAGAGTGAAGCGCTGATATGATATGTAAACGGTGATATGAATTAACAGGAAGAAAGTGCACATTATTTCGTTTATCATGTCAATGATTAATGCCGGTATTTACATTGAAACCAAAAAATTGCATTTGTTCTTTTTGGATATCACAAATTTGGATGTTTTCACAAGTTTCCAATGTAAGGACGATGTCTATGTGTGCTCTCAAAACTAAATGTTCCTCCAAAGTACATCATTGTGCTGTCTGAAATGTTTACTTTTTCTATGATTAATCGTTGACAGAGTACATCGTTGCATGACCAAAACTTGATGAATCGTCATTTATCACATGTATGTATGCAGAAATTACTTCAGTTGTAAGCTCTTCTTCCTTTTGAATGTACTACTCATTGTCAGCGTTTGTCACAGTGACCCCCTCCCACCTCATTCCTTTCCTCCCCATGCCATTTAAGTGCACTCTAGTTGTAGTGCCATTGGTTGTGCATTCTGTGAATGCTTGTAGTTAGAGAGCGGTGTCTTTTCTTATGACACATCAGCTTCTCATTCTTTTCGTGACTTTTATGAGACATTATTTTAGTCTGCCTGGTTGAGCTCTTAGAGAGCGGTTGCATTTCCCCTTCCTTGCCCAGTTATTAGTTGTTGCCGAAAGGCCAAATTGGAGATAAAAGGAGTTGTTGTGCCTTTTCCCTCGTCTTTTCCACATCCACACGACAGCGTAGAAGCGAGTCAGCTTCATTACATGGGGGCCGAACCGTACGAATCGACGAGCATCTTCCAGTGACGCAGCTTGCGAGGGACGAGTTAGTTTCGCCTTGCAGGAAAGAGGAGAGGGGGTCTCCTGAGCTGTGTGCTGGGCGAGAAGGAGAAAGCAGACAAGCGAGAGAAGTACGAGAAGGTGAAAGAACACGCGAGTAGAATGGAAATAGTAGAGCAAAGAGGCGCGAGACTGGCAGCAGGAGTAGGCAGTAGAAATCAGTATCCTGCGAATGTGAGAGAGGGGCACAGAGAGCCAGAGAAGAGTATAGGACCGAGAATGTTTGGGCCGCGCTTTGGCCACAAGCAGCAGACGAGCCATCAAGAACAGAGTGGACAGAGGACGGGAGGAGAGTTCAACCCCGGAGCGCGTCCTTTTGTTCCGAGTGCGAGTGAGAGTCGGCAGCAACAGACACAAGATGTCAGGAATAGCGCGAGTATACCGAGAGACGGGATCACACAAGGAAGCACCAGACTTCCTGTGAAGTGTTATAGCTGCGGAGGGCGTGGCCACATGGCCTGGCAGTGCACATCGAACCCGGCGAGAAAGACTAGCAATGTCATGCGCGAAGTAGAAGAAATGCCTTGGAGAGAGAGTGCGAGAGAGAACGAGCAGGTGAGAGAAGTGGACGAGGAAGAAGGAGTCTTCTGGAGACCACTCAAGAAGACGGAAGTGACGATAAATGGAGTCGTCATTCCGGATGCCGTTCTGGACACGGGCGCGGAGATCACCACGATTCCGCAGGGGGTGATGAAGCGAGTATAAGAGGCAGGCACGCAGATAGAGTGGCGAGAGACAAAAGAGGAGCTCTTGGACGCGGCGGCGAGTAAATTGCGGGTAGTGGGGAAAGCACTAGTCCAATTGAAAATGAACGGGAACGAGAAGAAGGTTGGCGTGTATGTTGTGGAGAACGGGTGGCAAGTTCTCCTGGGACAGAACACGATTGAGCTGTGGGACGGGTGCTGGACTGAGAGAGAAGAGAAGGGAGAGCCAGCAGTAGTGGTCGAGCGAGTGTACATCGGACCACTGTCGGAGAAAGAAGTCATACTGGAGGCACCAGCAGACGGAACACGCGATTTTCTTTCTAGCGAGTTGCTGGGACTGAGTGGAGGAGTAATGCAGAGAACAGCGAGGGTGCAAATGATGAACTTGCAGCAGACTCCACTGATACTGAGCAAGGGCGAGAAGGTCGGCGAGTGGAGAAAAGCCGATTTTGTCCTAATTGAGAGTGAAGGAGAGATCGAGAGAGAGAAACAGCAGCGAGAGAAAGTGTCGAGCGAGAGAGCAGAAGTAGTCTTGCAGCTAGTTGAGAAGCAGGGCGCGATCGAGAGCGAAGAGTGTAGACGAGTAGTTAAGCAGAACGCGGGAGTATTTGCAGTGACAGAAGAAGAAATGGGAAGAACGAGCTTGGTCAAACATGTGATTGACACTGGTGAAGCTCGCCCCATTAAGCAGAAAGGAAGGCCGGTGCCATTGGGAGTGCAGACGAAGGTGCGGGAGATGCTTTCTGATATGAAGAGAAGGGGGATTATCAGAGATAGCAACTCCCCTTGGGCCTCTCCTTTGGTGATCGCGCAGAAGAAGGACGGTACATTGAGATTGTGCGTGGACTATAGGAAGTTGAACTCGGTGGTGAAAGAGGACGCGTACCCTCTGCCGCGAATTGATTTGACCATCCAGAAGCTAAGCGGGAAGAAGTGGTTCACCACTCTGGATTTGATGGCGGGGTATTGGCAAGTAGAAGTGGAGGAGGGGTCTAAGGAGAAGACTGCCTTTTGCACGATGGGTGGACTGTACGAGTTCAATGTACTGCCTTTTGGCTTGAGCACATCTCCTGCCACATTCCAGCGGTTAATGGAGCGGATTTTGGCTGATTTGCTTGGAGATCAGGTGGCCGTCTACATTGACGACATTCTGATTGCCACGGAGACGCAAGAAGAGCACGCGCAGATGCTTGAGAAGGTTTTGGAAGCCTTCAGAAAGCATGGTTTGAAATTGAAGGCTCAGAAGTGCCGGATCGCTCAGGCAGAAGTGGAGTATCTTGGGCACATGGTGACGCGCGAAGGAGTGAAAATGGATGCCGCGAAAGTGCAGAAAATCATCGAGTTGCAAGCACCGCGAGAAGTGAAAGAGTTGAAAAGGTTCCTTAAAATGGCATCTTTTTATCGCAAGTTTGTATTCAAGTTCTCAGAGAAGGCGAGCATTTTGACCAGACTGACAAGTGAGAAGGTAGAGTGGAAGTGGGGAGAGCAGGAGCAGAGAGCATTCGAGGAGCTCAAGGAAATGCTCATTACTGCTCCAATTCTGGCACAACCGGACGTGAACGCGGCTTTAAAGGGAGAGAGACCCTTCGTGATCTACTGTGATGCGAGTCAAGTAGCGGTAGGAGCAGTCTTGACTCAGGAAGGGGAGGATGGTTGTTTCCATCCTTTATATTTCGCGTCGAAGAGGTGCACACCTGCTGAGAGAAGGTATCACGTGACTGATAGCGAGGCTTTAGCAGTCATGTACGCGTTGCGCAAGTTCAAGCCAATTTACTTTGGAACGCGAGTGGTGGTAAGAACGGACCACATGCCGTTGAAAGCGCTTTTCAGTGAAAGAACAACTTCCGCGCTGATCATGAGATGGGCGCTAGAATTGCAGTCTTGCGATGTCACGATTGAGTATGTGAAAGGGAAGGCAAATAAGGTAGCAGACGCACTGAGTAGGGGAGAATTAGTCTCTGGTGCAGAAACGAGTGAAACGGCTCAGGAGGAGAAGGCCGAGATCGAGCGAGTAGTGAACTCGGTGTCCCTGGGAGGAACGCGAGAGAGATGGCGCGAGAAGTTGAAAGGCGACGCTTTCGCCTGTGAGATGAAGGGAAAGTTGGAAAGAGTAGTGGAGAAAATGGTACGCGAGAAAGGATTCCGTTGGTCGGAAGAGAACGGTTTGCTGATGGTAGAAGGAGCGCGAGGAGGGCGTAAGTTTTACGTCCCAGAAGAGCTGCGTGCTGAAGTTTTGGAGCAGTTCCACGATGGAAAGTTAGGTGGACACTGGGGAGTGAGCAAGACGAAGAAGAAGCTCAAAGAGTACTTTTGGCCGAGTATGAACCAGGACATTAGAAAGTATATCGAGAATTGTCCAGAATGTACACTTTTCAATGTGAGAGAGGAGTTAGTTCCGCCTTTGAAGCCGATATTCGTGGGAGAGCCATTCGAGACAGTGGCAATCGATGTGATGGAGGTGGGAACAGCTCTCTCGGGTAATCGATACGTGCTGACAATTATCGATTGTTTCTCTAAGCTTGGTGCCGCATTTGCAATGCAGACGAAGGGAGCAAAAGAAGTAGCAGAGAAATTCTGCTGGGGATGGATTGCAGAAGGCCGTCTTCCGAAGAATCTGGTGTCTGATAGAGGGGGAGAATTCGTGAATCGCGTTCTTAGCCATATTCTCGAGATTCTTGAAGTGAAGCACATTTTGACGAAGGGATATGTTCCGCGCGAGAATGGCATGTGCGAGAGACTGAACGGAACTCTTATCAGATTGCTTCAGAAGAAGGTGAAAGAGAAGGAGAAATGGGACGAGATGTTGCCATTTTGTGTGTACACGTATAACACTTCGCCGCATTCCACTACTGGCATGAGCCCATACCTCTTGGTGTACGGTAGAGAGCCGAGACCACTGGGAGAGAGACTTGCAGAGGTTGGAGAGAAGCCAGTAGAAGTAGAAGACTATGCGAGAGAGCTAGTGGAGGGGATGCAAATAGCGAGAGAAGAAGCAGCAGAGCGCGCTAGGAAAGAAATCGAGAAAATGAAGGGCAATTATGATAGGAAGAATCGATTAGACGAGAAAGAGTATCCAAGGAAAGGTGAGAGAGTACTGGTGAGAGTCCCGGTTGGAAGAGGGGATACGGTACCGAAGTTGACACCAGAATGGAGCGGGCCTTTCCGTGTTATTGATGTGACAGAGAACTCAGCGAGAGTGAAAAAGGAAGGTAGTAAGGAGGAACTCATCATTCCTTTTGATCAGCTCAGAAAGGTAGCAGAAGAGTGTCAGATTGGGGAATTGAATAAGAAGAGAATGCAGAGAAGGATAAACTGTTTGGCTGGAGAGAGCAAGAACAGAGAGGAGAATGAGGAGTTGCTGCAGGAGCTGGTACGATGGACAACGAGCGACGACAACGGGACGAGCAGCGGGCCGACTACGAAGGGCAGACCCTCAAGCGACTCCATCTCAAGCGATCCGGTGGCAGCGAGCAAAGTCATCTCGAGCAGCAACAACAACACTCCACCCAGTCCAGGCAGCGACAAGCAGAACCTCTCTCCACTCATTCAACGACACTCAAGCGTGGACGCCCGCATCGATAGGAGGGGGATGTCACAGTGACCCCCTCATACCTCATTCCTTTCCTCCCCATGCCATTTAAGTGCACTCTAGTTGTAGTGCCATTGGTTGTGCATTCTGTGAATGCTTGTAGTTAGAGAGCGGTGTCTTTTCTTATGACACATCAGCTTCTCATTCTTTTCGTGACTTTTATGAGACATTATTTTAGTCTGCCTGGTTGAGCTCTTAGAGAGCGGTTGCATTTCCCCTTCCTTGCCCAGTTATTAGTTGTTGCCGAAAGGCCAAGTTGGAGATAAAAGGAGTTGTTGTGCCTTTTCCCTCGTCTTTTCCACATCCACACGACAGCGTAGAAGCGAGACAGCTTCATTACACGTTTCTTTATTGTTGAAAAGGATTAATTTTCGACTTAAAAAATGCAGAACAAAAGCATGCTTGGAAGAGATCATGACCCTGGATGGAAAGCATGTTGTCCAGAATGCGATAGATAATCGACTAGTCGATTCACATAGAAAACGAAGCAAACAATTCGCTGAACTTTATTCCCTGATAAATGATACTAGCGAGTACTATAAAAGCTTGTCACAACTTGACTATGACACAGAGAAGTCCGAACTTCCTTATCAAAGAATGTCTGCTCATTCTCGCTCATTCTTGTGGTCGCCTTCTTCTCTCTGGCCATCATTTCTTCATCGATCGCCGTTACTCGTCAGTATAAAGTTGTTACTACTGAGGAAAATAAAAAAAAATACAGAAAATGTGGTTTAAAAAATATTCTAGCGGTATGCACCTCCGACCCGGCTACTTACGAGAAGTGCAATCCGAATGGCTGTGAGCAGGCGTGTCTCGAGCCGACCAAACAATGCCGCAATGACTGTAGCAAAATGAAATGTCAATGCGCGTCAGGACTCTATCGGGACACCGTGGTACGAAAAATGATTTGTTGATAATTGTTAACCTTTTTAATTTTTAAAAGTGAACAGAATCATTAGGTAACATAACAGCTCATAATGTGTGAAAAGTGAATTAAAGGTGACAGGAAACGGCATATTTCTCTGATATAAGATCTCATAATGTATAAAAGATAAAATTAAAGATGTCTGGTCAATGCGTGCCTTATGGTTTCTGCAAGTATTGAGTACAAATCCCTACCCCTCCCCCTCCCTTCCCCTAATTCTCTCTGTAGTTGCACCTATTCAGACGACATCTTCTTATTCTTATATTTGTGCTGTCACATCGAAATTTTAATTTCGTGTACGATAAATAAATAAATAAATAAACAAAGAAGACTCTGTCACTGCCTGTCACGACATCTTCCCTTGCGCTTTTCTACAACTGTAGCATCATAACTGTACATATGTACATTCATGCACAAATGTAAATTGTTCCATGAAATTACTCGTCTTTATATGTATACGATAAATATATTTAAAAAATCGGAAGTATTGAATCACGTGAAGTTGCAAGACAAATTCAAATGCCTGTTTTGTTAGATTCAAATAAAGAAAAAAACATTTCGCATAGGAATTACAAACGATGATTTTGTAAAAGTAATGTTAAACACATTGAATTAGAACATTTTTGTCTCAAGAAATTTTGTGAAAATAAGGCTGACTACACATTTATCTGAAGAAATATCGAGAAAGAACTTTGCACAAGCCTTTTTGAAGAGCCCCAAATAATAAGAAAGATGTGGTATTCGTCGAAAAATTTCAGTAGAGTACCCATACCAATTAATGTTTCAGCATTGTTCATCATCTTCTCCACGGTCTGCTTCTTTTCTTCTGTGGCCTCTGCTGACTTTGAGAAACCGTCTTCTCAATAAGCTGCGCTGACTCTGAGCAAACTGCACGCACTGAAGAATCGAATCACGCAATCGGTGAAGAAGCCAGGCATGCAATGACCGCCAGATGAGGAGAAGGAACTCGAAGAGAAAATGGCGACAACAAACAAACTGAACAAGCTGAGGATGTCAGAAACATTGCAGTGATTTTTCAGTGCATTTACCCCGCATATTAATTAATGTGTTCAGCATTGTTCGTTATTCTCACCATGGTGTGCCTCCTTTTGTAATATGACCTCGGCTTACTCCGAGAAATCGTCTTCTCAACACGATGCGATGATTTAGAGCAAACTGAAGGCGCTGAAGAATCGAATCACGCAATCATTGAAGAAGCCAGGCTTGCAATAACGTCAGATGAGGAGAAGGAACTCGACCAGAAAGTGGCGTCTCTACCAACTGAAAAAGCTGAGGATGTCAACCAGAGTTGCAACCAAGCCGCGACTCAACGAGTATCTCTCTTTGAGAGAGACATTATACTGACCGAGTGTGTGAAAGCTCTTAGAAATTTTGAACTGGCTAATTATTAATTCGAAATTGATTTTGAAATGGTGCAATTTTTTATATTGAAAAGTTTTTGGATTCATTCACCCAATAATACAATCGGTATTTACTAAATATTTTTATTTCGATGATTTCGGTATTACTCAGAAGGTTGTTTACATAGGCCAATCAGAAACTCTTTCAAGAAAACTAATAATTAGCTATGTCTCTTTGTTTCGTTATGAACATTTTTTGTTAATATTTCGTCAATACCAAGACTGCATTGCTACCTCAAAATAAAATTCTTTCAAATACTTTATTTCACTTTGTTTCAAGAAATGAAGGTTTTACATAATTTAATGTGCATGACTTTTACCACATCTTCATTAATAATTCCGATGTGAAAGGAATATTTAATCCATGCAAAATATAAGTCAACCGCTGCCGACATTTGTTTTTTGTAGCTTCATATCAGTAGCCCAAATGGCAACTAAAAAAAAGCTCCTGCATGATCTTTGCCTCGCCCATCTACAAAAGATGACCGACAAAATTTTTTCCAGAATTATTTATTTTTTCGCGAAAGTAAGTAGACATTCAGAAAACTTTTATTTTCTTAACCAAAGGTATAATAAAAAAATATTTACATTTACTATGTACAATGCTGCAATCGGGCGGTGTTTCTGGGCAACGAAGGGCTGATTTGACGTTTGAATGACGACATCTTAATACTTGCAGAAGCCGTACGGAACGCACTCGCCAGTTACCTACATAAAATTTGGTAGCTGCCGAAAGTTAATTGCCGAATTAATAAGATCTTTAAAAAAAAACATCTAAATTAGATGAACGAACATAATGGCACTCTGAGACGGTACACTACTAACTGAGCCGGTTCTTGACATTGATAAAATGTGTAAATTAAAGAAGAACATTCTCCTTACCTCGGTGTCCCAGCCCGGGCGCGCATTGACATTCCATTTGGCTGCAGTCGTTGAGGCATTCCTTGGTCGGCTCGAGACACGTCTTCTCACAGCCATTCGGATTGCATACCTCGTATGTTGCCGGGTCGGGGGTGCACACCGGTGTAATTTTACTTTAATTTAATTTTTAA
The DNA here is from genome assembly GCA_945643635.1 of Allodiplogaster sudhausi. NCBI lineage: Eukaryota > Metazoa > Nematoda > Chromadorea > Rhabditida > Diplogasteridae > Allodiplogaster > Allodiplogaster sudhausi. The sequence goes on along the minus strand of CALZFC010000331.1, from coordinate 405,873 downwards.
AAATTTGTTTTTTTTTTTTTTTTTTTTTTTTGTATTCCCTTAATTGTGAAAAGGCTAAGCTGGCGAGTAACGGCGATCGATGAAGAAATGATGGCCAGAGAGAAGAAGGCGACCACGAGAATGAAGGGAGCTGGAGACATAATTTTTTTTCTGGGGGTGCTCGAGCTTCTCGATGTTATTGTTGAGGAGAAACGAGCTTTTATAGTAGTCCAGGGTATCATTTATCACAATATAAAGTTCAGCGGATTGTTTGCTTCGCTTCCCATGGTACTTGGCTAGTCGGTCATTTATCGCATTCTGGATGACTATTTGTTTTCTGTCGATCTTCCTACGAGAACAGTATTGGATGCATGTCTATGGATTTTTGTGCAATTTCACAATTGAAAATTAATCATTTTTAACCAATACTCTGAAAAGTACATGAAAAGTACAGCCAAAAGTACGAAGACCTTTCAATTGAAGTACAATTACATGATGTGATGAATGGCGATTTAGCATGGCTTGTCGGTGCAACGATGTACTCTGTCAACGATTAATCAAAGAAATAGTAAACATTACAGACACCACAATTGTATACTTTGGAGGAACATTTAGTTTTGAAAGCACACATAGACATTGCGCTTACATTGGAAACTGATGAAAGCATCCAAATTTCACTTATCCAAAAAGGACAAATGCACTTTTGTGGATTCAAAGAAAACACCGGCATTAATCATTAATATGATACACACAATCATGCGCACTTTATTCATGATAAATGGCGCTAGTGAGTACTATAAAAGTGCTCCATTCCTTAACAATGACATCGAGAACTTCGATTTTCCTCAACAGCAGTCAAAATGCCTTCAGCATCCATCACTCTTCTGGTCGCCTTCTTCGCGCTGTCGATCATTTGTTCAGCCATCGCAGATGTTACTCGTAAGCTTGGCATTTGGAGCTCTCATTATTCTTTATCATTCCGGGTTCAAAAGCGGATGGCGAGCGGTTGAATCTCTTTTCGCTCTCGTTAACAATTTCCTCCGCCTAGAACTTGTTTCCCTCTAATAGAAGCCGCGGCAGGCGGTAGTTGTAAGCCATCTTGATGAGTCGACACTTCCACATCGGCACCATTAATGCCAGGACGCTCGCCCCCAAGGATAAGCAGACCGAGATGGAACTGGCCCTCGAGAAGATCAAATGGGACGTGATTGCAGTACAGGAAGCAAGAATAGTAGGTTTGGCTTCTTTTAATCTTACATCATCAGGCACTGTAATCTACCACTCGGGCGGCGCTACTGCGTCCCATGGCGTTGCATTCCTTCTGCGACCACATCTCGCGCAAAGAGCCGTGTTCAAAGGCCTCTCTCCTCGTCTAGCAACTCTACTTCTACCAAAGGAGCGACTTTTCCTGGTCTGCGCTTATGCTCCGACGTCGACATACGATGACCAAGAGTATGATGACTTCGTCGATCAGGTTGAGGCCGCACTGCGGAGAGCCCCGAGAGGTTGTATGCCAGTATTGGTCGGTGATTTCAACTGTCGAGTTGCAAGGGAACCTGGTAATGAAAGATTTGTAGGTAACTTCGGCTCTCCGAACCCGAACTCACGCGGGCGGACCTTCACTGAAGCTTGTATGAGAAACAACCTGCGCATCTGGAATACGTTCCCCAAAAGAAGATACGGCCGGATTTGGACTTGGAGATCTAATAATGGTTTCACATTCCACCAGATTGACTTCATTGCAGCACCACCTTCGGCGAAAGTTGTCAATTGTGGAGTTATTGGACGATTCGAGTTCAACTCCGACCATCGCCTAGTCCGGATATGTATGTCGCTCCCTGACACAATGAAGCACAAAAAAACGCAGAAAGAAATTTGATCTCGATCGAGCCGCTTTTACTACCAACGTGAATCTTCTCGCGTCAGTGCCTTTCACCCGTCCTGCCTCTGCTGCTGACGCCTACAATACCATCCAGGCATTCACCAAGACTGCAGCAACCAACTGTTGGAGAGAGCGCAAAGTCCCGCCCTGGATCTCCCCTGCGACCCGGAACCTACTAGCCACACGTCACCAAATGCAAGCCAACCCTCAAGGAGCTGTCTCGTACTCCGTCGCGTGCAAAGCGGCACGAATGAGTCTCTCCGATGATATCAGAAAACGAAAGGAGGCTCAAGCACGGCACGCTGCTATCATGGGAAGGAGTATAATGAAGGCGGTGCTGAATCTTCAATCCTCCAAGAAACGTCTCCTCGTCCCCGACCCTGTCACTGGATCGCTTTCTCAGGGAACAACTACGTTAGCCGTAAAGCGTTTTTACGAGAACCTTTACACTCCCGGAGTTCAGCTACCTCTGGCGGTCCCTACCAACCCGATTGATCCTCTACCTCCTTTCCTTCCTGACGAGACCTTACATGCTATGTCCCTTCTCAAATGCGGCCACTCTCCTGGTTCAGATGGAATTCTCCCCGAGATGCTCTACCATGCAAGACACCCCCTCGCCAGCATCATGGCCGATCTTCTCAACAACTTGATAGGTGGAGATGCCGTTCCCAATGATTTGGCAGAAGCAGTCGTCTCACTCATCTATAAAAAAGGCGACCCCACCAACATCGGAAACTTCCGCCCCATCTCCCTTCTTACCGTAACCCTGAAAACAATAACAAGATGCATTCTGAAAAGATTCGAGGCAACATTAGAAGAGACTGAATCGTCCACCCAAACCGGTTTACGACGCGGGCACAGTACGCTCGATAACCTGCACGCCATCAAGCAAGTAATAGAACGAACTTCAGAGTACGGTATCCCCATCTATCTTGCTTTCGTGGACTTCAAGAAGGCCTTCGATTGTGTGGAGTGGGGCGCTGTATGGCAGTCTCTCTGGTCATCTGGATGCCATCCGAGCCTCGTCCACCTTCTTCGCCGCATCTACGAATCGTCTTCCACACTCATAAGAGTAAACGAAGATTTGGTTCCAGTTAACGTTCAAAGAGGAGTTCGTCAAGGGGACACTCTATCTCCACGTCTCTTCAACGTAGTTCTTCGGTCAGCTATGGATGACATCGATTGGGAAAACGACGGAATTAAGATCGATGGGAGATACTTGAGCCATTTGGAGTACGCCGATGACGTCGCTCTCATTGCGAAATCTCGACCGGAATTGGAACGGATGTTGACAAAGTTAATGGACGCATGCAGTCGAGTAGGTCTCGAAATTAATGATTCAAAGACCAATCTCCTCACTTCTTGCACCACTACCCGAAGACCCATAATGATCGGAAATCTGAAGTTTGATTTCGTCCAATCAGCCACGTACCTTGGAGGAAGAATATCCCTCCCCCTTGACCATACTGACGAGATTGAACACCGGATCAGGCTTGGTTGGTTTGCATGGAGCAAGTTGTCCAATCTACTCTCATCCCGCCTACTTCCTATGAAGACCAGAAGAAGACTCTTTGAGAGCTGCATCACCGCGACCGTTCTCTACGGATGTGAAGTGTGGGCACTTCGATCGAGTGACAAGGAGCGAATAAGCGTGACCCAAAGGAAAATGGAAAGGAAAATGATCGGAGTTGCACTGAGAGATCGTTGGAGAAACGAACGCGTACGGCAGATCACCAAGCTGCGCGACTGGGTCCAAGAAGGACTGAAACGAGATCGTTGGAGAAACGAACGCGTACGGCAGATCACCAAGCTGCGCGACTGGGTCCAAGAAGGACTGAAACGAGATCGTTGGAGAAACGAACGCGTACGGCAGATCACCAAGCTGCGCGACTGGGTCCAAGAAGGACTGAAACGAGATCGTTGGAGAAACGAACGCGTACGGCAGATCACCAAGCTGCGCGACTGGGTCCAAGAAGGACTGAAACGAGATCGTTGGAGAAACGAACGCGTACGGCAGATCACCAAGCTGCGCGACTGGGTCCAAGAAGGACTGAAACGAAAAGCGCGCTGGGCACTCAAAGTGCGAGAAATGGATACGGAGAAATGGACTCGTGCAACTACCGTCTGGACCCCCTACAACAAGAACCGCCTTCCCGGAAAACCAAGAGTGCGCTGGAGAGATGATTTGAAACGAGCTATTGGCCAAAACTGGTGGACTGCAACCCGCGATGATTACCAACGTCTCATCCGCATCTGAGCATTTAATGCCTGATATGATAAATTGATTGATTGATTGATTATTCTTACTAATTAACGAAATAGAAAAAAAGTGGAATTAGAAACGGTTCCTGTTGTTCATAAGCTGAAATTATACGGAGAGTTTAATTTGCGTGAATTTCTCTAAAATTATGAAATTGTTATCTTTATAAGAACATTCCAGCGGTGTGCACCCTAGACCCGGCAACGTACGAGGTGTGCAATCCGAATGGCTGTGAGAAGACGTGTCTCGAGCCGACCAAGGAATGCCTCAACGACTGCAGCCAAATGGAATGCCAATGCGCGCCCGGGCTCTACCGGGACACCGAGGTAAGGAGGATGTTCTTCTTTAATATTTATACATATGTACTTTGCATTAATGCTAAGCAACGGCCCAGTTAGTAGTGTACCGTCTCATGGTCAGAAAGCCATTATGTTTTTTTCATGTAATTTAGATGTTTTCTTAAGATCTTATAAATTCAGTTACAAATATTCGGCAATCTACCAAATTTAATGTAGGTCACTGGCGAGTGCGTCCCGTATGGCTTCTGCAAGTATTGAGATGTCGGAATTCAAACGTCAAATCAGCCCTTCGTTGCCCTGAAAAACCGCCTGATTACAGCACTGTACATATGTATGTATTAAATGTAAATAATTGTTATTATATCTTCCGATTAAAAAATAAAAGTTTTCTGATTTATTTTTTGCGAAAGCCTACTTACTTTCGCAAAAAATAAATTATTCTGGGAAATAAAAAAAAATTTTGTCGGCTCCTGCATGATCTTTGCCTCGTCCATCTTTTGAAGATGGCCGAGACAAAGATCAAGCAGTAGCTTTTTTTAATAGCCATCTGGGCTACTGACATGAAGCTACAAAATTCGGCAACGGTTGAATCATATTTAGAAAGGATTAAATGTACCTTTCACACCGGAATTACTAATGAAGATGTGGTAAAAGTCATGCATATTAAATTACGTAGAACCTTCATTTGTTGAAACAAAGTGGCTTTGAAAGAATTTTATTTTGAAGTGGCAACGCAGTCTTGGTATTGACGAAATATTAACAAAAAAAGTTCATAACGTAACAAAGATACATTGCTAATTCTTATTTTTCTTGAAACAGTTTCTAATAGGCCTATGTGAACAACCCTATGAGTACCACTTAAATGCTTGAAATAAAAATATTTATGGTTAGTTAAAGGAAGTATCCGACGAAAGAATACCGTATCTAATAAAATTAAGTTTCAAACTGTGCTAAACTCCCAACTGGATGAGCCTTTTTTGAGCGCCCGCTACAAAATTTCAAATTTGAAACGTATGTGTGTCTAACCTCTCTCGACTTCTTTCATTGACTTCTTTCTTTTCTCTAACGTCTGTATCTCTCATCTCTTGGTGAAAATGGGGTGCTAAGTGGGCAAGACGGTCAGAGACTGCCTCTTCTTCCCACCCGTTGGCATTCCTTGCTTGGATTTGAGCATACACCCGGTGCGTCGACAGAGACGTTTTCTACCGTATTCCATAAAACAAATGCAAGTTTCTCGCTAAATACTGACTTTCGTAAAGCGGGACCACCTCTAATCGAGATCTTTTAGGCCAGACTTGATCATATGGGAACATAAAAGAAGAAGTTATTTTTTCCTCGGATACTTCCTTTAAGGCCGATTGTACTGTTGGATAAATGCACCAGAAAATCCCGTAATATTTCAAAATCGCTTTCAAATTAATAATGAGCCAGCTTTCGTTAGGTCAGCATAATGTCTCTCTCAAAGAGAGATACTCGTTAAGTCGAGGCTTGGCTGCTACTCTGGTTGACATACTCAGCTGTTTCAGTTGGTATAGACGCCACTTTCTCGTCGAGTTCCTTCTCCTCATCTGACGATCATTGGCTTCTTCGCTGATTGCGTCATTCGATTCTTCAGCGCCTTCAGTTTGCTTCTAAATCATCGCATCGTATTGAGAAGACCACAGAAGAAAAGAAGCAGACCGTGGAGAGGATGATGAACAATGCTGCAACATTAATTAGTATACGAAATCGACTGAAAGGGAAGACGAATACCACAGCTTCTATTATTATTTTAATCACTTCGCTGGGGCTCTTCAAATAGGCCTGTGCAAATATTCTTTCTCTTACTTCCTCAAATAAATAGTTCGTCGGCTTCATTCACAAAGTTTCCAGAGGCCCAAATGTTCTAATTTAATGTTTATAACATTTGCAAGCATTTCAATTTGCCTTGAAGCTTCAAGTGATTCAACACTTTCTAATTTAAAAAAAAAAAATATATATATATATTTATCATATACATATTATGAAGAGTATTTACGCATAAGGAACAATTTACATTTGTGCATGTATGTATGTACGTACATATGTACAGTTATGATATTACAGTTGTTTCTGATGAATTCAGAAAAGCGCAAGGGAAGATGTCTTGAGAGGCAGTGGCGGAGTTTTTGTTGTCAATACTTGCAGAAGCCATAAGGGACCCATTGGCCAGTCACCTTTAATATAACCTTTAATACATTATGAGATCTTATATTACCAACTGAATGGTTGTTTTACGTTTCACGTCTGTTTCACAATGCTGTAAAAATAGGTTTAATTTAGGATAAAACATTTGCCGCACCACAGTGTCCCGATAGAGCCCAGAAGCGCACTGGCACTTCATTTTGCTGCAGTCGTTGCGGCACTGCTTGGTCGGCTCGAGGCAGGTCTTCTCACAGCCACTTCTCGCATGTTGCCGGGTCGGATGTGCATACCGCTATAATTAATATATATTGGTTTAGTCAATGTATTGTATTTTTTATTTCCTCAGTAGTAACAACTCTAAACTGATGAGTAACGGCGATCGATGAAGAAATGATGGCCAGAGAGAAGAAGGCGCGCACGAGAATGAACGAAGCTGGAGACATCTTTTCTAAGGGAGTTCGAACTTTTCGATGTCATTGTTGACTGAGTGACTTGCTCTTATTGCAATCATTTATCATTAAATAAAGTTCAGCGAATTGTTTGCTCCGCTTTCCATGTGAATCGGCTAGTCGGTCATTTATCGCATTCTGGCTGACTACTTGTTTTCCATTGATAGCGTGATCTACTTGCAAACATGCTCTTGTCTGCTAGTTTACGGATTGTTCTGCAATTTTTTCAGTCGAAAATTATTCATTTTCAACTCCAAAAAAAAATGCTCACAATGAGCAGTACAGCCAATAGTACGAAGAGCTTTCAAGTGAAGTACTTTTTGCATACATGTTATTAATGGCGATTTAGCAAGGCTAGGTCGTGAAACGATATACTCTGTCAGTGATTAATCAAAGAAATAGTAAACATTACAGACATCACACTTTTATACTTTGGAGGAACATTTAGTTTTGAAAGCACAAATAGACATCGCCCTTACATTTGAAACTAGTGAAAACTTCCAAATGTGTGATGTCCAAAAGGACAAATGCACTTTTGTGGTTTCATGGGAATACGGCCATTAATCACTAACATGATAAACGAAATAATGTGCACTTTCTTCCTGATAAATGACGGTACTGAGTACTATAAAAGCGCTTCACTCTTCAACAATGACATAGAAAACTTTGAATTTCCTCAAAAACAACAAAAATGTCTCCAGCTTCCTTCACTCTTCTCGTCGCCTTCTTCACTCTGTCGATTAATCAGTTCATCCATCGCAGATGTTACCCGTAAGCTTGGCAAAATTGGATCACTCGTTAAGCTTTATGCGTAACAAAATTTAAAAAATAAATAAATTAGAAACTGGTCTAGGTGCTCATTTCTGAAAATAATATACGGTGTTTAGAAAGCTCAAACTTCACTAATAATTATGAATCTTTTTATCTAAAAAAAACAAATATTTCAGCGGTGTGCACCCCAGACCCGGCAACGTACGAGGTGTGCAATCCGAATGGCTGTGAGAAGACGTGTCTTGAGGCGACCAAGGAATGCCTCAACGATTGCAGCCAAATGGAATGCCAATGCGCGCCCGGGCTCTACCGGGACACCGAGGTAAGGATAACGTTCTTCTTTAACATACACATTTTATCAATGCAAAAAATGGGCCAGTTAGTAGTGTATCGTCTGTCATTATGTTTTTCCTCTAATTTAGATGTTTTTTAGACCTTATAAATTCAGTTAAACCGAGGTGTGTACGATTCTTTACTATATTTTCCAACATTTTATCAATGTAAGGCGACCATTGCAAAATAGTAATATAAAATCTCAGAGAATGAAGAATGAGGGTTTCATCAAATTTTGTCCTCTAGTTTGAGTTTAAAATTTTTTTTAAGATGTCATAAATTCAATTGCTAAATGTTCACTACTTTAACATGTTTCATATCAGGTCACTGGCGAATGCGTCCCCTATGGCTTCTGCAAGTATTGAGAAGCCGGTGTCGGCCCTTCATGGAAAAATAACGGCTGATTACAACAAAAATCCTATACCACAGTGTACATAACAAATGTAAATATTTTATTGTAATAAAGCCAAATAAAATAGTTTTCTGATGGCACACTCTCGCGTGCATACTATTCTGGATTTGCTCATAATATTACTTCCTTTTCTTATTCAAAGCTGATTTAAAAAGGGGACACTGTAACGAAGAGGTACCATCGAGCGATTGAGAGTGTTATTTTCAAGGCCTTTATGATATCCTATTGATAAAAATTGTTCTATTCTCGACCTGCAATTGTAAGGCAGACCTGAGTTGAGCCGAAAATTAGAATGGAATGACGAAATTCGAGTGGAAAAGGGTGAAAATGTTTTTTCTCTGATAAAATTTTTTGTTGATAACAATTTGCGAAAGTGGGCTAGATGTCTGAGAGGACCGCGAACGATTTTCTTTCCTTCTTTCTCCCACGCCTACGTCAAAGTATATTTTAATCAACCCCGGCATGCAATGTCATTTAACTCACATACATATCAGAGTAAGAATATGAGAGAATGAGAGCGCGAAAGATGAAGAGAGAAAGAAAGATACACTTGCTAGATTGAACAAAGCGTGAGAGTATGATGGAAGGCAAAAACAAAATTGCTATTGTAAAAATAGCTTTAAAAATGGCTAATTCAAAACATTTGAAAAGTCGTTCGTGTGAAATATATGAAGCCCGTACGTTAGAACTATATCTTCCATTCCTCCTTAGCGTTTGCCGTATTTTCTCTATTAGTACCCCCTCCCTTTTATTAGATATCCTCCCCTCTAATAGTGCCCCCTATGATAATGTAATTGAAAAATAGTAGCCCCCTCCTCTAGTAGAACCCCCCCCCTCCCCTAACAGTCTAATACCACAACTCGTCATGTATCTAGAAGTCGACCTGGAGGCATTTGATTCTCTCCCGAATGAACTGATGGCAAATTCATTCAAAATCTGTAGCAAAACTAATGTTCCAGCGATGATTTCATTAAATTCGAGCACTGATATTTTTTTTTAAACAAAATGTTGATATCAAACTTCTCGTGCCTCACATTGCAAAATAGTACCTCTCCCTCTAATACAACCCCTCCCTCTAATAGTGTCCCTCCCCCGCAAGGGTATTGAAAAAAGTACCTCCGGAGGTACTAATAGAGAAGATACAGTATGTACGTAATTCTACAATAAGATATGCTAATTGGTCTTGTTGGCGGTATGCTCATACAACGAGAAAGTCTGAAGTAAATATTTGAGAGAGTGAATTCCATGCTTTTTTTTTGTCTAGACAGTAACGGAAACTTCCATGGTCATGTTACATGTACATATATAGTACATAGAGTGCCGGTCAAAATTCTATTAACTTTTGGTTTTTCGTGCATAATTTCTTTCAAAGTTAATGAAAGTTGATGAAATTTTCAGGGTTGCTTCTGTATGCTATTAGATTGGTAGTTCCAGAACAATGATTTCATAGATCGACTACAAGGCAAGAAAAAAAATCAATAAGTCAATATCACCCGGATGCACATTTAGGCATACTGAACAAAATGGGTTGTTTCTTTGATATTCGGGTAGTTTTTATTTAGTACATGATTTTTCTGTATTGTAGAGCATCTCTGCGATAATGTTTTGATCTAAGCGCTATTTATTCACATGTTTTTATATGTTGCCTACATCCTGTTTACGATCCATGTACTCGGACTGAGATGCAAACGGTTCAGGAGGATAAAATCGATTATTTACTAATATACCTCTCTCAATAATAATTTTAATATATTTGCAGGTCATCACTGAAGTAATTCAGATGATTATTCCAGATGTTAAAATTAGGTGCTAACTATTTGTGCACACTCTGAACACCGCGGTCAACTTTGGTCCTCAGCCCTGACGCACTTATGGTTCTGTGCAGGGGTCCGTGTTCCAAAAGCCATTTTGCTAATCTCAAATGATAGATCATAGGCTTGTTTACCTTCAGAAGCCCTCTTTCAGCCCTGTCTTTATGAACACACAAGATACAGTAGATCGTTTGAATGTACCCGTGGCATAGAGTTGTACGTTGACATATAAGGCAAGAAAGTAATCCCGAAAAACATAACATCAAATCAAAAATCACATTAATCGGTACAGACGAGAGTTCAGCAAGCGCTTAAATCACTATTAGATAACATAAAGTTGTGATTGATCCAGAACCAAACGTTGTCCAATACACCGTACTACTATGCCACGGGTACATTCAAACGATCTACTGTATCTTGTGGGTTCATGAAGAAAGGGATGAAATAGGGCTTCTGAAGGTAAAGAAGCCTATGATCAATCACTTGAGATTGGCAAGACCGCTTTTGGAACATGGGCCCCGGCACTGCAGCACTATAAGTGCGTCTGGGCTGAGGACCAAAGTTGACCGCGGTGTTCAGAGTGTGCACAAATAGTTAGCACCTAATTTTAACAGCTCGAATAACCATCTGAATTAGTTCAATGATGACGTGCAAATATATTAAAATCATTATTGAGAGAGGTATATTAGTAAATGATCGATTTTATCCTCCTGAACCGTTTGCATCTCAGGCCGAGTGCATGGATCGTGAACGGGGGTACATATGTTTGTATATGTATATACATAAAAAAAATTGAAACGTACCGTCAACAGATGGCTACCGAAGATATGGAGCTTAACTGCTGGTCCGACATGACCAGATGCGGCGTCGGAATCTACAGAGGCCCAGTCGGTCGAGCCAACAACTCGCTGCTCGCCTTGGCACTCTCTCTCTCCTCAGCAACTCGGCCGTCTTCTTTGTTTTAAGCTTTCGATTCCGAGGTGTGATCTTTGATCTTTACTTGAAAAAAACAAAACGAGTACAATCTAATTTCTATTCATAGCGATGAGCACAGTCAAGTTCAATTTATTTCCATCTCAACAATCTCAACAGTTAAACCGTCGTCTAAAAGTTTAAGGAGACTCCTCGTCCGCAGACCACTTGCGGTCCTTGCGCCTTCTTCTCCAACATGCCGCACTCGCAAATATTGTCTTCTCATTCGTCTACGCTTTCGCGATGCCAGTTAGAGCAATGGCTAATAATCTTTTTACTGACCATGAATAACTGTAAGAAGATGTGGAAAAAATTTCGAATAATTATCGTTATCATCATCTTTTTTTCGGAATTCTTGTAGCCAGCGTTTATTGATGAAATCACGGGTTTACCTGACACAGATGGTCATTACGAATGGGGGTTTGGTCTATGTGCTGCGTGAAGGTCTCTTCCCCAAAGGAGCAAATGTTCTTGTACATCTTTTTCTTTACGCTTGCCGGCAATGTCATGCGGCCCACGGTGCATTGTGTGCATCGTTGCATGTCCGTGTGTAGGTTGGCAAACTTACATACATACATACATACATAGCTATTTACATTACACATAACCATAAGTATGTATATAAGCGCATTCAGATAAATAGCATTTAAACTGTTTTACAATTCATATAGCTACAATATAATACTATCGAAATTTTAAATTTCTATCAGGGCTCTTTATAATAAGTTACATAGATAGATATGTGACATAACGTATTACAATGTTCATGAATAGCAAAAAAAAATTAATTATTCAGACCCTTAACAGCGCCACCAATGCATTGGAAAGCATTCTTGCCAGTGTTGGTGGCAGTTGAAATCGGCGCAGCCGGATGGACTGCAATCTTTGTGATTTCTTGTACATGGGACGTCTATCCTTAATTTCTGATATCTTTAAAAGTCAGTTTTTTTTATGCAGCTAGTATTTGCAGGACGATATTTGTATACTAAAAAAATATACTAAAACAATAACGTTATACATACAATTTGAATTTAAAAAAAAGAATGCACGACTTTTGGGAGATCAAGGAGATGAGGTACGCTGGGTGGCAGTCGCTCTGCTGGTGGCCATGCTTGTCTCCTCTCTTCGAGCCGCCGCTTTCTCCTCTGTTCATATCTCTCGATACCTCTCCTCTCATAGGGCTTCCGTGTCGGCGCATACCAGGCGTCTTCAGACAAGACTTACTATCATGACTGTTGTTCAGGTCTGCAGAATTTCGGCATGACAAATAAATAAATAAATATATATATATATATATATATATATATATATAGACATCAAAATAAATTAATGTGACGAAACTTGGAGAGGCAATTTCAGTCATTATTTAAAAAAAAATTTCTGCATTGATAAATAGTAGTAGTATGTAAAATTAGAGGAAAGATTTAGAAATGCTTGACTTTGGAAGGACATGGGGAGATGAGGTTTGAAAGGGCCACTTAGGCGGAGCCAGACCCTGAACTTCTTGGGGTTATCAAAGACGGAAAAGCGAGAATCGCTCTGTATATTTACATTCATACGTTATGCAAATCATTCATATTTTCCATTTGTAAGATGTCAGTGCCTTTCGTGACTTTCCACGTGTCAATTACGCTGTCCTTCCTCGCGCCGATACTCAAGTTCACTTTCTTCCCTCTGCTCGTCCCTCTACTCTTCTCATGGTCGCCAGTAGCCGATCCGTTTATCGTCATATTCTTTGTTAGGGTACATACATATGTATACATATGAAATAACTATTTGAAATTAATTACGATTTTTTTTTGTAAATATTAAAGTGGCATCATTCAGGATGTTCGCGTAAGGCTCTACTCCTACTGTTCACGTAACAAAGAGCCTCGCGACACTGCAATTTCGACAGTTGTTGCATCGAAATTTTGAGATCGCAACTTGTCAAATGTTACATTTGCACTAGCCCGATATCTGCGGACACTTCGTCAGATTCCAGCAGGCGAGGAATCGTCGAAATCCCTTATATGTATCTTGGATCATTAGACCATCCATTAAAAATGCATTAAACCAACTGGGTAAAGACTATTACACTTGTTCTCTCAAAAATTCCAATCTTTCTCTAGGTACGCTTTGTTTAGCATTGAAAGTTAAACAGTTCATGTACTTGAACATCACTTAGTTACCGAAAAGCTGAATTGTGAAATTGCCTAAGAAAGTTGTTCAATAAATGTATCTTACTCTGCGCAGAATGTTGCAGAAACTAAAAATTAAATGTATTTTGTGCATAAGTTCACATGCATGCTATTAATGTACATAGTCGGAAGTAAAGGAATGCCGAATCTTTCACATTCTTTCACATTTCACATTCACATTACGCATTCAACAAACATACCTATTATCGATTAAAAGTGCACAAAACTTAAAAGTTTTGTGTTGTTTGGATTTGTTTAACTGATTATAGCACGGAATTAGTGCACTTTCTTTGTAAAATATCGCCACTCTGATCGGAAAAGATAATTTCGCAAAACACGAAAATTCGTATGAACGGACAATTTCGTCCAACGACATTTCCATCAGTCATATACTGTGCTTCGCTTCGCTTCGCTTCACTTCTCCTCGAAACCATGACGACTCTTCAATGTCTTCTTCAGTGCGCCCTTCGATGGAGAACACACCGAACTCTTCAAGTATTTAAGGTTTTTAGTCATGAACTACTTCGGGAAAACATTTTACATACATGTATATATATATATACATAAACTATGCACATATTCTACGAAGCCATTCCAGCGCCCACATTAACACATTTTTCCAGCATTTTTTTGCGTTAAATATATTAACATATGTATGTATAAAGTTCTGCTAGCGATTTAAAACAAACCTTGTTCTCTTTAGACAAGAGAATTATTTCATGGTCGTCTGCCCCCGCCCAAGCCTCCTCGCACCCCCCCCCCGGCCCCCTAGCATCGTTGTCCGGAATGAGAAATGCTCTATGTGCTTCAATGAGATGTTATCGCCGAGCCGGCGCGCCTTCCCCCAATTCCTTCTCATTTCTCTCCAGCAAATCCGGCACTTTTCAATCTCTCTTGTCTAATTTTGTGCAAACTCATCGTCGTCGCTTTTACCGAGGAACTTACCGGTCAGGATCCTGGTACCAATTAGAGCTCGGACGACTCGGAGAGTTCATAATGCATCCTCGCTAACAACCATTGTCCAGGAAAATGGTAAAATATTTTAAATGTTACATTAGTTTATTTATATGTTTTTATTTTTTGTTTACAATGGGAGATGACCATGTTCATTCTGCGTGCATAACGCATTTGCTGAGTTAGATTTTGTTTGCAACTATTGTTGCTGTCAATTGTTTTTTCCAGTTACGCTTTTCGATGCTTATTCCTGCCTGAACTGTAAATAAAAATTTAAAAGGGTTCCGGTAACACGCAAAAGTAGCTTCATTTTTCGTCTATTAACTGAGCTTTTGAGCGCGGGCGCTTTTGTTATACTCTGTTCTCTTCATTTCTGCGAAACGGGGACACTTGCCTTTTCCTCGACTTGCCCTATTTTAAGTAGATTTCATCTGGCCATTACGCCTGCCAGCCGTTCCTTAATTGAAGACGCCCTCTCTTTATCTCTCTACTTCTCTGTCTATTTTCTCTCTCCCTCTCCCTCACACTTTCTCTCTCCCTCTCCCTCTCTCTTTCTCTCTCTCTCTCTCTTGTCGACTTCACTTCAAATCTCAATGAATTCGCGCGTGAAAGTCGGGTATATCTTGTACTAAGCAATCCGTCTAGATACATACAATGTTCATCTGGAATTTTCGTCGGCTTCGAGGGATACGGTAGTGGCGTCATCCGGATACGGTATCCCAATTCGCGTCAGTACCCGATAACCGACGATGCAACAGCGCGACGATCTACAGGGCCTTCGGGCGGTGGCGATCACCTCCGTACTCCTCTTTCACTTTTTTCCTGAGCGATTTCCGAACGGTTTTCTCGGCGTTGACATGCTAGTTTATACTTTAACAGCAATTTTTTTTTGTTTTTTTTTATAAATTAAACATTTTTTTAACTTATTCATCTAGCCATCAAGCATTTATGATCAATAATTCGTTTTCAAAAGATATAAGGACTATATTTAAAAATATGTACTATGCCAGCATGCTATCCTGATGGTGAGATTTAACGAGAAATTGCTCGCCACAGGAAGATATTGTTTTAATGTACAATCTTGTATTGTCGTGTTCTGTGCAGATTTTTCGTCATATCGGGCTATCTTATTTCGTCAATCTTGCACAAGGCGGCATGCAAGGATGGCATGACACTGGACACTCTATTCGCCTTCTACTGGAAGCGAATCCGGCGCATTCTACCACTCCATCTGCTCTATTGTCTCGCTGCCATTCTGCTCTTCGCGCTACTGGCTGAGTCATTCCAACTACAACAGTTCAAGGTTAATTTTTTTTTCTTGTTATTTATTTTTCGTTGTCATTATAAGTTTCATGCTTTCTTACGATTAGTTCAAAAATTACAAGAAAATAATTTTAATTGACACTTTTTTGAAGAAATCAGCCATATTCGCTCTTCCTCTCTTGGCAAACGTCAAGTCACTCGTCGAGAAGGAAGACTACTTTGAGGTACATAGAGTCATATGTAACTTGCGCTATCAATAATTCTACCTTCTCACACGCTACAAATGCATCTGATATTTGTTTTTCGTGACCTAAATATGGCAATAAAAATAAATAAGAACAAAAAAAAACGAAATCTTCTTCTTTTCTTATCCTCATCCTCTGCAGAAAGTTCTCGACAACGACCTATTCACGCACATTTGGTCTCTTTCTGTTGAAGTCCAATTCTACTTCATTGCGCCCGCCTTGCTCGGCGGCTTTACTGGCCGTCCTCTTCTCAGAGGCGCTCTTCTGCTGATAAGTCTGTCGTTTTTTTTACTCATTCTTCTAGTCCAATTGTAAAATGGTTTAAACTTATCAGTGTCAGCATAAAGGAGGAAGATCACCGAAAAAAAAGTTGCTAATACTACCGCGTTCGCCCTGCGACTCTGCTGATCGCACAAAAATAGCTCACGCGTGAATGAGAGTACGGAGGGCGGCGGCAATTTGAAATCTCATTTATTATTTTTTCGATGATCGCCTTCTTTTAAACAAGGACGTCTGGAAGAAAATAATCAATTTTCATTTCCCATGAAACAATTTATGCTTATCTTGAGTTTGCTCGCTGTCGTTTGCTGAGTTCGCCATATCGCCCGCGCTTCACGCGTTCAATCTCATGCCGGCGCGTCTCTGGCAGTTCTGCGCGGCTGCGATCCTTGTGCCCTCTCATGTCACCGAGGAGTACAAACAGGTTTCGTACGCCTTTTCCCAATTGAGCTCAGGCTCATCAGGCTCAACTGTCTCATTTCAACGTGAAGAAAAAGGGGAATATGCATCCTTTTCGGGATCCTTTGAGCGGCTAGAATTGATAGGTTAACTATGAGGAATAGTCCTTTTTGGCAAATGCAGCTTGGTGAAAACACGATGTTTTCTTGCTTGAAGACCCGTAACTGCTTGAATTTGACCAAGAGAAATATGGAACAATATGCATAGATGACGGTGCAAAATATCCGCATTTCTGGCATTTTTGACTCGTACGACATGTCGAAAACACAAACAAACTGGGCATTTCATTTCAAGACATTTTTGTATGAGTCAGGTGCCGAGTACTGACAAGGAGAAGCTAATCTTCACCTTGGAATCTTCCTGCGAGGCAGCGGGCGACGATCAAGTCGATTGTTCGAGTCAATTGCCCATCACAACAACGCGTCGGAAATGGCCGACTGAAGTAGGTGTAATGTTGGTAGATCAAAAAATATTGTTGTAGACCAAAAATATGGCGCGAAATTTAATTTCTTATATAAAAACAATGGCGCAAAATTCAAATTCCTTAAGCTTATATGCGTGCTGACGTCATGCACTCTCGTCTTGGTGGCACTCTGTCCGTTCACGCTGCCGTCGACGCTGGCGCGACTCATCGCAACTGCCGCCGCAGCAGGAGTCATTCATTGTGGCGCTGACGCTGCGGTTTCTTCTTCTTCTTCTTCTTTTTAATTTGAAATCTTCTTCTCAATGTTTCTCCTTTTCTTCATCCTTTTCTTCTTTCTTTTCCAAGGAGAAAAGGATTAAACTGTTCATGTTTCACTTTGGAAATGTTAGTAGTCAAGTTAAAAGTAGTCAAGATTGGCCTGGCAAATATTAGAGGCGGCTAATGAACGAGCAAAGTTCCGTGGCCACTTTTGCTCTTAAGTGGCTCCCGCTCACTTTCAAGGACTTTTAAAAATGTTTTATTTTTAATAATGTTTTTTTTTATAATTGACCCGATTGTAGTACATTGCTTGTCGAAGCAAAATGTCAATATAATAATCTTCAGGTAGCCAAATGGCTCCGCCTCCGTTCCGTCGTATTTCTAGGCGATATCTCGTACTCGCTCTACATTGTCCACTGGCCATTTGCTGTCTGTGCCGCCGACCTTCACGCTCATTCACTTCTTCAAGGTCCGCAATGCCTTAATTTGACGACAATTTCTATTCTTTCTTGCTAATTTTGACTTGTTCTAATTGTTTTATTAGTGAACTAAAAAAATAGTAACTTGGAGTTATTTTTAAGTGATAAAAAAAATCTACTTGACGATAATTTTGGAGTCTTCCTTGCTAACTTTGACTTGTTCTATATGTTTTATTAATGATCTAGCAAACAAAAGTAATTTTGAAGTTATTTTTAAGTGATAAAACAAAAACAAATTTAGTCCGTCTTGCCGGAATCGCGCTCTCTCTTGGCGTTGCCATCGTTGTCTACGCGATGTTCGAGCGTCGTTATCGCAAGTGGACGCATGGCCAAATAGGCACGGGCAGCTTCTATAGATAATATTCTTGCAATTTTTTTTTGAATCAAGTATTTTGACTTCATTTAAAAGTGATTTGTTTAACAAAAAAAATTTAATGAATACAAAATGAATTATTACAGCCGTCTGCTGTGCGCTTCTTGCTTTGTTGAGTAGCGTCGCTCTCATTGCCTCGACTTTTATCAACGATTGTGTTCACTACTCGGCAGACGTGAATTTTGGTATAGAACATTAAATAAATAAATCGATCCAAAATATAACTTTATTAAAATACTTATGCATATTAAAAGAAAACTATTACTGTAGTTTGCATGGGATATTAAAAAAGAGATTATGATAAGCAAAAAAGTCTTTAGACATTATTTGATTTATTCGCTTTCCGATGACGCGCTGAAGCGTAACATCGAAGTGTACGCCGAGCCATTCAAGCATCTCATGATTCCCGACTGCGCGTACTTTGACTTTCGCAACATCTCCTCATCCACCAAGTTCAAGAATGCGATCTCGGCGCCCTTTGGCGCGTGCAACTTTCCGGTTAGTTATTTTGTTAATTAATTAATTAAATACATCAAAAAAGGAAATAATCTTTTCTTTTTTTTTCTAATTAGTGTTTAATTTTGCATAGATTTATAGAAAAATTTCATTGAAAATGCTGATGATGATGATGATGATGAAAAATAATCATAATAGAACCGCGATGGCCGCCTTCGCTTCGCTGTCATCGGCAATAGCTACGCAGCCGGCCATGCGCGGCTCATCTACCACCAGTTTCGCGGATTTTTCAGCTCGTTCCAGCTCTTCACTGAAGCAGGTGGCTCTTCCTCCTCCTTCTTCTTTTGTTTATCATTTTGGACTTTTAGTCACGCTATTTTCGGCAGTTTTTTGTTTGCAATAAATAATTTTATTTAAATATTTTATTAGGTAGTAAAAGGGTCTGACTAAATAAGGCCGCAATTTTACTCTTGCTCAAGAGCAAAATTCTATTTTTAATTTCAAGGCTGCGAGGTGCTTTCATACACGACGGCCGAGCAATCGGCCTGCCATCATCTCGTCAACTTTACGGACGTCCTCGACGACTTCAAGCCGGACGTCACGTTTCTCGTCCAGCGGTTACTGTTTTCTACCCGCTCGTTTTGTACTCGACAATTTATTTCATTATAAATGTTATCAAACATATGTTGATGCTTCAAACATATTTTACTTCGTGATTTTTCGTGATAATATAACAATTTATGCATGAAATCATACATCAACTCTTTTAAATACCCAGGTATTATCGTATAGAAGAAGAGCCTAAAAGTGGCGAAAGCGACGAAGTATACGACGAAATGAAGCAGCATTTGGACACCATCAGAAATAAGTCAGTTTTGATCGATAGAATTTGTGACTTGTGAGCTAAATACATTTGTTGCACAAGAAATCACAAATTAAAGGCCAAGTGCATTGTAAGAAGATAAAGTGATCGCCATAGTGAACTATTTACTTTCTCAATACTCTTTTTCGTTTGCATATTCAGATTTGCAAAATATCTATAGTTCTGCACGTTATCTACATAAACGAAATACGTGTGCTTTTAAAAGAATATTTTTCTCTGTGCATATATTCTTCTTATTCCCCCTTTCTCGAGGTCCTCACTTTTCTTGATCGCGGACGCGATGCCCTCGGCAAAGACGCAGCAGATCGGCGAGCAGCTGATTCCGATGGCACGTCGGAACGCGACTGCGGACGAGATCAATGTGTGTGTGTGTTATTTTTAATTAACTATTTAAGTTTTTTTTAATTGAAGTAATTAAAACAAATTAATCTATTCAAGGAGTTTCTCGGCGTGCGAGAAGAGAAGCCATGGGCGGCAGCGAGGACGCAGAGGCTGGTCAAGGAGTGCGAGGTAAGAGAAGTTGCCTTGTGAGTGAAAGGGAAAGCAGTTTGCGCACAAGTCAACAATAAAAGAGCGACAAGGTGGATCGGGAAGAAAGGAAGCTAAGCAAGGAATATGAAACCTGGCAAATGATTCAAAAACTATTTTAATGCAAAAGGTCCTTACTGCTTTCGACCTGTCCATCTACATAGAACTGCGTACTCTACGACCTGAAGCCGTATCTACGTGACAGCCACGGCCGGTTCGAGGCATTCGAAGCGCGCACGCGCCTCGCGCTCACCGAGCAGTTCTCTCATCTCACCGATCGCGGTAGAGAGCGTGTCAAGCCAGCTTATGCGGTGTGGTTTCTGGTTCTTCTTCTTATTCTTCTTCTTCTCTTATTAGAACAGTGCCAAAAAGTTAATAGCAATAATTTTTTAAGCAACCTTTTTCTATCATTCCATACTGTAATTTTTTTGCAGGAATTAGCGCGAAAACAGTCCACTCGCCTTCGACAGCTCGAACGAGAGCTGTACGATCATGCTGTTCAGTGAAGTAATCATAGACGAGTTGTGGATAGAGAATTCAAATCTATTTCCCTTTGTAAATGTGAAATTGGGGTCATACCTATTTCATTGAATGAATTGTTGCCCGTTTTTATTACAAATGATGATTTACAATTTTGTGGATATTTATTTATTTTTCTTCTTTATTCATTATAGTTGATTAAGTGAAAATAATGGAAGTGATAAATTGCTTAGATATAATGCAATTCATTGTCCTGCCTAGTTAAATCAATGAATAAAATGAGGTTCTTTATTCGCGCATGGAGAAATGAGATAGAATACATTGGCCTGCTTAAGCAGTCTTGTGGACGCGGTGCTTGTGTCGGTGCGTCTTGTGCTTGTGGCGGTAGCTGTCGGAGCCTCCAGCGCCACCGCCCGCTCCTCCGAAGCCTCCGGCTTGGCCGCCGCCAGAGCCTCCAGCACCACCCCAGCCTCCGGCTCCACCAGAGGATCCTCCGGCTCCTCCGGAAGATCCTCCAGATCCTCCGAAGCCTCCAGATCCGCCAGAAGAACCTCCAGAGCCGCCCTGAGAGCCGCTGAATCCTCCAACTCCTCCGAATCCAGATCCTCCTCGTGGCGGGCAAGGGCAGTATTCACCGTCACCGCCAGGCTGTCCGGGACCTCCCGGTGCTCCTGGACCTCCAGGGCTGCCAGGGTGTCCGGGAGCGCCGGGCTGGCCGGCCGGACCGGGGCCGCCTGGGAATCCAGGACCAGCGGGCGCGCCAGGGTGGCCAGGCTGACCAGCGGGGCCAGGGCGGCCGGGTTGTCCAGGAGCTCCGGGCCTTCCGCGTCCACTGTGTCCAGGGGCACCAGGGCGACCAGGTTGACCAGGCTGTCCAGAGTTACCAGGGGCACCAGCATTTCCTGCCGGGCCAGGAGGGCCAGGGCGACCTTGTCCACCTCCGTGACCGGGAGGGCCGGGACGACCAGGAGGACCACCATGGCCAGGGGCGCCGGGGGCGCCAGGCGGGCCGGGGCGTCCCTGGGGGCAGGAGATACAGCCACCACCACCACCAGAGTTTCCGCCACCAATGCCGACTCCTCCAGGGCGGCCAGCCTGTCCGGGGTGGCCGTCATCTCCGGGCGCGCCTGGCGCTCCAGGAGGGCCGGGCGGACCAGACGGGCAGTTGTTGGGCTGTGCGCCGCAGTTGCAGCCGGCCTGGCGCTTTGCACGACCGAACATGTCTTTGGCAATTGAGATGCCGGTCGATGGAGCGCGAGTCTCGGCCACCATGTTCGTCCACGAAGAATCAGCCATGTTCTGTAATTGAAGTGAATATTTGATTTGGCTCCAACAAATACTTCTTTCTTTTACTAATCTGAAAATGAAAACTAAATTTTAATGCTGCATTTAAGAACCTTGAAATCTCCGAGCTGCACGAGCGAGTTGGCATAGAAATCGTTGATGTCATAGAGCATGTAAGCGAGCCCGGCGAGCGAGCTGACCATGAGGGCTGCCGCAGAGACAGAGACGAAAGCGACGAAGCCGTCCGTACCCATTTTGCTGCTTCTCTGTTCAGCCAACTCGTGGACTGATGGCTTGAGAGGACAGCCGCCGATGCTTTTATAGTTAGATCTACGATGTGGGAACTGCTTAAGTCAGCAGATTTTTCTCCTGTAATGATTTTTTCCTCTCTCTTGCATGTACTTACTAGAACAAAAACTTCCTTGACTCTCTCTTGCCCTTTCGATCTGTCTCTCTCTCATCTTACCTCAATTACTTTAGACTTTCACTTTCCCTCTAACGACCTTACCCAGTGTTCGTGGGTGTTACTGCAGTTTTCCTCTCGAATTTCTTGCTCTATGTCTTTGCATCTCTTACCCAATTTTTCTCTGCTACTCTATCAGTTTCGTATTCTCTCTATTGCGCAATGCTTCAACATCGGCTTCATCTCTCGTTTCACCCCTTTCTCCTTACATGCAGCGGTTCCAGCCACAGAAAACTTCATAAGAACTCACTCGAACGCGCTGTCCACGAAAAGCAACAGGTGAGTAGTTCCTGTTGTAGACTTTCATTTAGAATGAAATGGCGATAAAAATAAAGTTCAAGAGGAATTAAACAATATATATATATATATATATATATATATATATATATATATATATATATATATATATATGTATGTATATATAAATTGTGGCAGATCTAAAAACTATTAAGCGTTCTTTGATACATATGTATGTATGTATATATCATACTGTTGGCTTGAATGGCTTGTGCATAAGAAGATGGTAAATAGTGTGTGTGTGTGTGTTGCATTGTTGCGGGGAAGATGATGAAAAAAGGGACTGAATACTAACTGCCTCATCATAAGTAGCCAGAGGAGAGAGAGAAAGAGAAAGAGAGAGAAAGAAAGAGAGAGAGAGACATACACAGAGAAAGAAAAAGAGAGAGAGAGGGCACAATAGCGGGGTCAAAGTCGAAAAAATACCTTCTGCAAGATGAAAGAAGTGTGAAAGAGTGAGTGAGAGACGAAGAGTGGGTGAGAGGGAGTGACAGAAAGAGAGAGGTGGTGTAGAAAGGATAGAGAGAGTGAGATAGAGAATATAAAGAGAGAGAGTTGTAGAGAGGGAACTGTTTTTTATGGCGGGAGTAAATTGTTCACTTAGCACAAGCGTTCAAATGATGGCACAAAACACGAACATCGCAGAAGCTTCGTGCGTCACAAGGCAGAATGCTAGTAGTATTACTCAGTCCTCCCCTTCCACCTGTTGCAGCAAGTACTCTTTGCAGTTCTCGTCAGAGTGAGCGCGGCATAAAAGCATCGGCGGCTGTCCTCTCAAGCCATCAGTCCACGAGTTGGCTGAACAGAGAAGCAGCAAAATGGGTACGGACGGCTTCGTCGCTTTCGTCTCTGTCTCTGCGGCAGCCCTCATGGTCAGCTCGCTCGCCGGGCTCGCTTACATGCTCTATGACATCAACGACTTCTATGCCAACTCGCTCGAGCAGCTCGGAGACTTCAAGGTTCTTAATACTAGCTAGCATTTAGAGAGAGTATTAAAATTCATAATCAAAAAAAGAAAAATATTTGTGGTAGCAACATAAAATATTCACTTCAATTACAGAACATGGCTGACTTTTCATGGACGAACATGGTTGCCGAGACTCGCGCTACGTCGATCGGCATCTCAACTGCGAAGGACATCTTTGGTCGTGCGAAGCGCCAGGCCGGCTGCAACTGCGGAGCACAGCCCAACAACTGCCCGTCTGGTCCGCCCGGCCCGCCCGGATTCCCAGGCGCGCCCGGAGAAGACGGCCATCCCGGACAGGCTGGCCGCCCTGGAGGAGTCGGCATTGGTGGCGGAAACTCTGGTGGTGGTGGTGGCTGCATCTCCTGCCCCCAGGGACGCCCCGGCCCGCCCGGCACCCCCGGAGCTCCTGGCCATGGTGGTCCTCCTGGTCGTCCTGGCGCTCCCGGTTTCGGCGGTGGACAAGGGCGCCCTGGCCCTCCTGGCCCTGCAGGAAATGCTGGAGCCCCTGGCAACTCTGGACAACCCGGTCAACCTGGTCGCCCTGGTGCCCCTGGACACAGTGGACGCGGAAGGCCCGGAGCCCCTGGACAACCCGGCCGCCCTGGCCGCGCTGGTCAGCCTGGCCACCCTGGCGCGCCCGCTGGTCCTGGATTCCCAGGCGGCCCCGGTCCGGCCGGCCAGCCCGGCGCTCCCGGACACCCTGGCAGCCCTGGAGGTCCCGGAGCTCCGGGAGGTCCAGGACACCCTGGTGGTGACGGTGAGTACTGCCCTTGCCCGCCACGAGGAGGATCTGGATCTGGTGGAGTTGGAGGATTCAGTGGCTCTCAGGGTGGCTCTGGAGGTTCAGGCGGAGGGTGGGGAGGATCCGGAGGAGCGGGAGGATCTTCTGGTGGAGCCGGAGGCTGGGGAGGCTCCGGAGGATCTTCCGGAGGAGCCGGAGGATCTTCTGCTGGAGCCGGAAACTGGGGTGGTGCTGGAGGTTCTGGTGGCGGCCAGGCCGGTGGTTGGGGCGGAGAGGAAGCTGGCGCTGGCGGCTCCGACAGCTACCGCCACAAGCACAAGACGCACCGACACAAGCACCGCGTCCACAAGACTGCTTAAGCAGAACATTGTATTTCGTTGCTTTTATACATGTATGAATAAAATGATTTCAAACATTTTGGATTTTGTTTAATTCGATCAGATATGCATAGCGTATGGTCCGTATCGAAAGAGTCGTCATTTGATTTGACGAGAGTGTTGTAATTCTAGCAAGCTTTTATGGCGGATAGAGGAAAAGTTACATCAATTTCACTTCCAGCATTCGATGAGCACTCCCTATGCGAAGTTCGTTGCTATTTCTTGTTATCTGTTGTTCCTCTTTGCTTGCCCAGGCCTTGTGTTTTACACGCAAAAACAACAATATCTTCGGGAGAAAGCAGACAGGAAAGAGAAACTGTCGAGTGCACTAGGACACGGGGACGCACTCAGGATTCCACTGGCGGATGTTCGAGAAAAGCATGTGAAAATTAGCAAGGATGCTAAGCGAATGGTGGCCAAGGTGCGGAGGTCAGGGAAATGACTTCACTCAGCTGGAGAAGCAGAGTAGAATAGAGACGCACGCGCTTTTTCTTTTTTGTTTGTCTCTTTGGGAACATAGAATACTTCGGCAGTATCATTATTGTTCCAACGTCTATGAAGCCATAACTTGATGTTCAAATGCATAAATGGCAGTCGAAGTGAGAACAGAATGCACTCATTCCTCATTTGCTCCTCAAAGTGTCTTTCAGGACGACAATGATTTCGAAGACTTATCTTCTGATGCTTCTCGTTGTTATCGCGCTTGCGGCCGCTGCCGCTGCCGGGCCGCATCAAAACAATCAGGCTCGTCCGGCGCATCCGGTGCTTTCGGCTCGCGTACATAGCAAAGTGAAGGGAAAGGGTTCATCCTCGGATAGCGACAGCAACGACAGCGATGACAGCGGTGACAACGGTGACAAATTACTATCTACCTTCACTGTCCTCAAACGGGCCTTACCCAGTGTTCGCGGGTGTTACTGCAGTTTTCCTTCTTGCTCTATCCATCTATCAGAAATTTCTTTATATAAATCTCCTTACTTTAGGGAACGGCCGAAGCAACAAGGGGAATGGGTAAATGACGGTGAGAGTGGGAGAGACAGGCATAATAAAGGATGACAAATATCTGAGATTTCCTCACAAGCACATCAATTTCCACTTCTCAAGGCCACTGAAACTTCCCTCAATTCCCAGATGCCAACAATGTCCTCCGGACCTGATTTATCTGAATGTCCTAATCATAAGAATGTTAAGATCCCTGAACGCCTACAAGCTTATACTTGCCCTTGCAAGGAAGAAACACAACAACACATTTATTCACAGATAAATGAAACCTGACAAATGAAGCCAAAGGTGAGTGAAAGCAGAGAAGCCAGAAAGGTCGACGACGATTAAAGGAAGTATCCGGCGAATAATTATACAGTAACGCTAGAGAACCGGTTTGAATGCGCGCGCTCATAAAGTTGCCTGTCACTCGGTCGAGAGAGCATGTGAAATAGGAGGGCGGCTCTGACCTACCGTAGCTAATTCTCTACCCGCAAGTTTTCACGTTACCATTGCTCAGAATATAATGGAGGAAAATCGCTCAAACTTTCTGGATAGATGTTTTACGCCAATATGAACTTATCCACATAGAACTTAACATAGGTAAATTATTCCCCGGATACCTCCTTTAAGGCGATACACGTGGAAGAAGGGGGAAGAGCAGAGGAAGCCACAAACACACACTCTTCACAATTCTAACACTGACCCAGACCAGGTCAAAACACAAGACAATGACAAAATGTTTCCAAAAGGAAACCCAAGATAATAATATCTAAAGTTGGAATTGTCAAAGGACTATATATGTAGATCAGGTAGTCACTTGGGTCATCGTTATGCCTGATATTTGTAAAGCAAAAATTTTCCAAAAATGTTTTACAGCATCGCTCTCTGCATCTCTTACTCAATTTTTCTGTGCTACTCTATCAGTATCTTATTCTCGCTCATGCACTATTCTTCGATATTGGATTCATCTCTCATCTCACCCCTGCCTCCTTACAATAAGCGGTTCCAACCACACAAAACTACGTAGGAACACACTCGAACACGCTGTCCACGAAAAGCAGAATGCAAATAGCTACTGTTGTAGAATTTCATCTAGTATGAAATTAAGATAAAATTAAAGCCTAAAAAGGATTAAACGTTTTAACTGATTATAAAACAATTACACCAAAATTGCTTTTTCTGTTATATTTAACAGTCGATCCGAGTGGTTTGTGCGTGGGAAGATTGTAATTAGTGTGTGCTGCTTTGTTGTGGGGAAGAAGATGAAGAAACGGACTGAATACTAACTATCTCATCACAACTAGCTAGAGGAGAGAGAGAAAGAGAGAGAGAGAGAGAGACAGAGAGAGAAAGAGAAAGAGAGAAAGAGAAAGAGAGCACATGAGAGGGGTCAAAGTCGAAAAAAGAGCTTCTCCAAGATGAAATGAGGTTAAATTAGAGGTTCAGAACAGTAGGGGGAGACTATTACATTCTAAAAGGCGAAATAGTGTAGGACTGTGAGAGCCGAAAAGTGAGTGCAAGAGAGGGAGAGAAAGAAAGGGTGAGACGGCGAGAGGTAGAGCAAGAGTGAGATTGTAGAGAGGGAACTGTTTTTTTTTAGTAGCTGGAGTAAATTGTACACTTGATCACCAGCGTTCAAGTGATGACATAAAACACGAACATCGACACGAACAAGGCACGAAGCTAGCAGTTTAACTCTGAGTCCTCCCCTTTCACCTGTTGCAGCAAGTACTCTTTGCAGTTCTCGTCAGAGTGAGCGCGGCATAAAAGCATCGGCGGCTGTCCTCTCAAGCCATCAGTCCACGAGTTGGCTGAACAGAGAAGCAGCAAAATGGGTACGGACAGCTTCGTCGCTTTCGTCTCTGTCTCTGCGGCAGCCCTCATGGTCAGCTCGCTCGCCGGGCTCGCTTACATGCTCTATGACATCAACGATTTCTATGCCAACTCGCTCGAGCAGCTCGGAGATTTCAAGGTTCTTAATCGTAATATTAAAATTTAGTTTACATATTATGATTAATAAAACAAAGAAGCATTTGTTGGCGCCAAATTAAATATGCACTTTAATTGCAGAACATGGCTGATTCTTCGTGGACGAACATGGTTGCAGAGACTCGCGCTCCATCGACCGGCATATCAATTGCCGAAGACATGTTCGGTCGTGCGAAGCGCCAGGCCGGCTGCAACTGCGGCGCACAGCCCAACAACTGCCCGCCGGGTCCGCCTGGCCCGCCCGGCTTCCCTGGCGCTCCCGGAGATGACGGTCACCCTGGCCAGGCCGGCCGCCCTGGCGGAGTCGGCATTGGAGGCGGTAACTTTGGTGGCGGTGGCGGCTGCATCCAATGCCCCCCGGGACGCCCTGGCCCGCCTGGTTTCCCCGGCGCCCCTGGCTATGGTGGTCCTCCTGGTCGTCCTGGCGCTCCCGGTTTCGGCGGTGGACAAGGGCGCCCTGGCCCTCCTGGCCCAGCAGGAAATGCTGGTGCCCCTGGAAACTCTGGACAGCCCGGCCAACCTGGTCGCCCTGGTGCCCCTGGACACAGTGGACGCGGAAGGCCCGGAGCTCCTGGGCAACCCGGCCGCCCTGGTCCTGCTGGTCAACCTGGCTACCCTGGTGCCCCCGCTGGTCCTGGATTCCCAGGTGGTCCCGGTCCGGCCGGCCAGCCCGGCGCTCCCGGACACCCTGGCAGCCCTGGAGGGCCCGGAGCACCGGGAGGTCCCGGACAACCTGGCGGTGACGGTGAGTACTGCCCTTGCCCGCCACGAGGAGGATCTGGATTTGGTGGAGTTGGAGGATTCAGTGGCTCTCAGGGTGGCTCACGAGGTTCTGGCGGATCTGGAGGCTGGGGAGGATCCGGAGGATCTTCTGGTGGACCAGGAGGCTGGGGAGCCTCCGGAGGATCTTCCGGAGGAGCCGGAGGCTGGGGTGGTGCTGGAGGCTCTGACGGCGGCCAGGCGGGTGATTGGGGCGGAGAGGGCGACAGCTACCGCCACAAGCACAAGACGCACCGACACAAGCACCGCGTCCACAAGACTGCTTAAGAAGAATATTGTATTTCGCTGCTTTTCAACATGTATGAATAAAGTGATTTTTGTATTCTTTATTCTCATACAAGATCTTACTTAATGAGATACAATTGCATTGACTTACGCCCTTACATGCAATACAAAACATAGATAGATATACAAATCAATGTAAATCTGTGTAAATCAGTGAACAAAATGTCAAATCTAAAGACGCTAAAGTTGTTTCATGAACTAGGATAGGATAATACCTTGCAAACAATGGAGAAGATATCTCTTTTAACTTATCAGGCAAAGGATTTATAAAGATAGAAATTGAGGTTGAGAAATCACTATCTGATAGACAAGAGAAGAGAGGCAGTCTGAGAAATTGTGTTTCTTAGAGGATTGTCAGAAGCGCTGAAGAGATTTCATGCATTCTGCCTTATCATTTAATTAGGGGTATTGTATTTCTTGCAAGCCTTCATGGCGGATAGTTCAAACGTTACATCATAATCACTGGCTTACAGCATTTGATGTGCCAACCCAAAGCGATCTTCGGTGTCCTTTTTTCCTTCTTGCTAATCTTTGCATGCCAAGACTTCTCTATTACACTCTAAAACTATGTATGTATATCGCGGGATCTCGGGCACGGGGACTCAGGATTCCGTTGGCCGATGCTCGAGAAATGCATGTTTCAACCAGGATGATCAGTGAATGTGTTGGCCAAGCGTGCGGATGTCGTCACTCACAATCAGCAAGAGAAGTAGATGTCAACAGAGAGCATTACAGCAGAACAGGGCGAGCTTTGCTCACGTACGCCTTTCCTCCGTGTAGAAACATAATAGTAACATCATCGTGGTCATACACTAGTAACATCGTCCGTGAAAACAGAGAGCTTGATCGGTTCTTCAAATCTATAAATGGGTGTCGTGTTGCCAGGAACATTACACACAAACTCATTCCTTCCTCACTCCTCTCGGCCTGACGAGACAATGATATCGAAGACGTCTCTACTGATGCTTTTCGCTGTCGTCGCTCTGGCGGCAGCCGACGCCGGTGGGTAGTCGCATAAGAAGCACGACACGGGCCGCAGGCATGGCCATCGAACGGGCAAGGATTCGTCTTCTTCTGGCCTTTCAGCGGTCGCTGCTCGTACTCGCGCACCGAAAGTTGCTAAACACAGAGTGGGACTCACGGCCGACGAGAGAGAATCGGATTTGAAGAAGCTCCTTGACAATGGATGGGCTCTTGTCTCATTAAGGGATGCAATTCGGAAAGACTTCCAGTTTAAAGACTTTAATGAGGCCTTTGGCTTCATGAGCCGAGTTGCTCTGAAGGCCGAGAAGGTGGACCACTATCCCGAGTGGTTCAACTTGTATAATAAGGTTGATGTGATACTGACTTCCTACGACGTCAATGGCCTAAGTCGGCGAGATGTCGAGATATCCACTTTCATTGACTCCCTCACAAAGTAGATCAATATGCTCTTTTCTCTTACAATCTAGTTTGTATTTATCTTGCATTAGTTAGCATTCCCTTTCCATACAGTTTTGTATTTATCAGGACATTCCTTGCCATAGTAATAAAGGTATAATAAAGACAATCCTGTGTATGGTCGAAAGAGTTGTGCATTTGTTTGCCCCCTTTATCGAGTCATGTTCAATAAGCGAAAGCAGCTGATGCTGTGCGAGAGAAAGGCATCATGTATATTTGAGAGGTCACGAACGGCTGCAAACAGCGTTTTGATCGATCTTTCAAACAAAACATCCGCATATGTGCATATTTCCAAATGCCCATACTCATCATTAAAGTAAATCGAATAAATATTTTTTCGTTTTTTGGCCTTATTTGACCAGGTATAGCAAGAAACTTCGATGGCATCTGCACCGAAATCACAAAAGAAAGCTGAAATTTTAATTGATGGATTACGGCGTATTCTCTATCCATCACGTATTTGGACTATCTTTCAGAAGAAGACAATTCGAACTTCCCGCCATTTTCAAAAACAATATTTGGCGCATCAACACAGTAGCCGTAAGGACTAATCATGCACTTGGAAGCATGCAAATCGGTGAGCGCAACCAACATTGGCCGGGTTTTTATTTACACGCGCGATCTTAACAATAAGCCAATTGTGTTACCGAAAGTGTCTGTGGAGAGAGAGCGACACGCAGAAGCACTGAGATGGGAGAATCACAGCTTTCCGAGAGCTTGACGGGTAGACAACAAGGCATACTGCAGCCAGTGGCAAGGCTATTTAATGGGTCAAATGCATATGATGAATTGTTTGGGAAAACATTCACTCGAGATCTTTTGTTCCTCTTTGCTTGCACAGACCTCTGTTTTGCACGCGAAAACTATAATATCTTTGGAAGGAAACATGTGGGAAATAGAAACTGTCGCGGGCATATGGGCGCGGGGGTGCACCCAGGATTCCGATGGCGGATGTTCGAGAAAAGCAAGAAAGGGAGCAAGGATGAAGAGTAAATGTTGTAAAAGAGTGCGGAGGCCAGCGAAATGGCTTCACTCAGCTAGAGAAGCAGAGGAGAATATAGATGTGAACGCTTTTTTGTTTGTCTCTTTGGGAACATAGAAAGCTTTGGCAGTAACATAATCGTTCCAATGTCTGTGATGCCAAAGCTTGATGGGCGCTTCAAATGTATAAATAGAAGTCGATGTGAGAACAGAATACACTTATTCCTCACTTGCTCCTCCCAGCGCCCTTCCCGACGACAATGATTTCGAAGACTTCTGTTCTGATGCTTTTCGTCTCGCTTGCAGCGGCTGCCGCTGCGTGGCCGCAGCAGAAGAATCAGCCTCTTCCGGTGCTTTCAGCCCGCGGCCATGACAACGGAAAAGGCAAGAAGGACTCAGACTCTGATAGCGACAGCCGTGACAGCGGTGACAGCGATGACAGCGATGATAGCGATGATAGCAATGACAGCGGTGACAGCAACGAGGATGGTGGCAAAAAGAAGACGACTCGTCGTGCATCGACAAGGAAGCCGACGACGCGCCGGCGGACACCGAGCACAAAGGCCCCATCCTCGCCTTCCACAGAGACGCCTTCCACTGAGATGCCTTCCACAGAGACGCCCTCCACAGAGACCCCTTTCACAGACACGCCTTCCACAAGCAAACCTTCCACAGTCACGCCTTCCACAAGCACGGCCTCGCCATCGACTCCGTCAACTTCTCTGCCGACTACCACAAACGGTTTGTACATATTTCTTTTATACTTATACAAAATGGACTTTAGTATCGTGTTTTTTTCTTCTATAATTAACTACCTTAATTGAGTTTCGAGAGAAAAATGGTCCGTGGCCCAAAATGCTAGAATTGCAGCGTTGGCGGCGTGCTTGTCATGCCGCGGCGCGCTCTCGACGAAGCCGCAAGTCCCGGCGCAGATCGCGTTCGTCGCCGATGTTGTCAGCACCATCGGTAGGAGAGCCACCTTTTCGATCTACCACTATTATTATTAGAGTGATTTAATCATTATCGATGTCATCATTCTTCTCGTTCCTCTGTTCTTCTATTATTGTTCGTAATTTCGTCATCGCCCTTTTATATGGTTTTGAACCGGCGCGATGTTTAAATGGATTTCTCCCGGTGAGAGAACTTTTCAAGAGGTTGATCTAGAATTCCAAAAAAAATCATTAAAAAAAATTATTAACTAATAAATTTACATGCGGCTGCGCGACTCGCACTCTCACGTGCTCTGGTGGCAAGACGAAGAGCGTAATTGAGGTAGATCATGTGCATGAGAGCTTTCTTTTTCTCCTCTCTTTCATTTTCATCAGCTCAAGCAAATATGTTTCTTGTTACTGCTGCTATTGTAATGCTGAGTAATGTTGTTAATTACAAATTAACTTAAAAAATCTATTTCCATTTACCAGTACAACAACGGCAAGAACGGCGTGACGGAGGGCGGCAAGTCCGTCTCTTCCACGCTGACATGCTCGATGGACGGTAAGCGATGGGAGCTGCGAGGCGCGCAAATCAACGTTGTCACGTGCTCTGTCATTTGAATTTGTTTTAATTCTCACTTTTGTCGGGAATCATTCGTTATTTCGACATTTACATGCATAAATGTTGGTTTCTTTTCTATGATGAAACTCTTGAAAGCTAACATGTAATCCAATAAATGTAATGTATGGACAAAAAGGATTGTGCATTCGTGTGCCTCCCAGTGGTGGCCGTGGATTTTTTGGGACTCGGCCCCCATAGTCGGCCACGACCTGGCAACAAGGCGGAAAACATCATAAAGAAAGTGGGGTATGTAGACTGCGCAGCGGTCGTCTGGGCATTAGTCAGTGGCGCAGTGTACTTTTGCGCAGCAGTCAATAGTGAAGCGGGTTGTTTTACCATTAATTTTTAATCATTTTGAGCAATTAATCAATTGAGTCTTGTTCTTGTTGAAAATCGAATAATGTTAATATTTTACTATAGTTTCCCGTATTTAACGAGAATTATCTTTTTTTCTAACTTTTATTGGAAGGTGTGACCAATGTGGAAATGATGTCAACTTTCATTAAAAACAAAACAAGGAGAACATTCACTGGATTCCATATGTATAAAGAAATATGTTATAAAAAAACTGGCAAGTAGAAGCTCATTTGCGAAGTTTGACATAGGCCCCAACGCCTTCAGATGGTGTAATTCCCCGCGACACATTGGTCCATTTCGCACTGGCGCTGTGTTTGGGAGTTCACCTGTGGTGTTGTTCTGGGGATTGTACTGAGTCAGGGTCAGGTTCTTTGACGAGGGTATTTGATAGAGGACCAAGAATTTGTGGTCTTGAAGACAGGGAGGGATTAGTTGAGCAGTTTATTTCGAGGGGATTTCCTGCAGTAAATGTTTGCCCTTGACACCTGTTTGTTTCTTTTATCTTATTTTGAAGATTTGCAAAAGAATGCCTTCAGTTTCGAATTGTATCTTTCTTGGCAGCTATTTCCGATCTGCGACTTTTCCAGCACGCGATGGTTCGCGGTCCAATTTGGGATCGGATACATTTAGGCATTGTCTGGCCATTCACTGTCTTTCCAATGTGTGTATGTAGATTTGAAGTTGAACGTTTTGAACCCTTGCCCGCCGCGAGGAGGATCTGGATTCGTTGGAGTTGGAGCGGCTCTCAGGGCTGCTCTGTTTCGGATATGGAGGCTGAGGAGGCTTCAGAGGGAGCCGGAGGATCTTCTGGAGGAGCCGGAGTATGGGGAGTATCCTTAGGATGACCTTCCGGAGGTGTTGGAGGATCTTCTGAAGGAGCGGGTGGATGGGCTGGAGCTGGAGGCTGTGGCTTCGGCCGAGCCGGTGGTTGGGGCGAAGAGGGCGCTGGTGGCTCCTTCAGCAACCGCCACAAGCACAAGACGCGCCGACATAAGCACCGCGTCCACAAGACTGCATTAGCAGACCATTATATTCCGCTACTCTTCTACATGTATGAATAAAGTGTTTTCAAACATTTTTGGTTTTTTGTTTAATTTTGTCGGATATAGCAATCGGTTTCGAAAGAGTTGTGAATTGATTAGACAAGCGTGTTTTCATGCTAGTCAGCTTTTATCTCGTAGAGAGGAAACGTTGCATTATTAGCACTTCCAGAATTCGATGTGCACACCGTATGCGAAGTTTGTTGGAATATTTTTTTATCAGTTCTTCCTATTTGATTGCACAGGCCTCTGTTTTACACACGAAAACTACAATATCTCTGGAAGGAAGCATGTAGGAAAGAGAAACTGTCGCGAGTTCAAAGGATTCCGATGACGCCGAGAAAACCATGTGAAAGGGTAATGACATCACTTAGCTGGAGAAGCAGAGGAGAATAGAGACGTACGGGCTTTTTTGTTGTCTCTTTGGGAACAAAGAATACATAGGCAGTAACATTATCGTTCAATCGTCAATGATCTTGATCGGCGCTTCAAATGTATAAATGGCTGTCGAAGAGAGAACAGAATACACTCATTCCTCACTTGCTCCTCTCAGCGCCCTTCCCGACGACAATGATTTCGAAGACTTCTCTCCTGATGCTTCTCCTTGTTCTCGCGCTTGCGGTAGTCGCAGCATCGTGGCCGCATCAAAACAATCAGCCTCGTCCGGCGCGTCTGGTGCTTTCGGCCAGCGGGCATGGCAAAGGGAAGGGCAAGAGTTCATCCTCGGATAGCGACAGTCGTGACAGCGATGATAGCGACAGCGGTGATAGCGATGACAGTGATGACAGCGACGACAGCGATAACGACGAGCATGGCGGCATGAAAAAGACGACTCGACGTGCGTCGACCAGGAAGCCGATGACGCGCCGGCGTACACCGAGCACAAGGGCGCCTACAACACCGAGGAAATCCTCCTCCTCGAAATCGACGGGAATGCCGTCCACAAGCACACGTTCCACAAGCACGCCGTCCACAGAGACGCCTTCCACAGAGACACCCTCTACAGAGACGCCTTCCACAGAGACGCCTTCCACAGAGACACCCTCTATAGAGACGCCTTCCACAGAGACACCCTCTACAGAGACGCCTTCCACAGAGACGCCTTCCACAGAGACACCCTCTACAGAGACGCCTTCCACAGAGACGCCTTCCACAGAGACACCCTCTATAGAGACGCCTTCCACAGATACACCCTCAACAGAGACGCCTTCCACAGAGACGCCTTCCACAGAGACGCCTTCCACAGAGACACCCTCTACAGAGACGCCTTCCACAGAGATGCCCTCCACAGAGACGCCTTCCACAGAGACACCCTCTACAGAGACGCCTTCCACAGATATGCCCTCCACAGAGACACCTTCCACAGAGACACCCTCTACAGAGACGCCTTCCACAGAGACGCCTTCCACAGAGACACCCTCTACAGAGACGCCTTCCACAGAGACGCCTTCCACAGATATGCCCTCCACAGAGACGCCTTCCACAGAGAAACCCTCTACAGAGACGCCTTCCACAGAGACGCCTTCCACAGAGACGCCTTCCACAGAGACACCCTCTACAGAGACGCCTTCCACAGAGACGCCTTCCACAGAGACACCCTCTACAGAGACGCCTTCCACAGAGACGCCTTCCACAGAGACACCCTCTACAGAGACGCCTTCCACAGAGACGCCTTCCACAGAGACACCCTCTATAGAGACGCCTTCCACAGAGACACCCTCTACAGAGACGCCTACCACAGAGACGCCTTCCACAGTGACACCCTCTACAGAGACGCCTTCCACAGAGACGCCTTCCACAGATATGCCCTCCACAGAGACGCCTTCCACAGAGACACCCTCTACAGAGACGCCTTCCACAGAGATGCCCTCCACAGAGACGCCTTCCACAGAGACACCCTCTACAGAGACGCCTTCCACAGAGATGCCCTCCACAGAGACACCTTCCACAGAGACACCCTCTACAGAGACGCCTTCCACAGAGACGCCTTCCACAGAGACACCCTCTACAGAGACGCCTTCCACAGAGACGCCTTCCACAGATATGCCCTCCACAGAGACGCCTTCCACAGAGAAACCCTCTACAGAGACGCCTTCCACAGAGACGCCTTCCACAGAGACGCCTTCCACAGAGACACCCTCTACAGAGACGCCTTCCACAGAGACGCCTTCCACAGAGACACCCTCTACAGAGACGCCTTCCACAGAGACACCCTCTATAGAGACGCCTTCCACAGAGATGCCCTCCACAGAGACGCCTTCCACAGAGACACCCTCTACAGAGACGCCTTCCACTGAGACGCCTTCCACAAGCACGAGCTCACCATCGACTCAGTCAACTTCGCTGCCGATTACGACAAACGGTATAAATTATATATTTTTTTACTTTTTATGCAACAGAAAACGGATGAGTCATTCGAGCAGTATCAACTTTTTCTTTTATTATTTAATTACATTGCATATTTTATATGCATGTATGTATATAGAAAAAATGGAAATTTTCAATTTAAAAAAAATGGTGAAGTAACCCAAAATGCTACAAGTGCAGCGGTGGCGGCGTGCCACTCTTGCGGCGGCGCTCTCTTCATGACGAGGCCGCACGGCCCGGCGCAAATCCCGTTCGTAGCAGATCTCATCAGCACGAGCGGTAAGGATTTGATTACCACTATTATAATTTATGAAATTTCGCCATTTTTCTCTATTGTTTGATCTACAATTATAATTATTTTTCTCGCTCCTCTGATCTTCAATTTCTATTCGTGATTTCGTGTTCCATCTCGTTACATTGATCTACAATTATTATTTGTGATTCCGTCTTCCTTCTCGCTCAATTGATCTAGAAATATTTATTGATTTCGTCATCACTCTTTTGTCAGATAACATTATTCTGTATAGTATTGAACCGGCGCTATTTTAAAATGGACTTTTCGGTGTGAAAACCCATGACCTTATCAAGATGGCTATCTAGAATTTCTATACCAAACAAATATTTTTAATACAAATTTACAGGCGAATGCGCGACGCGTACCCTCACGTGCGCGGGTGGCAAGGTGAAGAGTGCTATTGAGGTAGATCATTTTCAATAAATTTTTTCTCTTCACTTTCTCGCGCTGCCTAGTTTTCATTAGGCAAAAATTTTTCTCTGACAATGTTAACTAAAGTACTGTCGTTGTTGTTGTTGTTTCTTTTTTGTTTTTTTTTTCTTTTTATTATTATTGTTGTTGTAGAGGTTAGTCATGTTGC
The DNA here is from genome assembly GCA_945643635.1 of Allodiplogaster sudhausi. Taxonomy (NCBI): domain Eukaryota; kingdom Metazoa; phylum Nematoda; class Chromadorea; order Rhabditida; family Diplogasteridae; genus Allodiplogaster; species Allodiplogaster sudhausi. Next base: position 368,499 of record CALZFC010000331.1, on the reverse strand, counting down.
TAACAAGTAATTTACCATTTACTAGTACAACAACGGCGTGAACGGCGTGACGGAGGGCGGCAAGTCCGTCTCGACTACCCTGACATGCTCGATGGACGGCGAGCGATGGGAGCTTCGAGGCGACCCGATTTACGTTGTCACATGCTCGGTCATTTAAGGCGAAAAGAAATTGAAAAGAAATATAAACGAGAGAGAGTGGAGGAATCGATAGGTAGTTCAACATTTACGAGCATAAATGTTTGTTTATCTCCTTTCGGTGATGGAATTCTTGAAAGCAACCAATGTATGGGCAAAAGAGTTGTGAATTCGTGTGCCTCCTTTATCGACTCATGTTCCGAAAGCGAAAGCAGCGATGTTGTTACAGCTGCTGCTGTGCGAGAGAAAGGCAACAGGTATAGGTTGCGAGGTCAGGGGCGGCCGGGCTCGAATAGCTTGCATCACGCATTGTACTTCATACATTACACTGGCTCAAAAGCGTCATCCTCAAATACTCCCCCGCTCCCTTTTGCCCTCCAAGGCGCCCACGCATATTATCACCGTTTGCGTGATTTATCCGCTGGAGGAAATTAATGACGGGTAAAAACCGAGCTGTGCAGTGAATTCTTCATTAGTGCATCTTGAACATTCGCTCTACACTCGGTTCACATCCGGAGTATACATGAAAATAATATCCGCGCTCGGCTCTCATCTTGGAGGTTCTGTTTGTGGTCGATTCTCCAATGACAAGGTCATGGTTCTCCTACAGGGGTGTTCTCTTCCGGCGGTTTTCAAACGACGTTACGCCCAAAAAGATTAGCAATGGCACGTCATTGAGCGAGAGGCCAAATCAAGCACACTGGTGTGGGAAAGGCTGGGCCGCGACGAGACCACAACTCCATATAACGTCCTACACTGAAAAGCGGGAGAATTAAAAAAATTTATACTATCTATGCAAAATCCTGCAGTCATTCGTTCGAATGAACAAACACACTTGTTTATGACTTAGAGAGAGGAAACGTTACATCATTAGCATTGGCCGCCCATACAGCATTCGATGTGCCCACACAAAGCGATGTTCGGTGTTGCTTCTTTCTGTGTTGCTCCGTTCTGCTTGCACAAGTCTCTATTTTGCATGCCAAAACTACATTGGTGCTTCAGCAGATATGTAGTTTTGGCTGTCGCAGGCACAAGGGCCGTCGGATATGTGCGCACTCAGGATTCTGTTGGCGGATGTTCCAGAAAAGTATGTGCAAGGCAGCAAGGATGTAGAGTGAATGTCGGAGCAAGGGTCTGGAGATCAGAAAAATTGCGTACTTCAGCTGGAAAAGCGCAGTTAAACAGAGATCGTCAAAGCAGAAGGAGGGCGAGCTTGCTTACGTATACGCTTGTTCTTTTCTTGTCGAGTTGAAAACATAGAACAGTTTGGTGGTAACATCGTCGCAGAAACGGCTGTGGAAACAGAGAGCTTGATCGGCGAGGCAAATGTATAAATGTGGAAGCGATGTTGCCTTCATCATTACATACACTCACTCATTCGTCCCTCGACGATCCTCCGCTAGGCCAGACGACAATGATTTCGAAGATTTCTCTTCTGACGCTTCTCGTTGTCGTCGCGCTTGCGGCCGCTGCCGCTGCTTGGCCGGCGCAGCAGAACAAGCGACCGCATCCGGTGCATCCGGTGCATCCTGGCAGGGGTCATGGCAACGGCAAGGGCAAGGGCAACAAGGGCTCAGACTCGGATAGCGACAGCCGTAGCAGCGACAGCGATGACAGTGGTGAAAGCGATAGCAACGACAGCAGCGACAGTGACGAGCATGGCGGCGGCAAGAAGAAGACGACTCGCCGTACGACGACCAGGAAGCCTACGACACGCCGGCAGACACCGAGCACACAGACGACGACAACGTCGAGATCCTCGTCATCCTCATCTTCGCCGTCCACGAGAACGCCTTCCACGAGGACGCCTTCAACGAGCACGCCCTCACCCTCGACTCCGTCGACTTCTCTGCCGATTACGACAAACGGTTTTATATAACGTTTTATTTGTTTATTTTTTTCGAACTTTTTTTGTGCAACTGAAAACGGAATGTTTCGAGAATAATGGAATTATGATCCAAAATACTATAAATTGCAGCGTTGGCGGCATGCCTCTCGTGCCGCGGCCCGCTTTCGACGAAGCCGCACGGACCCGCGCAGATCGCGTTCGCCGCCGATATCATCAGCGCGATCGGTAGGAGAGCCGCTTCGTTGATCTTTGATCTTTGATATTGCGTGATTTCGTCATCTTTCTCGCTCCTTTGTTCTACTATTTGTCGTGATTTCGCCATCACTCTTCACTCGTTTTATATCGTTTTGTGCAGTATTGACCGGCGCAATTCTAAACTACACATTCTCAAGCGGTCTAGCATTAAAAAAAATAAAGATAAATTATAAATTAATTAATTTACAGGTGGCTGCGCGACGCGCACTCTTACGTGCACGGGCGGCAAGACGACGAGCGCTATAGAGGTAGATCTTTTTTTCCATTTTAGGCAAATACATATTTTTAGTTTTGTTGTTGTTATTATAAAGCCACGACATTATGCCATTATTTGCTTTAAATTAAATATTCCTCTTAAATAAATACTTTTCTAGTACAACAACGGCAAGAATGGCGTGACGCAGGGCGGCAAGTCCGTCTCGGCCACGCTGACATGCTCGATGGACGGCAAGCGATGGGAGCTGCGAGGCGAGCCGATCAACGTCGTCACATGCTCAGTCATTTGAGACGACCTCCGTTTTGGCGGGAATTTAAAAAAAAAGAAATAAAATTGAAAAGAAAGAAAGAGGATGAGAGGACGAATTAATCGACGATAAATCTCTCCTTCTATTCCTGATGGAACTCTTGAAAGCAGCAAGCATGTTATCCTACAGGGCGGAAGAAAGAGAGTTGTGCATTCGTGTGCCTCCTTTATCGACTCATGTTCCAAAAGCGAAAGCACAGCGATGTTATCACAGCTGCTAAAGGCAGCAAGTCTGCCTGCTTGCGAGGTCAGGAATGGCTGGGCTCGAACAGCAATTCATCATGCCTTGTGCATACTCCCTCCTTTACACTCGCTATCACAAGAGCCGTCCTCCAACAACCGCATGTGTCCTTCAAGGCGCCCAAGCATACTATTCGTCGTCCCATCTAGCCACTTGAGAGAAGATTCATGACTTTTCAACCGAACCCGAAGGCTCATTGTTGTTCATCGGCGCATCTTTATCTCTTATTATCACTTTATCGTTCTCTTATTTCATGAATGTAGGAAGAAATCGTTTCAAAATGCTCTTTTCGAAAGACTCGAGTGTTGATTGGAATGGAAAAGTGAAATGATGCTTTTATTGATCTGATATGGTAAAAGTCTTTTCAAAGGACTTCCATGCAAACGTTTTTATAGAGTGATCGAGGGGTTGTTGCACCGCTTTTGGGGGGGGGGGTGGTCGGGTCATGGACGCCTTTTAGGCGTAGCCACTGTTGGCGCTTCCCGTCGTGCCCTCGACGGCGGACGCAGACGCGGCGTAGCCCGCAGATCGCGCCGGGCACGGGCAGTACGCGGCATCTGCGCCTGGCAGGCCATCGGCGCCGTTCTCGCCCGGTCCTCCGGGGTGCCCGTCGCGGCCAGGCTGTCCGGGGCGGCCGTCCGGTCCCGGGCGACCGTCCTGTCCTGGCGCACCGTCGTTGCCGGGAGCGCCAGCGGGGCCCTGGGGACCGGCACGTCCGGGTTGTCCGTCGCGGCCATTCTCGCCGGGCGTGTAGTCGACAGCGTCTTGTCCTGGCGCTCCGGGGCCGCCGGGGTTGCCGGTTCTTCCGGGCTGGCCATCCACGCCGGCGTCTCCGGGAGCGCCCGGCTGTCCGGGCTGTCCATCGGCGCCCGGCTGACCGGCGGCGCCTGGGTTGCCGGCGGGACCGGCGCCACCTGGGGCTCCGGGCGGTCCTGCGGGGCCGGGCGGGCACGCGATGCAGCCGCCCGGGTTGTCGTAGGTGAGCGCGAGCGCGTAGCCAGAGGCGCCGCAACGGCCGGGCGTGCCTGGCTTGCCGTCGGGTCCAGGCTCACCGGGCGGGCCAGGCGGCCCCGCCTCGCCACGTGGGCAGACGGCGGCGAAGCCCGAGCAGACACAGAAGCCATCCTGGCGCTTGCGACGCGCGAGGAGAGAGGAGAAGGAGGCGACTGAGGTGGCTTCGTTGGAGGCGGGCAGCTGCTTCCTCAGCAGACTCGCCCACGAATCGTCGTTGAAGAGCTGGAAAATTATTTTTAATTATTTTGTTTGTTTAAGAGTAAAATCATTATCAGAAAATATCGTCATAATTATATAGCCACTTTTTCTCCAATAGAGCATTATGTTTGAGGTACACATGCGATTGCTAGAGACTAGAAAAAAATAGTCTGCATCTCATTGAGTGAGAATGAGAGAGAGAGAGAAAGAGAGATAGAGAAAGAGAGAGAGCGAGAGAGTTAGAGAAAGAGAGAGAGAGAGAGAGAGCTCGACTTACTCGAACTTCGCTCATGCCCTGCGTGACTTCGTCTTGGAGGCTCGCGATGTCATTGATCATGATATTGATGGCGACGAGGGCGCCGAGTGTCGCGGCGAGCACGAAGGCAGAGGAGGCGCCGACCGTCCACGACATCTGTTCTTAATCAAAATGACATTTATTAATTTATTATATATTTTTTTTTGTCAATTCATTTATTACGACGTTGCCTTCACGGAGAATTACGCTTGAAATATTTCGCTCACTCAATTAATGCAGCGAACATTTGGGGACCCATTCAAGAAGATATAGTTACATATGTAAATACATACATACATATCTGATTTAGAAGGTGACGAAAAAATATTACTTACATATTTAGCAGAGAAAGTATTAGTATTCTTCTTTCTTTTCAATATATGTAAGTAAATATGGAAAGTTATTTTAGAGATGATAAAGTAATAAAATGATAAAGCTGTATAGAGGACAGAAATAAATGAAGTTGGCCGAGTCAAGGTGGCGCACTTGCCAAAGAAAGTGCATTTGCACTACTGATTGGTTTGGCTGATGGCAATGGTTGGCCTGCCTAAATAGCGCCAGAGGCTTCTTTGTTTCGACAAGCAAGCAAAATCGGTTCAGATGGCTCTAACGAGAGAAAAGAGGTACCATGGTACTAAATGACGGCATTCTCTCCTTTTTGCCCTTTTCTCTCTCTCTCTCTCTCTCTCTCTTGTTCTCTCTCTCTATCTCTCTCTCTTTCTCTATCTTTCTCTCTCTCTTTCTCTCTCTCTCTCTCTCTCTTGTTCTCTCTCTCTATCTCTCTCTCTCTTTCTCTATCTTTCTCTCTCTCTTTCTCTCTCTCTCAGTTTCTCTCTCTTTCTCTCTCACCCTCAACTTCTCAACCTCGTTTGCGCTGCGAACTCCTCTTTTAAGCCGCCCGAGTGGTTGGCTTCACTATGCGAGTGACGAGAAAAGATGTAATAGAGGAGGCTTCCTTTGACTTGTTTGAGGCATTGAAAAAGTGATGACAGAGTGCGTGGGAGACATGGGAGGTAGTGAGAGAGATAGAGAGTGAGAGAGAGAGAGACCGGGAGAGAGAGAAAGACAGAGGCAGAGAAAGAGAGTGAGAGAGACCGAGGGAGAGAGCGAGAGGTAGCTACACCGAGAGAGAGAGAGAGAGAGAGAGAGAGAGAGAGACAGAGAGAGAGAGAGCGGGAGAGAGAGCATAGGATATAGAGAAAGAACAGTTCCGCTGATGAACTGATTAATGCCGAGTCAAGGTCACGACAGCTTCACCTCGCCTTGGGCGGGTTGGGAATAGGGGAAAATGACAGAAGGAGAGAGAAAGAGAGAGAGAGAGAAGAATAGGAAGGATTGAAGAGAAAAGAGAGTGATAGAACGAGAGGACGATGGAATGAGAGAGCGAGAAAGAGAAAGAGAGAGAAAGAAAGAGTGCGAAAGAGTGGTAGATATTGACAGAGAGATAGACATAGAGACAGGGTGAGAATGAGAAATAAGGAAAAGTGAAAGAACCTCCGGTTTTCACATGTTCCACTCAGACAGCTGAATTGGCAGTGTTGTTTTTTTCGCTGGTGTTGTTGCAGTTGGTGGTGTAGAGAGGAACAAGAAGAAACGGCAGGATCCGGCAGAAAGAGGTCATTATGCTAGAAGGCCACTTGGATAATTTACTTTCCAATTTATAATAATTTTCAGCAAACTAAGCGACCATCAATTGGTTACGAAAAGACTTTTTTTTAACAAGAGCATTTTTAACAAAAAACATAATTAATTAATTAATTAATGGACTAAAAAAAAATTTCTCAAATTTCTCCCCGTGACCTGTTTGAGCTCGAACAATTCTCTATTCGTGAAGTTCTAATGTAGATCAGAAGGGCCTTGAGACACTCTCCAAATATGTGAATGTGCACCAGTTTTTCCTTCTTCTTCTTCTTCTTTTTCATCTTGCACCATTGACATCTTCTTGTTTACTGTCCAAGTCTGTACGGGCGAGCACCACTATCTGTGCATGAGAGATGATAGGATCTACATACATAGACTGACCATGAGGCTCTCTGCCTCGTTTTTCCTTGTTCTGTTTTTTTTGCTATGTCTTTTTTTTCTTTTCCTTCTTTTTCCTCTCTTTCTCTCGCTCTCTCAATCTCTCACCTTCTTTCCATCTTTCTCTCTCGCTTCTCCATTCTCTCTTTTCAACGTTTCTTGATGTTGTTCAATTTGTCTCTATGATTCTTTGTCAGGATGCCCCTTTACGGGATCTCTCTTTCACGCTCTCTTCCTCTCTCCGTGCTATCTCTCTCTCTTTCACTCTCTTTCTCCTTATCTCTCATTATCGGCTCTCTCTCTCTCTCTGTTTCCTTCTCTATCTCTCTTTTTCCTCTATCTCCCCCTCTCTCTTTCTCTCTCTCTCTCTCTTTCTCCCTCTCTCTCTCACTAATTCTACCAATCCTCCTAATTGCCATCCAATCTCCATCTAGATTCCTGCTATAGATGGTGTCGGTGTCCATCCTCGGGAGGACCCCTTCGCTTCATTCGTCCTCCCTCATTCGCCCAACCAGACCAACCCCTGCCCCGAGCCGAGTCCTTCTCGAATGGCCTTGTCATGTCCTTGCCCTTCCTCGCTGCTGTTCCTGACAACTTGCTCAACAACAACCCCTCTCCTCTTCTAAAATGTTTTTGAACGCGCTTCTATGTTTACGTCTTTTTCTCTCTCTCTCTCAGTGTCTGTTGCTCACTTTTTTTGTCCTTCTCTGCCTCTCTCTTTCTCCTCTCCCTCTCTGCTTCTCAAACTCTTTATACTTCTCTATCTCTCTCTACTGTCTCTCTCTATCTCTCTGCTCTGTCACGCTGTATATAGAGTTGTTGAAATGTTCCTTCCATGTAATCCGGCATGCGCTCACTGTCAGCGGTAATAGAGTCCATTGTATTCAGAATTAAGGAAAGAAGAGAGCGAAAAAGAAGATGGCGGATATGAATGTTTGGTCATGTGAAAACGTGCGTTTGATAAAAATATTTGTTTACATATATATATATATATATATATATATATATATATATATATGTATACTCATATCATTAAATTTTTTGCGTATCACAAGAATCGCCTCTTTTAAACACATTTCTGCACAAGACTACTGCCATTCTTCCATGGAGAGGAACGGCGAGGAGCATCTTTTTTCAGCCCTTATAAATATCTTAAACACAAGATGCTTAAATATGCACATATGTGGGCACCTAGAACAGAAGAGAAATGTTGGCGCTGCAATTTGGACTCGAATATGTGCGTTCCACTCTACGCCGTTCAGCGTACGCCGTTTCCCGCGCGCGCACAAAAGGAGGGAACATTTCAAATATATATGTATGTATGTATGTACATACATACATACATACATACCATATGTAAACTCATTTCTTCGAGATTTTCACTGCATGGATAGAATTTATTCTCTTTTCGGGAATAAATGGCCTATTTGATACGCCTCAAATAAGCCCTTATTCTTACCATTGTTTCATTCCTCGTGTTAATTTGTTTTAATTTTCACAAATTAATGCTTGTTGAGTTACACTGTGAAATTGTTCACATATGATGTATGCATGTATGTATGCAAATGTGCACCTATGTACATACATTCCTACATACTAATGTCTCTGAAAGACCAATCGCAATTCAATTCAGGTCTAATTTGCCGTCGTCATATACATATGTACGCGATGTTATGATGTCATTCGAATCAAAAGCAAGGAAATAAGGTGCATAGAGAGATTCCAATACTCTCTCTCTCTCTCTCTCTCTCGTCGACGAATTAGTGAGTGGCTCACCCCTCGGGCACGTCATTGCATGCCCGTTTGCAGGCTTCAAACCATGCGGTGCAAAACTCGTCTGATATCGGTTGTTGGCCAAAAAAACATTTCCCGGAATCTGAGTCTCTTATCATATCTAAAGATCAGCAAATGAATGATAACGAGAGAAGAAGAAGCCTTTGTGATGGTGACTCATCGAACCCTGAGTGGAT
>CALZFC010000331.1:342500-357500 GCA_945643635.1 Allodiplogaster sudhausi | reverse complement strand
GGACAGATAACAAGAGAGACATTTAACGCCAAGACGACACTTTAAGAGAATGACACTAAAAATAGAAGACACAGCTACAGTAAGACTGCTAGTCACGAAAACATACACCTTTTCTGAAATAGTAGCACATATTCCCAGACTTTTTGTGGTAGCGCGCGAAACGGTTTCTTTTTTCGCTTTTCTTCCGTCTTACTATTAATACTTTTTTCCTCGATGTCAATAACACTATAATTAGAAGAAATATTATGTAACCTTAGCTGTTAGCATTTCCATTTTTCACAATCAAAACAATGGCTCCAAAAATAATTCTACCTGTATGATTCTTCGTTTACCTAAAAAAAACACATGAAATCGAAGTTGGTATTTCTTTTTGTCGTTTTGCTTATAAGATTAATTATCTCAAATATTTTTTTACTTTTTTTTTCTAATCGAAATCATGATCTTTCTTTCTCCTGGCTTTCCTATTTCATAATAAGATCATTTTTCTCTCTAAAATATATTTAGCTACATACATATTTTTTGTCTACTCAAGTCATGACCCTTCGTGACCTTTTCTCCTTTCTCCTTATGGTGTTCTTTGTTCCTATTTATTCCCATGATGACAAATCCGCGGAAGCACCACGAAACACACACACACGTGAGTGGAGACAAAGGAGCCGTTCGGCACCTGAAAAGGCGTACACGCAGACACTCAAGAGATAGAGAAGAAGAAGAAGAAGAATAAGAGAGAAAGAGAGAAGAAGAGAGAAAGAGAGAGAGAAGAAGAGAGAAAGAGAGAGAGAAGAAGAGAGAAAGAGAAAGAGAAGAAGAGAGAAAGAGAGAAATGAAGAGAGAGAGAGAGAGAAAGAGAGAGCGAGAGCGAGAGAGAGAGAGAGAGAGAGATAAAGAGAGAGGAGAGAGAAAGGAAGTAGGGAAAGATCGACGAACGATAAAGATTTGTGTGAATGTCAGATGTTCTGACGCGTTCGCAAGTTCTCATTTCCGACTCCCATTCTTAGATTCGTCAGGCTTCATTCCCCCCCCCCCCTTCAGTGGCTCTCAATGAATAGAAGAGAAAGAAGGGCATAGAGAAAGAGAGAGAGATAGAGATAAAGAGAGAGAGAGAGAAAGAAAGAGAGGGAGAAAGAGAATGGTAAAGAGAAAGAGAAAGGGAAAGAGAGAGAGAGACAGAGAAAGAGAAAAGGAAAGAGAGAGAAAGAGAAGGAGAACGGTAGGAAGAAAGCGAAGGAAAAGAGAAGAAAAAAGGGTAAAGGAGAAAGAAAGAGAGAAAGAGAGAGAGAGAGAGAGAGAAAGAGAGAGAGAGAGAGAGAGAAAGAGAGAGAGAGAAAGAGAGAGAGAGCGAGACGGAACACTAGTGACAGACAAGAGAACATGTGGCGATTAATCTGCAAGACAGCAAACTGAGCAAATCTGGTAGCGATCAGCTGCCAGATGACTCAAAATATTCTTACTCGTCTCTCTCTCTCTCTCACTCCCTGCCTCTCTCTCTTTCTCTCTCTTGCGTTCAATTTCAATCTCTCTCTCTCTCTCTTTCTATGCCTATTTTTCTCTTTTCCTCTCTCACTATCGCACACAAATTTGGTGTCCTTCCCCTCCACTATTACAAGCTGACGATGAGTCCCAGCCAGCACTACATACATCACAAAGGGCGGAGCCCCGGGTTAGAGAATGAGACGATTCAGATTCACCATCTTATTCCTGGTCAGAGACAGAATATGGAGAGGAGTGTGGCGAGAGGAACTTACATAGTAGTAAGAGTAATGGAGATGAAAGATAACGAGATAAAGAGATATATATATAGAGAGAGAGAGAGATTGAGTAAGAGAGATATACAGAGAGAAAGAGAGAGAGCGAGGGAGAGAGAAAGAGAGAGAGAGAGAGAGAAAGAGAGAGAGAGAGAGAGAGAAAGAGAGAAAGATAGAGATAGAGAGAGATGCTAAATAGTTATGGGCGTGGCTCCGGAAGGCTCGTCGCCAGAGAGCGATTTCCTAATGGCCATTAGCCATGGCGGCGATGGCGAAGTCATCGCGTCTCTCGTGAACATTATTCACGATCGTAGAGGTGTCCGGCCAAAGTCTATGTGTCCACTTCCTGAACGAGACCTCTGGCTCCGGCCCCTTCATCCCCCCTCAAACCCAGAGCCCCCCCCCTCCTCCCACAGATTCCCCCCATAGTCAAGGTAGACTAGGTGTGCAGACTAGAGAGTCCCCGCTTCCCGATTACTTATACGACATCGTTATAGGTTATGTACTACGTGTCTGGCCACTCTGTGGGTGTCCACTCGGAGCCCGAGACCTCTGGTCCCAGTCCCCCTCCCACTCTCTTCTCCACTCACCACCTAGTCAAGGTAGTCTAGATTAGTAGACTAGAGAGTCTCTCTGCTTCCGTCTTACTTATACATCATCATAATAAGTTATGTACATATATATGTAATGTGGCTCTCTCTGTCTCTCTCTCTCTCTCTGTCTCTGTCTCTCTGACTCTGTCTCTCTCTCCCATAAACATGCCCGTGACGTATAATGAGCCATTTCCTCCCGCTGGCAACTAAGAAGTACAACAATAGTACGCGCATAGTATATAATACTCGTGTAAATATTCAAAGCAGCTAATTTCGCATGGAAATTCCATGCTTTGGTTGACAGCTATAAAAGGCAAAGTTTCGCCACATTATCCCACGCGTTTTGTTTTTCCTATCTGATGTAGCTCCCCCTTTCTTCTCTGTCTCTCTCTCTCTATTCCTCTTTCTCAGTTCCCTCTCTATCTCTTTCTCTCTCCCTCTCTCTCACGTTCCCTCTCTGTCTCTTTCTCTGTCTCTCTCTCACTCTCTCTCTCTCGCTCTCAATTTACCGTACATTCGAGCTACATACATATGTGCAGCTCCACATAAAGCTGAAATTTTTTTTTATTCATTTCCTTCCTTCTTGAAATGATTTCTAGAGCAAGTCGGAAAATGTCGTAACAAAATAACTTTTACATGCGTATAGCTACCTACTATGACTCTTATAGGCGTAGTAACAATCCCTTTTACGAACTGTAACAATTAGCTCTTACCGGAGTTACTATTGCTAATAGAGACGTAACTATGCCGTAACAAAAATCACTACTCTTTCACAGGCCACCACATCCTCTTCTCTATGCCGGCGTTTAACTTTTACAGGAGTTGCAATAGCTCGTCCAGGCGTAACAATCCCATTAACAATATGTCACAATTAGCTCTTACTGGCGTAACTGTTACTATTAGAGACGTAACTATCACCGTAACAAATAATTCACTTCTCTTTCACAGGCCACACCATCCTCTTCTCTATGCCGGCGCTCTCGCGTTGCATCGTTGCAGTCGTTGCCTTCGCGTCGTTGGCCGCCGTCGATGGACGCGTGGTAATTCTTTTTTTTTCAAATTTTTATTATTATTATTTACAAATATTTCTTTATATTCTTATTGTTACTTTCTTATTTGAAAAAATTTTCTACAAAAAAAAAACCTCAGTGAAATTTTTTTGCATATATTTTTGAGAAAAAATTGTTCGCGCCACTGCTATTTTAGTGGATTTTTTTTGGTTAAATATTTAATTAATTTTTTTTTAAATTAATTTTCTCCTCCTCATTAAAGGAGCTGCGCGAGCAGCCGGTGAGGCTGTGTGGCCGCAAACTTGTGGCAGCACTCGTCTCGGCCTGCAGTGGCCGCCGAGTCGACGACATATCGCACGACGACAACAACAACAACAACAATGGCGAGTCTCCTTCTGGCCATGAGTACAAACTGTCGTTTCAATTCTCTCGCCTTTTTCCCTGACCCAAGGGCTAGAGAGCCTGTCTGATGTGTGACTTATTGATAGAGAAACGTGACTACTATAATTGTCAGGTCAGGAAGGACAATGCAAGTAGCTTACGGTTCAGTCTGAGTGCAGAAAGGATCTTCGTTGACCAAGGACTTAGAGATAGAGAGATGTAGAGAAAGAATGAAAAAAGATTAATTAAATCTTGGAAACACTCTGGCGGGTCGTTTCGGCTATCAGTATGTTTTTCTTCTCTTCCAGGTTGCTTGTTAATACTCGACATTTGGAGCTCATGGGAATATAGAGGTTGTCTAGACTGAAAAGAAAAGAAATATAAAACAACAGAACAACTAAAATATAAAGAGTCCTATTTTTGGATGAACAAGAGAGAAAACGGACTACATATGATGTGAAAGAGTAAAAAGCAGATAATTTCTCTCGCACAGCTAATATACTTTCGATCAGGTAATCAGATTGTTAGTTTCTAGTCGGATTTTTAGTAAGAGTGTTATAGTTAGAAACAAAATAACAAGTGTCTATTTTACGGCTTCTAAAGTTCAAAGATGATGTAATGTCATTTCTGCGGCTACGTTGCAGCGATGGCGGTCCACTTCCAAATTCCATTTGGTGACGTGGCTGCTGCCGGTGCTGAATCAAATAAGAAAGACTAACGAATTGGCCATTCACGGGGATTGAATGTGAGTAGAAGGAGAGACTGATATCAGAGTCATTTCTCTCTTTCTCTCTCTAGCTGTCCCTCACTCTCACTCTCTCTCTCTCTTTCCTTCCCTCTCTCTCTCTTTCTCTCTCTCTCTCTCTCTCTCTCTCGTAAACGACCTTTTTTTATAAGAATTATCAAAGAGTTATTCAACAGCTTAAAAAAACTACGCAAGCATCCATGTGTATACCGTAATTACTTAATTGTCTTGCAGACGTCACTACTTTTTGACCCTTTCGTCTAGTCGCAATTCTTTTTGAATGTTACTTAATGATTTTGGCAAAATTTTAAGGAAGTCTTTTTGTAGTAAACACGGAAACAAATTCAATATACATAATAAAATAAATTACTGAAAATAAAGCCGATGACGACATACATACATAGATAGGCTTTACTAACATTAGCCTAAAAGAAGACACGAAACTCAACCGTAATCTATGTACATAACCTCATTAGTCGCTCATCTCTCAAATGTCGGGCAAAAAGGGCGCCAATTCAAAAGGGAGTTTTTGGCATCGTTAAACTTAACACGTTAATCTTCTTAAGACTAAAAAATTTTTTTTAATAAATAATTTAAAAAAATAAAAAAAAATTTATTTACAGCCGCACCATTTCGGTCGCGTCGGTCCGCTCAGACGCCGTCTCTCGTGACCAACTGCTGCTTCGAGCGGTGCTCCATGCGGTATCTCGAGTCATTCTGTGCTCCGCCAGTCGACCAAGAGGTTAGGGATGTCGGTCCTGACAACCGGCCACAACCCCCGGTCCCGAATCCCCGGTCCCGACCCCCCCCCCCCCACCGGGTCCTAACCTTGGTCCCGATCTGGTGGCGACCCCACCGGTCCCTACCCCTTGTCTAAGAACATTCTTCAGAGCATAGTAGTCGCTACACGAATTAAATGAGCATTTACATACTACTAGTTAATTCTTTACTGTAACGCAGTATTTTTCTGTGCTGTTTTTTCTAGCGATACTGTCCATGAAGATGAAGTATACTGTATTAATGATAAGAGCTAATTGTTCAGGAGCAGTTGGCGCCGCCTGTGCCCACTCCAAGCCGCCAGAAGATGTCTCTGGCACCCAACGGCGCCCGTCGCCGTCTCCAGAAGATGACGAAGCAGCGCAAGCTGGTCGCAACGTCGAAGGCGACGTCCTCGCTGCCCGTTCCACGTCGCTTCGCCAACTCGCTGCCGGCTGAGGAGATATCGTTCGAGGCAAGTTGATGCGAAAAACATAATTTAAAAAAAACATTTTAATATCAAAATAAACTAACTGAAACAGTAAGACTTTAATAGAAAAAAAAAAAAAAATTCATTGGTGTTGTCTATTAACTATCGTCAAACGACATGATATGTAAGATTTTTTTAAAATAGTTTCTAATTAATAACTTCTTAATATTTATGAAGTAAAATAATGTCAATCTCTGAATTTATATACAACAAAGTGATAACTACAACAACAAGAACAAAAAGAAAAAAACTTGCCACCCCTTTTCAGGGACTCATGTAGACTCTAGCTCTCAATCACCGCCGCTTCGTTCAGTGCCACTCTCGTCCAATGGCTGATCTTCACAAAAAATCCGAACAACCACACCATCGAGCGACCACCGTAGCTAATTAAATTAGCATAAATTCTTGCCAATGACTATTATCATTTTAATGTTATCATCTGTTTTTTTTTCGCCGTCTTCTTTAACTTCTTCTATCTTCTTTCTTTCACCTTCATTACATAGTTGACTCATTGACTACTTCTTTTAAGTCTTTTTGATCGTACTGTATTTTTGTTTTGTATCATGAGAACCGATAGGAAAGAGTTCATTCGTTGTCCCACGTTGCATACTAGGTTCCCGAATTCGGCAAAAAAGGAAGCAGCACCCGTTTGATTTGTTCTAAAAAAAAATAGCGCGAGTGATTTGTGATTTGATTTACATAAATACAAAATAAATTTCTTTTTGACACCTACTTTCATCATCTTCTTCTTTTTCGTTATTCATTTACTTCAGTAGAAGACGCAGGCAGAATAAAGTGTTGTTGGCGTTTTGTGTGTTTTTGCTGTTTATTTATATTGGCCAAGAATTTATTGTGTAGACTGAATCTGGTGGGAGAGAAGAATAAAAAAAAAAAAAAAAAGTTGTTCCTGAAATATGTAGAATTATTTCAACTTGTATACTGGTTATGCAAACTCTCTGGCATGAGGCTTGCCATATGCCATATATTTTCTTTCCTTCTTTTCTTGATCACAAGGTAGAGAAAAACTTTGTGCTGAATACGGAGGTGTTTTCTTGCATTTCAAAGATCAACTTTGACGAAAAGGCATGTGATATCCAAGAATAGCAAAAGGAAAATTTTTGCAAAACAACTGGAGCACATAAACAATGTAGACATTGCAGAAGCAGACGTTAAAACAATCTTTCAAGTCCGTTAATTAGTAATTAAATCCTAGTGAAATGCGATGACCCTTTGATTATGGCTATTTTCGTACATTTGCTCGGAGGGTTCTATGTTTAGGCCAATTAAATAGCTGCTTATGTTAGAACTTTCAACAACTGCTATCAACACACTCGCAGACTGACAAATTTAGGATTTAAAAAAAGTAAATGGGCGCCCTGTGAATAAGCGAAGTAATTGTATTATAAATAGTGCACTCGATTTCTGCTATTTCGAGTCGTTTTTCTGATCATGTGGCGTTTTTTCCATGTTTGCCCTGCTAACTGTGAGTTTCCTCAAAGGTTCATGTAAAATATAAGCTAGGGATTTTTGATACATTTATTATAAATATAGAAACGTATGTAGCTCTAAGTTATTGCATATGTAGCAATAGTTATTATAATTGTGATAATAATAACGACAAAAATAATTGAAATAATTATAATTTTAACGATAATACTAATCCTGTATTTGTCATCATTTACAGTAGTCGCGAAGCATTCTGATGGTGAGCAAAGTCTTGTCTTGCAGAGGGTAAGCTTCGACGTGGCAGAGATGGCAATGGCCCAAAAAATGTTGGGCGGGCCGGCCCGTCGGGCCCAAGGAATCAGCCCGAACGGCCCGAACCTAGAGTTTTGGGCCCGGCCGGTGGTCTGGGAAGTTGGGCCGTGCCATGACCGGCTCTGTTGCCTGGAGCAGGATATGTACACAGTCACCTTCGGAGGCATTATGATTGACCAGCCGCGCATTTAATCTGTCCAAAGTATGCAACATGTTCGAAACAATCTTGTTTCTAACATGTTCACAACAAAAGAAATGGCAATTTGCCAGCCTATCTTAATACACATGTGTTCCGAACATGTATCCAGCTTGTCTTCACTTAATCGCTTGTGTGCACTTCCTGTTTCGAACTTCTGAGGTGGTCACTTGGTCAGAACAAGCACAAAAATGGAGGGACAACTGAAAGATGGAGACGCAGGTTGTGACGAGCAAAAGCTGCTCTGGTTCAGCTTTGGCTCGTCACCAACGAAATAGCACAGGGCAGAGAAAAAAAGACGTCGCCGGTCGTCCGGTGCATGTTCTCGTTCTCTCCTGGCCGACCAAAGTAGTCACAGAAGCGACGAAATAGTACAGGCAGAGAAAAAAAGACGTCGCCGGTCGTCCGGTGCATGTTCTCGTTCTCTCCTGGCCGACCAAAGTAGTCACAGAAGCTACGAAATAGTACAGGCAGAGAAAAAAAAGACGCCTCGCACCTTTTCGAATCAGACGAAGAAGTGAGAAGTGTCTTTTTTTCTCTGTCTGTACTATTTCGTCGCACCTGTGTGTACCTTGATCGACCAGGTTAGTATATAATCATGCACCGGACGACCGGCGACTTCTTTTTCTCTGCCCTGTGCTATTTCGCAGAGATTTGTTAGAATGTGTTGAGCTCGAGATATTGCCAGCTTGTTATCAGCCTGTGACAACAACGCCAATGTTGGGAACAAGCGTTCTGAACATGTTTCAAACTTTAGGCAGATTGAATGCGCGGCAGAGGCATCTTTTCCCACGTTCATTCGCTAATTAATTTCTACGAATTTCTCACATGATGAAATCATGAAAACAGGCAGAGTGTTCTTTGTTTATAATCTATAAGAGAAACAACATTGAGATCACTAAGATTCGTAGTTTTCCAGCATGCCCATTTTTCTTGGATATGCCACTTTTCCTTGTGATTTTGATCGACGATATTGGCAAGGTTTATTGGTGCTTATTTGCAAAGTGTACATGGATATGGATTATATATGGAGGATGGATATGCGATTGTTAGCATGGCAACTACAAACATGCTCGTGGAGCCTATCGTGTTGAATGGATACATTCGAAAGTGCAGAATGCTTTTAATTATTGGATGTACATACAAATGAGGTCAGATATTAACAAAAGGAGCCAAGAAGTTATCTCTAAATTATTGATCACTAATTTTAGAATACAACAATAACTACTGGATAAGACAACTATGTATGTCAATGCAACGATTTTTTTTTGTTCAAATATACGTACATACATTTGTAAATGCATCATTTTATGGCAACACTAATTAATTAATGATTTGTGTCTGAAGTTCTCACCGTGTGTTTGTAAGACATTGTAGGATAACTGATTGCGAAAGGACAAAAAGCGGTTTCAACAGGTAAGTGATGGAAGTGTGTGGCTTTTCCAAACTAGGGTTTCAAATTGTATGTTTTAAGGGTGCGCATTCAAAAGAAGCGGAAGCAATGGAGAGGCGACCAGACGGAGATTTTGGCCGGCTTCACATTCCGTTGTTTTATGGGCTTGAGCTGAAATCGCGAAGTCTACTAATACATACATATATAAATTTAATATTACGCATAAGAATAAGTAGACCCTTTCAATGATCTACTGTAGCCATATTAATAATGGCTTCTACTGAATCTAGTACAAAGTATTCGTGCAGTAACATTGAAATATTAAATGTAAGATAAATCAATTACCCAATTAATTAATATTGTGGCCATAATAATAATAAACCACCAAGATCCTTGGTGCCAACTTCCTCCATCATGCCTCAAATCCCCAAGAATGGCTGGGACGCATGACGCTACACGGAATACATTAACACGTTGGCATAAAGCGTTGATTGAATTGATAGGATAATAATCGCCCATTCTCACTCACCTTCCACTCGAGTTGCTCGCCGCGTATAGCGTGCGGAATACGCTGCCGAACGACGAGATGGCGGAGGCTGGCGACGGCGGTCTTCAAAATTAAATAGTTAAAATAAATTTAAGTTAAAAATAAATATTTTATTTTAATATATATATATATATATATATATATATATATAAATAAATATATTCTTATGAAAAATAAAAATTGAGATTAATTGGTTGTATTCACCGCCTCTCATAATCTACTTTTTTTCATACACTAAATCGGCTAATATTGGTTTTTATTATGCTAGCGTAAGAATCGTCGTCAGACTCTTACCTCGACATCTTCGACGCCCGAAATGAGCAGACGAAAAGTGCATCCACGAATATCGAGCAAGTCGCCTGTATAATGCAATTTAATCTTTTGTTCTTCTTGTCTTTCCTAGAATAGCTTTGTTGACATCAACAAAATACTACCACAAAAGGAGGGCTCTTCCTTCACAAGTCGATGATCCAATGAGGAGGAGCTTTTTGTAAATGACTAATCCATCATCAATTGGTAAACAAGAAAAATGTGGACGAATTATCATCATTGGACGAGTTCTCCATTTGACGAGCTAGCAATAATGCATGATGCGAACCTGCACGTTCGATATAGCCGATGGAGACGAGTGGTAAACGAACGGAGAATCTGAAGACATTTGGCTTTGGTTTAAAAAAGAAGAAGAAGAAATATTGATATATTAAATTTATAGCTTCAGTTTATTTTTTTATTTTTTTTTAAATTAATTAACAATAAAGTTTAAATATAATTAATGAATATGATTAATGAATATGATTAATTAATTAATTAATTAATTAATATAAAAATAATAATAATAATCTGACTTTGGACACCCGCCGGAGACAATGAGAGATGCGTAGACGACGCGGCACGTGCCACGGACGGCAGCGCGCGGGAAGACGCCGACGTCGCGGAAAACGAAGCCCTGAAGATGAGAAAGAGAGACAGAGAGAGAGAGAGACAGAGAGAGAGAGACAGAGAGAGAGGCAGAGAGAAAGATGGAGGGAGAAACAGAGAGTGAGAGAGAGAGAGCGAGAAATAGAAAGAGAGAGAAACAGAGAGAGAGAGAGAGAAGCGGAAAGAGGAAGAGAATGAGAGATAGGGACAACACGAGAGAGAGAGAGAAACAGAAAAGGAGAGAACGAAAGAGATCTGAGAGAGTGATGGAGAGCATGCAGATTAGGAGTGATTATGAGGGATGCTTATGCTATTTTAACAACTTGTTTGTTGACGTGAAATCGAACGCAACATACTATATGTAATTATGTAAAATTGAAGGCTGATATGATATAAATTGTAGCATTCGTGATTCATAATGAGTATTTCTTCACAATTCAGCCTCCCCCTTTCGTTGCTTTATCATTCTCCACTCTTTTTCCCCGGCACATTCGGCTGATAGCGGAAATGATCAAGATGATGGAAATAGTGAAGAGATGGCCATGGGCATTGCGCAACGCAAACATCTTCTTTGTAGTAGTCAAACACAAACAGTCAGTAACAGTTGGAGAGTAAGAGAGAGAGACAAAGAGAGAGAGAGAAGCAGAGAGAGAGAGAGGCAGAGATTCAGAGTAGCTGAGAGGGATGAGATCAAGGATAGAAGAAGCGCTTTCTATCTCTCTTCCATCTTTCACTTCCATGCCATCCACAAGATGGAGTCGCGCGGCACGAAACAGGAGTGGACTGTGGCAGCGCAAGAAATGAAGAAAAAGAAAATAAGGAGAAATAGAGCGAACGAGAGAAAGAGGGTAAGAGAGAAAGAGAGTAAGAGAGAGAGGGGGAAAGCGAAAGAGAGGGAAAGAGAAAGAGAGTGAAAGAAAGGAGAAAGACATAAAGAGAGTGAGAGATTGGAAAATAAAGAGTGAGGGCGAGAGATATGAAGAGAAAGAGAGAGCGAGATAGATGAAGCTGCTCAAGATTCACAAGAAGCCAATCCCGCCACGCACAAAGGGGGTCACTTGAGTCGCGCGCGGCAAACGGGGGAAGAAGTAGAACAGAACAAAAAACAAAAGATATTTACAGGGGGAAAGCAAGCTTCCTTTAGCTACTGTTTGACTCTACTCTGATATACATAGAGAGAAAAACGCAACAGGAAGTGGAGAGAATGCGGACGCAAGTCACCGCGGACATACATTACTTCTTTCTGAAAAAAGGCGCAAGGACTTCTTCAACTTTACTCATAAAAAGCTTAACTTACATAGGTTTTTAAAAGCGATCGAATTAGGAGACTTGATATACACATGCATATATAAAAGATGAGCAATGTCCATCCTTTCCTCTGGTAGAACTACCGTAGTCATGTCTTATATTTTTTTTTCAAATTTCGCGCCAACCTTGATCTTCCAGTCGGCATAGACGCCATGGGCACCGGGCGTCGTGGCGGCGTCGTCGCATGGCGGGAGAGGGCGGGGGCGCGCGAGGAGGCGCGCGGGGGGAGGCGCACGAGCGCCTCCCGCGCCGCTTTCCACGCGCTCGTCGAGTACGACGAGACACGCGTCGGGCGGCGCGCGACGCGGCACAGGAGAGATTACGTCATTTTTGAGGATGACGTCATCATTTATGAGCAGACCCGCCGATGCCACGTCATTATTGTTGATGAGATAGTTGTTGTTGACGTCGCGCACCCCTTTAGACAATGGCTCGTCAGCAGGAAGCGCAAGGAGCTGCTGTGATAACTTGCGACGTTTTGATCTGTAGAAAATGTAGTATTTTCTGGCGCCAAAACGGAAGGATTGTGAGACAAATCCCAGCCAATACAGCAAAAATGCGTGATTCATTTAAAAAAAAACGTGTTGACCAATAAACATGAATTCCGAGCGCAATGTGTATGAAAGAGAAAGGATACCAAAATCTTCTACATAAACTACAAACAAAGTTCACTAGATGCATGGAAAAAGGAATCATTTTGCATGATTTCGTACTTTTGCTGCAGCAGGAGACGCGACGCGGTGCCGACGGCGCGGCGGAGCTTCTCGTATGGGCCGGTCTTGGCGCGGGCGGCGGGCGCCAGAGGACGCGGAGCTGGCGGTGGCGGCAACAGATGAGCAGCCTCCACTGCGACCGCCATTGGCATTACCTAGGTGAGAGAGAGCGAGAGATAGAGAGAGAGGGAGAGAGAGGAGAGAGGAAAATAGAGCAAAAGAGTGAGACAGAGAGAGGGAGAGAGAGAGAGAGAGGGAGAGGGCAAGTTAGAAAGCTCGATAGAGATAGAGAGATAGAGAGAGGAAAAATAGAGTGAAAGCGAGAGATAGAGAGAGGAAAATAGAGAGAAAGCGAGAGAGTAAGGGGGAAAGAGAGCGCGAGAGAGAGACGGTTGAGAGAGTAAGAGAGCGAGCGAGGAGATTTTGAAAATATATTGTTCCTGCCAAACATCAAGCATCAATGATGATGATAGAGTTTAATTTTTTCCACATGTACATGATTTCAAAAGGAAGCAGGCGTTCTCAAGTGTCCTTCCGCGCATCCTTCTTCTAAAAATCAGCTGGAAGCGACCGCTTGCCGCGTTAATGGATGAATGAGAGAGAGAGGTGAACAGGAGGAAGAGGGAGCTACAAAAAGGCAGAGATGGAATGAGAGTGAGGGGAAAGGTAGAGAGTGAGAGGAGAGAAAGAATGCTAGGGAGTGATAGAGAGAGAAAGGGCAGGAGAAGAAGAGAGAAAGCGAAAGAGAGAGAGAGAGAGAGAGAAAGAGAAAAAGAGAAAACGAAAGATCACCGCTAGATGCGCCTTGACCAAGTCGGCGGGGCTCTTCAAAATGAACACAGCTTCCGGTTTGGCTCATTCTCAAAAACCGAACAAAAAAATTCCGCAGCATAAATCACTGCGCTTCAATCTCTCTCTCTCTCTCTCTCTCTCTCTCTCTCTCTCTCTCTCTCTCTCGCTCTCGCTCTCTCTTTTGGTCTATTTGCCTCACATACTCTCCAAGTATCTCTATCACTCTCCATCTCTTTCTTTCTCTCTTACGCTCCCTCTCTCTCTCTGTCTCTCTCTGTCTCTCTCTCTCTCTCTCTCTCGTCTTTGTAACAACCTAGAAAATATGAGGCAAGGGTGCACACGACTGTTTTGAAGTGCATCAATGGACGATATAAAAGTGACGAAAGATTCTGATCAGGTTTCCACGTTTCCACTATTCAAAAGGAGGAAGAGATCGTCATGTCTCAGAGAGAGAGAGAGAGAGAGAGAGAGAGAGAGAGATTTGTCTCGCAAGTCGCCTAGCAGACAGCAGAAGAGTGGATGGAGGTGTCCAGGAAGGGAGGAGGGAGGAGGGATGAAAGCAGGCATGTAAAGGGGGACGCGGCACAGTGAATGAGTAAGTTTCATTGGACGCTTTATTATTCATATTAAAGTGGACGAGATATCATTGGGCGAATTATTATTATCCTAAAAGTGGACGAATTATGATTGGAGACGAGATATCACTGAAATGTGTGAGAGGGGCTCAACACGGATAAGAGAGACGGAAGTGGAAGTAGACGGAGACATTGCCGGAGACATACATATGTATGTACATACACGTGAGATCCTCCCTCCTCCCCCCAGTCATGGCAGCCTAAGTATCTAGCTTGCTGCGCGGCACACACAAATAGTGATGGAGAGCGATGTCGGCATGAACTAAAGAGCTGTGCCATCTCTTTCTCTCTCTCTCTCTCTCTCTCTCTCTCTTCTCTCTCTCTCTCTCTGTCCCTGTCTCTCGCTCTCTTTCACTCTCCTTCTCTCTCTCCCTCTTCATTACTCTACCTCTTTTACTTCCGCTCTCTTATTATAGCTAGAGATAAATTGATAAAGCAGCTAAATGAATATTGAAGGAGAAAGCAGGAGAACAGGTGAAAGAATTTCAGTGAAAGCGAGAGAGAGAGAGAGAGAAAGAGAGAGAGATTGAGGTAGAGAAGGGAGGCGAGAGAGTGCGTGAGAGAGAGAGAGAGAGAGAGAGAGATTGAGGTAGAGAAGGGAGGCGAGAGAGCGCGTGAGAGAGAGAAAGAGAGAGTTACAGAGAGAGAATGGGAGAGAGATAAAGCTAGTGACAGAGAATGACAGAGAACGAGAGAGAGAGAGAGAGAGAGGGAGAGAGAGAGAGAGCGCGCGAAAGAAAGAGAGGAGAAAGATCGTTTGCACCATTCTTATTGCACTATCCACTAAAACATATTGACTCCGAAATCGCCGTATTGCTTTGTGGAGCTAGGCGAGTTGCTTTCTATCCGCCATGAGCCATTTTTGGAAGGGTTGCGCAGCATCACCAACTACCTGTTCTTGTAATGTTAATTGGTCATTTAATTATGTATCTCCCCATATCACCTCCTGTCTTTAGCCAGTTTCTTCAGGGGGGGGGGGAGGGCAGGGGGGGAACACTATGATAACCCTTTATGATGACC
>CALZFC010000331.1:277500-340000 GCA_945643635.1 Allodiplogaster sudhausi | reverse complement strand
CTTCTCCCTCTTTCTTCTTCTCTCTCTCTCTCTCTATTCCTCTCGCTCTATCCATCATTTGTCGTTTTCCTGCATTGAATAAAGCCATCCACAACAAGTCAAGGGCTCCTGGAAGCCTTTTTCCCGTTGAAATAAAGCGATTTGATTCGAAAAAAAACAACAAAAAGTGTTTAATCGTTTGTTTTAACATTCTTCATTTACACACTTTCTAGTGGAGATGGTTTTTTGAAAGGAAAAAAATGAAAAAAGGCGCTGCAGCGAAAGGGAAGGACAAGTGCGCAGCAGTCAAAACCGGCTTGTGCTCCGTCGTAGTGCAATCGCGCGCTGCTTTTCCTCGTTCTGGCCAATGTAACCTAAACCAGATCTTCCCAGACAGATCTTCTTAGATTAGCTCTTTTTGTGAATAAAACACGGCTGAGTGGTCTAGTGGTATGATTCTCGCTTAGGGTGCGAGAGGTCCCGGGTTCAATCCCCGGCTCAGCCCGATTTTTGACATCATATTTTAATAAAATTTCCTGTAAAATTGTGAAACAAATTTTTGTATATTTCACAAAAAATTTTCTAAAAATATTTTCCTAATAAATAATATTTACGAATTAATAAAAAACAAATTAAAAAAAAAATTAAAAAAAAATGCAGAGTCCCGGTGGATTTCTGATGTACCCGCTGCTTATCTCAACAGTGTGTCCGGTCAAACCCGCTAGAAGTGAAAAAAATGCGAAAAGAAAAAAAGAAAAAAAAAAAAACCCTAGTGCACAAAAATAAAAATTTCTCTCTTTTTTCTTCATTTCTGTGCAAGTTCAAATTGGGAAGTCGATGATGAGCATTATCACTTTATCATTCATTGTCCGTATGAAATCGATAAGCAACATTAATAAAATATGATGAGCGGTCATGTCAAATCGTGATAATTTCTGCTGTTGTTCGCGTCGTGCGTTCTTAATAGCGACGGAATCTGCGGAGTCCACCGTGCTTGTTGAAGCGTCCTCCGTGGCGACCACCGTAACCGAATCGTCTGCCTCCGCCGAATCGACGGCGGCCGCAACGGCGTCCGCGTCCTGCGCGACGGCGGCTAAAACGGCCGCGCCCGCGGCCAAAACGGCGCCGCCGACCACGAGACTCGTCGCTCTCCGAAGACGATGAAGCAGCCGAAGAGGAGTCCGAAGAAGAGCTGGAAATGAAACATGCAAATTTTGTTCAGGATGGATGAAGGCAATTTCGGAAATATCTACCATGATCTTTTTGGAATCGTAAACATTTATTTTTTTATAATAATCATCAATTTTTGAAAGAATAGAGGAATAGACGAAGAAATAATATTTAAAAAAATACACATTAATCTCTCTTACCCTGGGAAACGGCGCGCGATACGGGAGTGTTTACGGCAGAGCGGGTTGACGAGGAGCTGCAAATCGAGGAAGGAGCATGAGATCAAACAAAATTAGGAATACAATTTTTAGTGACCAAAAGATTGATTGATTTTTTTGTCGGCTAGAATATGTGCAGGTGAACTCATCGATACGCGGAGGGGTTTATAGCAAAGAAGAAAATAAATAAATAAATAAATAAAAAGATTTAAAATTCTTGATAAAAATATACAAACAAATTCTTGGTGGAATATATATATATATATATATGCAGTAAAAAGAGGAAGAGACAAACATGACGCGTGATGATGTGCTGCGGCCGGACGTAGCGATGCCACAATAGCACGCTGTCGAGCACGCCGGGCGAGCGGCGACCGAGCGGGAAGTGTCGTCGGCCCTGAAGGAGAAGAAGGAATGTGGTGCGATCAGGATGGAGATGTCATTCATTGTGAGAATGAGCGCTACGTTCTCTACCAAATAGCATAATTTTAAGGCGGCATTGAGGACATGAGATCACCATAGACTGAGACAGAGAGAGAGAGAGAGAGAGAGAGAGAGAGAGAGACGTAGAGAGAAACGAGATAGAGAGGGAGGAAGAGAAGGAGATAAAGAGAGCAAGTGAAGAGATAGGATTAGGTAAGAAAGACAGAGAGAGAGAGAGAGACGGAAAGAGACAGAGACAGAGGGAGAGAGAGAGAGAGAGAGGGGGCGATTAAAATGATTCTTCAGCGATAGTAGATATTTGCATGCATATGCACTGTAAAATCTGTAGAGAGAAAAGGTCGCAAGAAACGTTGTTTTTTTTCTTCTTTGCCAATCAATCAAATTTATCTACCTTGAACCCCCCGCCGAAACGTGGATGGCGGCCAAAGTGGCGACGTCCGTGGCCTCGGCGATGTCCGCCATGACCACGACGAGGCCATCGCTTCTCATTGGACTCGGATGAAGACGCCGACGAGCCGGATCCTAATTTTTTTTTAAATTTTATTTCATTTTTCTATTGGAATTATTAACTATTTTCCCTGTTTAATATCTTTAATATGTAACTTTTTTTTATCTTTGGTCAATTTTTTTTTAATTTAAAAAAATCCAAAAAGAAACGAAATGAAGTAAACAATACCTTCACTGCTCGAGCTGCCAGATCCGCTCTCGGAGGAGCGCGAGAGCGAGCCGGATGATGAGCCCTCGCTACTGCAGCTGCTGCTGCTGCTGCCTGAAAAGATTGATATTTTATATTTTATCTGATTTCAACAATTTCTGGCCCATTAATGTACCACCTATAATCTCCATTGCAAATATAATTTTTTTTTTCATTTTCAGTCGACAGCTAAAGTTCGCTAGTAAAAAAAATGTTTAATAAAATATGCGCCGTCACCAAATCGGCCGCCGCCACCCCACGGTCGGTGGAATGATCCGAACCGGGCGCGGTCGCCACGGCCTCGTCCGCCTGCCGCCACTGCGACCACGAGCACGAGCAGAGGCAGAAGGAGCTTCATGCCTGTGGAAAAGACAAAGTGGCAAAAACTTAATGAAGAGAAAAATTATTCAAGTGGTTGTTTAGACACCATTTTCTGGTGGTTGTTCAAGTCGCTTTTCTCGCCTTTATATATACATATAGTTTGATAGATCACCGCCAAGTCTTCCGCATTAATTGGCATAGAAGAGGCTACTGAACTTCTCTCTTGCAGACTAAACACAGGCGCTGGGCGGCTGGCTCAGTCAAAACATTTGCAGGCGTTTCAAGAGGACGAAAAGTTCCTTTTCCAATAATGTAACGAAACGAGCTGTTGATTTTGTTTGAAGCTTGTCTCGGAGGTGTCATTTAGAAAGAAAAAAGATGCTTGCCTGATTTGGCCATTCTTTGAAGAGCGAGCAATCAAATCGAGATATTTTCATTTTTTCTTCGCCGTCGGAAACCTTTCGAAAAGCTCAATTCTGCCACACTTTGTGCAGAGGTAACAATTTATCGCTGTATCTATACGGTGAGATGGACACAGGGAACTTCCTCGCGCCAGCGAAGGGATGGATGACCCCGAGCCTACGTCGATGGACTGCTTCATATGGGATCCAGTAGGTGGAGATGTACGCTTACCGATTCTTTTCCATTTGGTCGATCTGTGATCTTGAGCCAATCCTTGAATCCATGAGTCCAACGTCTTTGGTCCACATTCCTTATCCGATGATCTTGAAATGTCACACCAAGCATCGCATTCTCCATTCTTCTTTGCGCTCTTTCTAACCTCTAGCGCCCACTTCTATCGAGGGTGCCACACTCTGATCCATGCAAAACCATGGCGGTAAAGTATACATATTGATAATTCAGAAGCTTTGGCTGAAGATGCGTCGAAAAAGTCTTTTTGCAGAGTTAAAAAAAACCAAAATTCTCTCTTTCCATTACAGTATGCATGCTAATGAACAAATTGTAGATCTTTCAAACCATTTATCAATGACTTTTGATGTCGCCCTTTGCAATCATTCTTGTATCATTCAATGAACGTTCGTTTAAAATAAAATAGAGCTTTTTGAAGTTGTCAAAAAAACGCGTCAGCAAAGTTCTATATCGGATGACTATGTCTCTTGAAAGGAATTTCCGTACTACGGCAGCTACAAGCCGCTGTTTATGAATGGTAATACATTCATGAATGCATTAATTTTACGTTTAATACATTCGTATGTAAAGTAGTACTTTGATTAAACTGATTTGTATGTATCTAAATGTTACGTTTGCTTCCCTAATTTATGAATGTTCTTATTTACCTTTCATGGTGCAGAGGCTATACGGTATGCTCTTTACCATGTTCACTACCCCCCCCCCCCTTCCTCCCGCGTTTTGGCTATACAGTGATGTGCACCAACAATGGCAGAAATGGGCGCGGTGTGACGCCGCGTGCCAATCAGACCGCATTGAATAAGTCGATGCAGAAGCAACCAAATGTAAAGATCCGCATATATACAGAATCAGCATTTTCTGGCACATCGAGCACACTGACTTTTAAAATGTCATTTTACAACTTTTTTCATTAAAGTTATTAAGAAAATAATTACCGTATTTGACTATCGTGAAACTCACTAGGCACACAGAAAGAAAGGCACACACGAAATATGACACATTCTGCATGTAATTGCTCGCCAAAGTTGCGTATCTTTGCCGTCTTGCTGACTGGTTGAGCATTCTATGATTGTTTCACGGTGCAAATCAAGTTTGAATAACGAATTATAGCTTATTCTGCCATCCTATGTCCTCGCTGCCACTGTTGGCTCTAAAATGAACGGTTCACCGGCCCATGTTTCGAACAATTTTCATTGCTCCGTGGAATGTTTCGTATTTCGTATTTTTCTAGGCCATGCTACTTGTTGTTGATTCAATTGGAGTTATCTTGCAGCAGACAGAAGTTGCAAACGATTTTCGACCGACTTTGCGACGAGAATGATCGACTGGCCTCGGAAGAGGGCGCTGGTCTAGCTTTCTTCCGGCCTGGTCAGCTTTTTTTTCAAACTTTTGTTCTGTTTGGAATTGATAAGTTGAATTACACACTTCAACTTGATTGCTCATTGGTTGTTATTTTCGTCGCAGCATTCACAAAGACATTTCGCTCGTCCGAATAGTTAATGAAACGGGGTTTGACTGGTTAGCTTGCGAAAGTTATGGCCAACAACTGCTCATTTTGTGTTTTATTTGGAATTGAGTGCTGTTTATCTTTCGCAGTATATATAATCGGCATCGTTTAAGCCGTTCCTCTCTTTTACTATTCCAAATTAGATATTCTCGCATATTGGTTAACATGTTTAGAGCTAAAACATATCCCAAACACTTTCGCTGAACAGTGGTGATTATCTCAATGTACAGCATTTTTGGAACGGCGCTAGAATATGAATATGTTCGGTGCATAATTTAAGTTCTTCCTTCCATTCGATATTTCGTACTAGTCTGGCCATAATTCTTTGCATTATTCTAGCATTTTGGTTCACACGTTCAAAATTAAAACTCATTCCAAGCACTTATATTTTCTTGCTGAAGAACAGGCATTAAATGTACAGCGAGTCTGGAACGGTCATGCTAAATCTACAGTAAGAAGATGTCCTTTCCTACAGTATGATTCAAACTAAACCATGTGTTCATTAAATTTCGGCAACTTTTTCTTCTTCATTTTTTGCATATTAACTTAGAGATAGAGAGAACCCTTGACTTTGACAGGATCGCTCGAGTGCTCGAACCATCACATACGGAATGCGCAAGAATGCAGGGGAAGTCTCTGGTGTGCATAGTGAAGAGCCCCCTGCTCTGATTCCTGATTCTAATGTGCGTTTTCATTTTTAAAGTCAAATGAAATACTAGAATGTGATGTTTGCATATTCGAATAGTTTCTTTGTTGGAATTATTTTAATTCGATTTTACCTATGGCTTTTAGTGGCTAGGTGGTTTTCTGTTATTTCTCTGTGGCTTTTTTATCTCGAATATATCTACCTGATTTTGCATTTTCCTGATTAATTTGATTCGTCTGAAGAAGGGGGCTTTGCTGACAAACGCTGTGTGGTGGACCCCCTACTGTTGCTTGCGTGATGGGCAATTGGGTGTTTTCTTCTCTCTTTGCGCTGACAAGAATTTTTGATAGTGAACAAGAGACATATTGTGAGGGATCCTGTTACAGTAGTCGATTTGTGTTGGCTTAACAAGTGGTTATGATCTGGTCTGTAGGGCTATACGGTATTATCGGTTTGCGCTATTCTGCGAAACAGTATGACTTTCTTTTGAGCTTTCAGTTTCGTTTATTCGAAGGAAACAACATTTTATGCCTTAAAATATGCATTTTGTTTCGATGCTTAACCAATTTTTTTTTGGTTTAAGGAGAACGACGAGGTGCTCGGGGCTTTATTCGGTCGCAAGGGCCACGCCGTCAGAGATATTTCCGGTGTCTGCTTCAAGATAACGCCAATACGTCTCCTTCTTCAAAGGCAAGAAGGATAGACCGCGTTCGTAGAGTATCCCTCTTACTCTTTATCGCACCGTTTTTTGTAATACCCTTGTTATGAATGTTGTTGCATCATCTAATTGCAAGAATTTTACGGTTTGTGGTTTCTTGTACATTGATTGAGGGAAGATAAAGAGAAGCTTTGTTGCTGGAATGTTGGTGGGGCCTGAGTAGGAAACTGTGGGCTGGAAAAAGTTAGAGGCTTTCAATCTGTTGATGATTTGCTGAATGTTTCTCAGGGCTTAGCGATGGGCTATGATTGAGCTCCCTCCCCTCTCATTCCAATTGGTCCTTTGCTTCTCCCTTTGTACGTTCAACTAACATCAATGGCGAAGTGTCGCGGTCAAGCGAAAATTGTATTTAGCTATGCATTAGGAAAATCTTACTCAGCATGGCTCGCTTCTACAGTGAGGAGATATTGGCTCAACATGTTGAACAGAGAATGGCAGAATCTTAAAGTGAACTAATGTTAGTGTGAAAGCACGACATCGGATGGTGCATGGAATAATTGAGCAGACGCCAGCAACGAGTATTTGGGGTTAGAGAGCGAGGGAGGAAGAGAAGAGAGAAAGAAAAGGAGCTGGAGGAGAAAGGGAACTACGTGATACAGTTCTTATATTAGACTATTGGATATAATAAGTTTTATTCTTAATTCCCTATCACTTCTCTTTATCTTAGATTTCTCTGTTTCACTCTCTCCCTCTCTCTCACTCGCTCGCTCTCTCTCTCTCTCTCTTTACCTCTCCATCTCTCTCTCTCTCTCGCTGTCATAGCAGAAAGGTCTCCTGGTATATGCGCTGGCATCTTTCGATTTGTCCACTATAGCTCGGCGTAAGGTCGTGTGTGGTTGAGTGGTTATAGTCTAGCCGAGTCGTGCAGACTGCGTGGGTTCGGATCCGCTCGGCAGCTTTGGCAAAAATGATCGGAATTGGTCGCTCTTACAATCAGCTCAAATTGTCAAGACATTTGAAATTCACGCACGCATAGTCTCCAGCTCAAATTATTGAGCCGTTCGCACGACTCATCTATCTGTCAACTTCTGGGTTAGTAGTCTCATCGCACACCATCGGGCTCTCATCTGCTTCTCACCTCCACTTTCGTCTCCTTTCCAGCCCCTGTCTTTCACACCCTTTCTTTTCCGTTTCCTAATTCTCAGATTCGATGATGACATGCAAGACTTCTATGACAGAGCAGTTTGTGATTGGCGCTTATGTGAGACCATGGAGAAAGGTCGCACCGTATACCGAGAGAGAGAGAGAGAGAGAGAGAGAGAGAGAGAAAGGAGAAGCGGGAGAGAGAGGGTGTGAGAGACGAAGAGGAGGGAATATGGACAGGCAAAGAGGAGCTATAGAAAGAGAGAGAGAGAGAAGAGAGAGAGAGAAGATAGAGAGAGAGAGAGAGAAAGAGAGAGAGAGAGAGAGAGAGAGAGAAAGAGAGAGAGAGAGAGAGAGAGAGAGAGAGAGAAAGGGCACTGGACAATGAGTTCAAATAAGAGATAGTAGTTCTAATAGCGCGTGTAGATAATCACGGTGGAAATCACTCTCCATTGTGGTGAACGCTAGCTGGCTTTGAGGGTGTTTCCTATAGCATTGAGCAAGCAGTTTCTCTGAGTACTTGCTCAGAATGCGAGTGAAGAGATGGCCGTGTGGTGTGTAGGTTAGCGCCTCACTGTCCTGGCCGAGGGTTCGAGGCCCACTGGTGACTGTAGCTTTTGCGTGAAAGATTTCACAGTTGGAAAGTCTTTAGATGGCATGATCATGTCGTGCCCCTTAATTCCTTCGCCTGCTTCCTCCGCTCCGCTTCTCTCCCAAGTCTTACCTCTGCTCCTCTTCCCATTCTTCCAGCTTCATGTTCAGTAGATTTCTGCTCTCTCTCTCTCTCTATTTTGTATTGTCTATCTATCATGGTTTGTTCTCCTATCGTCATTTGTTTCCATATCCTGCCTTGTCTCTCTATCTTGCTTTTTCCTTTACCTCTTTCCTTTTCAGTCTATTCAACACCGCTCGTCTATCTATTAATCTGGAAGCTTTATCAAATCACTTAAGAAGCAAACATAAAAAAACACGGAAACACCATGTACAACATTTCTCATCATACAATCATCCGTCATGGACAGCGAGAGGAGAGAGAGAAAGAGAGAGAGAGAGAGAGAGAGAGAGAGAGAGAGAGAGCTAGGGTGGGAAAGAGGGGTTAGAGGAAGGTCAGGAGGACTCTTGCCGAGCTGCGGTTGCCGTGTGTTCAGCGTCTTCCGAAGCGGAACCAGCCTGACAACCAAGGAATAAATAAAACAAAACTGGCAATCATTCTTGAAAGTATTCTCTAGTCAAATAGTAAAATATGCGCTGTTTATACTGAATAGTGAAAATCATTGCATATCGGCTGCTAAGGGATTTGATGCAGCAAAAGGTTTTTTAAACAGCAAAGGTGATAACTAACGGTAGTTGGAGAGCCCATGCGAGGCGGGCTTGGCAGAGTTGGCTTGATTCCATGGCTCGTTCCGACTACAGCATCCTCGCATCCGCCATCAGACTGGAGGCCATGCCCTGCAGAATATTAACATAAATATTTCCGTAAGTGAAGTATAAGAAGGCAAAAAAGGGAAAAAATATTATTTCAGTGCGGGAATACAGTAGGCTACGGTAAGCGTAATATGGTACCTTGGGTGTTCCGGTGGTTCCCGACGTGTAGCAGATCGTTGCGAGAGTGCTCGGAAGCGGTGGGTGGTGAGGAGGCCGGGACTGCAAGGGAAAAGTTTAACTTTTTTTCTCTCACACATCTTTTTTCGGTAGTCCTACACGAATTGATCTCTTCTCACGCTTACCGTGGCATTCTTGCCAAGAGTCTCAAGCTGCTCAAACGTAAGCAGCTTAACCCCGACGTTGGCGACCGCCTTGGCGAGCGTCCGTGATTGGCTCCATGACGACAATGGTCGCCAGAGACCGGCACTCAGAGTGCTGCTTCAGGGGTACTGAAACGAATTCTGTGGTTACTGAAGGCTTTCGGCGTACTTGACTCCATTACTGCACCATTAGTCTTATTCTTCATTCTCAATAGCACTACTGAAACCTTTTCTAAAAAGCTTTCTCTAAAGCTTGTCCATCAATTGAGTTCTTCGCTCCGCAGAGAGAGAGAGAACGAGAGAGAGGGAGAGAGAGAGAGGATAGAAAGAGAGAGAGAGAGGAGAGAAACAGAGATGGAAGTATAGGTCACTAGACACCCATGCAACAGTGATAACTCGTAAACTCGTGATAGGCCAGAGACCAATCACAAACAAACGCTTATTCACCTCTGAAATAAATACTTATCTATCCATCTTCCCACCTATTCAGCAACTAATCGCGTGCTAAGGCCGGTCATAATGCATTAGAAAACTGCTTAAACCTAGAAAAGATAAAACGCCTAAGTAAAAAAATTCAACTTCTGTGAAGCCACTATATCTAAAATTAGCTTCAAAAAACCTCTTCAGGGTAGCCACTGCCTGTAAGCAACTTGCGTGGCAGTGACCACAACAAAGAAAGAAGATGGATGGAGAAGCGCCAAAACAATTATGTCAAATATCAAGAGAGGGGAGTGGTTAACGAATGCGCCCCATTTGCTGACCTCGTTGTACTTGATCCAAACGAGTGGCTCGATGCCGTCGGCCTTCTTGTGGCGGTAGCCAAGCATCGAGCCGTTGCGAGAGAGACGCGCACCACGGCTAACACCCTGGAGAAAGGAGAAATTACTATGATCAATTTAGCCAATTCCTTACTGGTGGAATTGGACATCTTATCGTTTCAGAAATTGGCAAGGAAATCTATATCCAACGCTTTTATTATTCTTGCACTAATATAAGGCCTGGAATTCAAGCTTAAACATTATATCATTTGTACCTGGTAAAGTGTCGTGGCATCATCAAACAGGAACGAGAGAAGCTGGCCGTCCTTGATGTTCCCGTCCCGGGTCCGAGTGGGATTTGCTGAACCGCCCCAGCCTCTAGCAAGACAGCGCAGCACGAACCTAGTAAACAAAGAACATTTGTTTGCTGAATAAAGTACAATAAAAGTTCACGAACTAGCAAAATTCTTTTAAAAAAAGGTTGTGTTTCACGTTTAGCATACGGTATAAAGTCTACAGTAACCCTTGAAGCAAATTAAACTTCATTAGCAAAAAGATGCAGAAATGTAATTTAGTTCGAATAGTACTGTAGTAAAGAACGTCTTCTTACTATAGATGATTCAGCATGTTCCAGAATTACAGAACCCCTGCTGTTCAGCGAATAAACAAAAGTGTTTGGAATGTGTTTTACTTTGGAACATTAAACCAAAATGCTAGAATTAAGCTAAGAATCATGGTTGGACCAGTAAGGAACAGTGAAAGCAAGGCAGGACAAATTATAAACCGGATATACTACTGCGAAAGCTTCGAAAATCTTGTTCTCCAAGAGGAATAGTTACTCATATAATGATCAAAACATTATTGATGAACCGAAGAAATATTTGTACCTGTTCAGCATTGGACTTGAGAAGAGGTCGATGAGTCGGAGGAGCAGGCCAGGATTCGGCGAAACGTGGAGAAGCGAGGGGCACCCGAGCTTGCTATCCTGATAAAAGACAAGGGTTTCTATATCTTTTTCTCGTAATTAATAATGGAAAAATTCAAGAAAAGAGGTGAACCGCTGTAGTAAACACGGGCCTGAAGTTTTAAAGCAACGAACATATTCTTATTGTAGCACCGTTAAAAAAACTTCCCTACATTGGGATATTCTCTGCTGTTCAGCGAAACAAATTGGTGTTTGGGATAGGTTTTGGCTTAAAACATGTAAACCAACAAGCGAGAGTATCTAATATGGAATAGTAAAAGCATGTAATGATGCCGATTATATTACTGCGAAGGATTCGAACCGGATAGTGTTCTCGGCTGACATCTTCGTTCACCCCTAATGCAATAACAGCATTCAATTCCAAATACAAGAATGGTAGTTTTCGGCATGACTTTAGCCAGGTAGCCATGACTTTAACGAGCTCAAACCCGTTATTCGGATGAGCCAAAATGCTTCATGAATGATGTGGCGAAACAAACAACCAAGAAGCACCACGCCTGACCTAAAGCAAGCTCAGCGCCCTTTTCCAATGCTCACGATCAGTCGATCATCCTAGTCGTAAAATCGGTCGAAAATCGTTCGCATCTTCTGCTTTCTGCAAGATAAACTCCACTTAAATCAACAGCAAGTATCATGGCCAAGACAAATACCAAACATTTCCCGGCGCAATGAAAATAGTTCGAAACATGGACCGATAAACCGTTCATTTAGAGCCAAAAGTGGCAACGAGAACACTTTGTGGCAGAATAAGCTATAATTTGTCATTCAAAGTTGAATGGCTCCGTGAAACAATCAACATATGCTCAACAAGTAAGGAAGCAGGCTAAAATGCGCACCTTTGGCGCACCAACAGAGACCTAGGAGTGCTAACAAGGACACATCTCATCAGAATGAGTTATAATTCGCCATCCAAAGTTGATATTCAGGGTGAAACGAACAAAGTACGCTCAAAAAGTAAGGAAGGCGGAGAAAATACGCAAGTTTGGTGGGCAAACAAAAGCAGAATGCGTCATATTTCGTGTGTGCTTTTCTGTCGTGTGCCTGGTGAGCTTCATGAATATTCAAAATACGGTAATTATTTTCTTAATAACGTTAATGAAAAAAGTTGTAAAATGACATTTTAAAAGTCAGTGTGCTCCATGTGCCAGTATATATGCGGATCTTTACATTTGGTTGCTTCTGCATTGACTTATTCAATGCGGTCTGATTGGCACGCGACGTCACGCCGCGCCCATTTCTGCCATTGTTGGTGCACATCACTGTATTTGTCTAATTCACTAAATTTTGTTCTGCCACATCATTATTTGATGTCAAGGAACAATGAATTAATAAATAAGTATGCTTTTCTATTCTAGATGTGCATACACGTGCATGTTGGTAATGGCTGTGCATCGCTTTTAAATTTGCAAATATTTTTTTTATTTGCATATAATTAGTTATTAGGCGCATTA
The DNA here is from genome assembly GCA_945643635.1 of Allodiplogaster sudhausi. NCBI lineage: Eukaryota > Metazoa > Nematoda > Chromadorea > Rhabditida > Diplogasteridae > Allodiplogaster > Allodiplogaster sudhausi. The sequence goes on along the minus strand of CALZFC010000331.1, from coordinate 327,630 downwards.
TTCATTTTCAACCAATAAGTCCACTGTATGTACATACATAATTTTTTGAAGGAATTTTGATTTCGGAAATAGGGGCGGAACTAACAAAAATAGAACTAGAAAACCTGTAATCCTTCTATGGCGTGTCGGTTTTATATGATTCGCGTGAAACTTATTGGCTATCGTAAACAAGTTTTCATAATGACTATTTCTTTAACTGTAGGGACTCGAAGAAAAGGTTACATAGAAAAATTATATCCAACGACGAGCCCGTCCAGCATCCTTTCATGTAAACAAGCTACAGTGTTCTGCGCACCATGAAACGTTGTAAAAAAAAAGCCTGTAAAAACTTTATCTCGCAATGATTCAAAGAAGTAAGAATATATATAAATTGATGAAAAAATTCTGTATGCAAATTTTTTTTACACATTCTTCGACAGCATAAATAAGCACGATGCTTAAAGTCGAGCAGATCCGGTACGCTTTTCTAGTAAGTAGAAAATATGTATAGCAACATGGAAGCATAAAAAGAATACTATGGTCTATTGTCAAGGCGAGAGCAATTAGCACAGATGCATAAAAACGTGAAATATTTCCAACATATAAATTTCCCGTTCAAATCGTCATTATAAGAAAATATATAAATCTGCAAGTTATGCTATTCTCGAATAATTTTCCATTTATGCTTTTAATAGAGGCAAAAAATAAAACACCTTCGAGAATGAATTAAGTTCTTAAATTAGAAAATGACTACATAAACATATTATATCGCAATTGAGACTATTAAAATATTCAATAAAAAATATCGCAAATTAAGTAAATATATATATATATATATATACATATATATATATATATATATATATATATATATATATATATATATTCGTGATGAGCGTACAAAATGGGAGAGTAGCTATGTATATTGCAGAATACGTGTATAATATATATACTTTTTTTCCAATAATAATAACAATCATAATATCAATAATATAAAAATAATTAAGATTCGAGGACATCTATCTACCGCAGATCAGGGAAAAAGGGGTGGTTCGAGGCACCCCCAAAGTGGGGGTGGGTTAGACCTCCCCGAGGGGTGCCGGGGGTCTTACCGGTGTTCACCATCTCGACTACCGTTCACCGGCGAGCACTCGGAGCTGCTTGAGAATCGTATCGAGTAGCTTCTTCCTATCGCCGCTCTTCACCGAGAAGAATCCTGCGCTCTTCTTCTCGAATTCGACCATCCTGAAATTTTGATTTTATTTACGCATATATTTATTTATTTATTTTTTTTCAGATAAGATATTTATTTATTTATTTTTCCGCATATGTTGTTTATTTATTCATTTTTTTCCAGACATGATATTTATTTATTTACAAGTATGGCCGAGATTACCATAAACATGAACACGCAGACTTCTGTTATATACAGCGGTAAAAGAAGAGTCGGGTCTACATCTGATACTCATATCCTCTTTTATTCTGGCGATCTCTTTCTTTCTTTCTTCCCCTATCTCTTTCTCTCTCTCTCTCTTTCTCTTTCTCACTCTCTCATCCTCCCCTCTCCCTCTCTCAATAACTTCGTTTTGCCTTTCCAAACTCTCCATGCTGCCTCACAACGGTCCAACAATAAGCCCTCTGACAAGGGGGGGGGCTGCCCTCATCCAGTACCCGGTGGTTTTCACTCTACCTTCATTCACAAATAAGAGGAGGGCTTACTACCGGCGCTTACAGAATAAAACCTACCAACCAATCATTGTTTTGCAGGGACCCGGGCATAGGTTTCCCCCTGCTACAAACTAGATGTGAGTCTTTGAATCCGAATTGCGGATTTTAATTTTCAGCATTTTCAAGCGACTGAATTGATTGACTATTCAGAAGGCCACAAACACTAAAAAAGAACTTAAGGTCGACCTTCACAGGAACAAATGCAAATCGAATATGTCATCTGCTCTTTGATCATTAAATTGGAACAAAGTAGTTTGTAACTGACAGACTCATACTTTCGCCCCCTTCTGGCGGCAACGGCATCATTAGCTTCCCCTTCTCTCTCTCTCTCTCTCTCTCTCTCTCTTCCAATCTCTATCTCTCTATTACTCTCTCTCTCTCTCTTCCATCCCTCTCTCTCTCTCTCTCTTACTCTCTCTCCCGTTGCCTCTCTCCCACCACTGACTTCTCCAGCAGAACGATCGCAACGGCTGCCTTGACACGGTTGTACTTCTTCGTCTCGTTGCGATACTCGGCGAGGTAGGTCGCCCAGTCGGACGACATCACCAGGTCGAGGAGTTGTCTTAAAAGTAGTATTTAATTAAACAGGTAAATAAGTTAGACAAATAATTAAGTGAATAAATTAATAGATAAGTGAATAAATATATAAATGAATGAATATATAAACAATTAATCAAACAAACAATAATAGTTAAGGAGTTTTTGTTGTTGTGCGTCTGTGCTTATCCTTTAGCTGATCAATTTACAGCTCTTGACCGACCTACGTCAGTAAGTATATAAAAGTAGGAAATAAGAAAAAAAATATTTTTTTAAATTATATATTTGCATACATAATACCTGAGATTATATATTTGCATAAATAATACCTGAGATTATATATTTGCATAAATAATATCTGAGATTGAATTTTCGCATAAATAATACCTGAGAGTGGCAAATGTGACTGGCAGCGTCTGGTGGTCAAAGCCAGCCACTGGACACTGCGCAGTGAACATCTTAAAAATGAAAGAAAGTTTTCGCTGTTATTAATCTTCGATCCATTTCTTAATCAATGGACAGGGAGAGAGAGAGAAAGGGAGAGGCCCTCTCCTAATATCTCTACCTCCTTGTCTCTCTCTTTCTCTCTCTCCATATCTCTCTCACCGCATCACTCTCTCCCTACCTCTCTCTATCACTCTCTCTATCTTTTTCTCTCCTTCTCCTCCCTGACAATCTATCTCTCCATATCCCTCTTTCTCACTCTCCCCTATCCCTCTCACCACCTATCTGTATCTCTATCTATCCCTGTCTCTCTTTCCCTCTTAGTCTCTTTCACTCTACTTCCCTTTCCCTCTCTCTCTCTCTACCTGTTGCTCTATCTCTATCTCTACATCCCTTTCAATCTCTCTATCTTTCTCTCTCTCTCCCATTCTCTCTCCCTATCTTTCTCTCTCTCCCTTTCTCTCTCTCTCTCTCTCTCTCTATTAACAAAAGATAGGCAACTTCCTCTAACCTCGCACTGCATGACATCGAGTGAGAATTGCTCGAGTGCGCCTGGAGAAACGGCTCGATTCTCGGCAGCCAGCAGAAGGCCGCTCAGCTTCTCCGCCAGGAACTTGCAGATCTGATGGATGGGCACGACGTTATTTGCTAAGCCATTATGTATTTAAAAAAATATATATATATGTTTAAACAAAAATAAAATAAAATATATATATTTAGAACCAATGCAACGACATTATTCACTACATGTCATTAAAATAATATTCGAACAAAAATAAAAATTAAAAGTTTAGCACTTTTCAAGCTATCAATATATATTTGTTACGATTCAATGCCATTCTACATTGCATGCAATAAAAATAATATTTAAAAAAAGTTTAGAACTTTCTTAGTTATAAATACAAATGCTTTTGAAACCGATGCAATGCTAGTCTACATTTCATGTCATTAAAATAGTATTTGAAGCAAACAAACAAAATTTGTCAACTTCTCAAGTTGCTCTTCAATATGCGATTGAACCCTCCCTATCACCAAAAGAGCCAACTTGAAAAGTTCTCAAATTTCTAGCCCGGTGGTTTTCACGCCACCACATGTCATAACTGTGAAGAGGGCACACACGAGTTGATTCATATAGCTCTTTGATCCCTAATTTACAATTTCTGAGTGATATTCGCTATAGCTATGAGATCTACAACGCAGTCATTATCCTGCTAAATCCGCGCAAAAATAAGCCCCCTCGACAGGAATCGAACCTGCATCGCCACGTGTCTCGCGAGCACGTTTGGCAGATTGGTGAAGGAGAGGAAAGTGGAGGAGAGGAAGTTGATGAGGTCCGAGATGTAGTCTGAGGCGTGCCCAGAGGACGCTGCGAGCTCCCAGTCATATTGAGCTAAATATATACTGCGTAAAAATATAAGCAGAAAAACCAGATATCATTAATTAATTATAGATTTTCTTTCAATATTCAAAGGCGTTCAAGCAAATTCGATTCCAAATAGAAGATGATAAGCATTTAAGTAGTAAAAAAACAGTAATACTCATAAAAAAAGAGAGCTACCAGACCCTTTGAGCTAAACAGTAATTATATAATATATTTAAAAATATATATATCTATAAATTCATTATATTTTATTAATTCAATTTTTATTCAAATTGTTCAAGCAAATCCTATGATAAGTAGAAGATTATCATTTCAGTGCTAAAAACCAAACTGTAATACACATAAAAAGAGAGCGCTAATAGTGCTATTGAGCCAAAAAGAATGGAACTGTTTAAAGCTATTTATTCTTCATTTTTAGAATTCAAATGCGAATTATAGAATGTGATACTGTTTCTAAAAAAACGATTGTCGAAAAAAGCTAAACCTAGATCGATGAAGGCTTCCACCTTCTTCTGGAGTAGATCTTCAATCTTCTGCTCTGCTTCCGATCTAAAAGGATAGGAATTTTTTAAAGTTAACTATTTTTCGTTGTGAAACTGTGAAGCGCTCATCAGGATCCGCTCAGCAGGTGCAAGTTATGGCGGTTAGGATAACTTCATGTTCAAATTAGAATTATTCTATCGTATCCAGGTAAAGTAACAGAGAATTTAGTAGGAATGTACTTTTTTTAAAGAACTTTATAAAAAGAGAGAGAAAAAAAATTACTCGATAAAAAAAGCCACCTCGCATCCCGGAAGACCTTCTCAGAGAGGGCAACAAGATGACCGGAAGACATGGGCGGAGCTTCGCCTCCGTTCGAGATGCGCGTAATGAAGGGGCCAAGGGACTCGCACGACTTCTCCAGGTAGCCAATGTTTATCGTCATCTGGACGAGCTGCAATTGAAGTCCAATCAATACTTTGGTCAATAACTAAAAAAAAACTCAATCAATACTTGAGTCAATAACTAAAAAAAAACTCAATCAATATTTCTGTCACTAATCAAAAACGCAATCAACACTTTGGTCACCAATTAATGAACCAGTACTTTGGCTACGAAATTAATTAATCAATATTTTCGTCACTAAAAGTAAAAACAGGCAGCAAATTCGTAAGAAAAGATATAAATTGTATTTAATTGAAATGTTTTTTTTTTGCTTTAAATTCAATATTGCTCGCCATGTGGAAGAGGAACCAATTAATGAAAATGAATTCATTAGGACAGTCAATTAATTAAATGAATACTATTTAACTTCAAATAATAAACCTGAACAAGAGTTCGCTTCGTGTCCTGGATGTACTGCTTGAGATGCTCGGACCATCGGAGTAGCAGCAGGTTGGCGAATCTGGAAAATTTGCTTCTTTTTTTGTTTCTTAATAAAAATCCGCGCAACAAAATTTGTTATATTACTAAAAAAGCAAGTATTATTTTTATCCAATTAGTCTAATAAAAAAAGCTTAACAAATTAAATAATTAATTTAGAAAAAACGAAGGCCAACTTTCGCATGTCATCTTCGATTTCGTGCTGCGGCATCTGGAGATGCTCCATGAACTTGAGGCAGTTCACGAGGTACGCCTTCACTTGAGTGTAGACGGCAATAACGAAACGCGAGAAGGCGAAGCGGCGAGGGAAGGGCTCCTTAAAATATACATATATTCATATTTCTATCTTTATTTCAAAAATCATTTTCTTGCTTCACTTTATTCATATTTCCAAGTTCATGGATATCTTTAAATATCTTTATATTTACAAATTCACATTTCTATTCCTACTTAAATTAAGCTATATAAGCGAACAAAAAAGGTGTAATTTTGGAAGAAAATATTATAAAAAAAAACGTTAGAGATAAGTTTTATATTGCTTCTTTTTACCGTACTCTTTTTTACTTCGACACTACTATCTTTTCAATTCTATGGTACTTTTTTGAAAGCACTATTTTACGGACGACCCAAAGATCCATCTGTTGTCCGCCAAGCTGCGATGCACCATAAAATTCCTTCTTCCCCTGACCTGTTCCATCGATCGCTTGCCTTTCTACCGTACTGCTTTACCCTAACCGTACAAGTAAGTTCTCTCTTGTTCACCGTCCGTCAAGATAGTGTACCTGCTCCACGGATCGCTTGTAGAATGGGAACTGCTTGACGACGGCGCGGAACTCCTCCTCCGTGTCCACGGTGATGGGAGTGTAGTTATCGCACTCGAGGTCACGCTCGAACTGCTTCGCGTACTCGCCCATCAGCATCTCCGTGTAGGTCGAGCTGAATTACGGACAATTTTATTGTGAGTGAAAATTTTCAATCAAAATTTCGGAAAAAACGCAATACAAACACTCTGTAATAAATAAAAAGGTTCTACATTAACATCTCCGTGTAGGTCGAGCTGAAATAAGATAATCACTGATATTCGCCTGATAGTCATGTTGTGCGGGAAAAATTTTTTTTGTGAAGATTGCAGAAAAAGAAAGAAGAACAATCGTTCTGTATTAACGACGGATTTTATATATCAACTGTTTTCCCGCTTTTTTATCGCCTAAAGAAAGAGAAGCATCAAAAGTGCTAAATGCTCTGACACTGACTGCACTCTTCTAGATTTTTCGAATAAATCAAGTAGAAAAATTGAAATGCCTACACAAGTAGTCAACTAAATTGGGCAAGATGGGAATTAAAATAAAAGAACGAAATCTTGATTGCATCATGGAAGGATAACTTTACTAACGTGAACTGCTTGAGTAGCTTATAGAGACGACAAATGTCGTAAGCGTACTCCTTCATGGTGAGCGCAAAGAGAAGAACGACCTTCTTCATGCGAATCATGAACGCGACATCGGCCATCTTTCCCTTGAAACATTTTTATTATACAATTTTTATTATTTTTTTCACAATTTTTTTTATACATTATCGTTTTTTAAATAGGATTTTAAGTAAAAACAAGATAATTATGCTTCAATATCAAGCAACATATTTATCTTTTACCCTAAAACGTATAATTATGATTGTATATCTCACATGATTTATCGTTGAAAAACTTTTTATATCTTATTTTAAAATAACAACAAAAAAGAAAGCTAACAAAGTCAGCATCCAGAATGTCATAAATCGAATCGACAGCCTTCTTCCACAGCGCTTCCTTGTGCTCGGGCGGCACTGAAATGAACAACAGAGAATTCCTTGGACCCCAGACCAGGGCACCGAAAAAGACAACAGAATTCTTAAGTCTTTTTTTAATAAAAAAAATTACCGACTTATCACAAATCTTGATAATGAAAAAATTATTTAGAAAAAAATAATTTCTATGAAAGAATACTATGGCGGCACTGGACGAAGTTTCTCTTTTATTAGCCTGGATTGCTACATTTCATCCATTTATTATTCAAAAATAGTTTTATGATACTTTCCTATTAGTTTTCCATTAAAGTAATTTAAAGAAAAACCATGCTAAAGTATTCTAAGTTACTCTCATTCAAACTTAAACTAGTATTTTAAACGAAAAAATACTCGGTTAGTTTCCAGTAACATTTAAGGACACTTTTTTATTTTTTAATGAATAATTCTAATTATTTTTAAACAAGGCACTAATTAATAATGCTAATTAGCTAACTAATTAATTAACAAACCAAGCCAAAAATTAATAATGCTACTTAACTAATGAATTAATTAACTAACTAATGAATTTATTAATGAATTAATTAATTAATTAATGAATTAACTAATGAATTAATTAATTAGTTAATTAATTAATTAACAAACCAAGCGTCCGCATCCCAGGCAGCTCCCCCACCGTGTCCTCTACGACGAAGAAGCCAATGATCTCGTCCATATAATCGACGTAATGCTTGAGCGTGTTGAGCTGCAACAAAACTTTATGATAATATATTTATTATATTAAAATTTTTTATAGGAATCAATTATTATAATGTTTTTTTCTTCTTTTAGAAATTCACAAAGGCATCGCAATATATAATTCTAGAAGTTATAACACCCGCGCCCTTGACCCGGTGGTTTGCACGTGCACACAACGTATGAATATGTCCCTGTCGGAACATTTTCGCTTGATGGAGCGAAAATGGATTGAAAATCAAACTGCTAACAAGTATTGAGCCCTCTATATTGTGCACTCAAAAAGGTGAAAAGGTCTTTCACAGCAATTTTCAATTAACCTTCCCAAACTACGCTCGTACTTCTTGTCTTAGTGACTGATCATTTCTAATGAAAAGGGCATTTAAAACTAATAATTGGCGGGAAATTCAAATTCAAAATTTTCGGTCAATACCTTGGCCGGATGCGCAATGACGAGTGCGCACTGCTGCTTGCGCTGCTCTCTGTAGTACGCCTCGAATTCCTCTCGCGCGCCGAGAACATTGAAGATTTGATGGCAGCGAGTGAGAGGAGTGAAGTCGATCAGGTCTTGCGCCGAGAGTTGCTCGCTGTCCTGAATATTTAAAAGAGACATAGTTAAATGGGCTATTTAGCTAGATATGTACTTAAGTATTAAATTTACTTATTTTTTAAGTATTAAAAATAGCCATATTTTAAAGAATTGATGTAGCCTCCTGATTAATCATAAGTCAAGTGTCGAGGGTCTAACAAATAATGGTGGTGCTTTACGTGGTTCATAGTTCTAGAACTCGCGCCAAAAGTGAATGTTTACCATAAATCGAGCTGTTGTTAAAAGTTCGAGGTGGCTTGGCTGGAGGGCGGATCAAATTTACGGCGTTACTTTATAACCTCGACAGATGCAAGCTTCTTACTACAGCTTGGCAAAGTTTTTAAAGCAATGTTTCACCAATTTAACGATAAAATAGAATAGGGAACACGGTATAAATATTTTTTCAGCTGTGTCCAAAATAAACTTACGTCAAAGTCCGACGTCTTCCTAATAAGACTAGGGAATACAGTATAAATATATTTTTATTCTGTTTTGTCCAAAATAAACTCACGTCAAAGTCCGACGTCTTCCTAATCGATTGCTTCGGCAGCGCGGCCGTGTTGTTTACGAGACTTCCGTCACTGGACACCGTGATCTGCAAACGGAGCAGAATGGCTTACCATTTCTGGCTTACTTTTGGTGCGCCAATTTACTATAAATAAGATTTTGATTACTTCAATTCTATCAAAGCGAGTTTAGTAAAAAAAATTCATTTTAGAATATTAGTCCATCTCAACGAGATATTTCCGATGGGAAATAACAGCATTTTCATTATTATTTGATACGAAAAGTATTTTTTATAAAGCAAATTTAAGAAAGAAAAAAAGAACTTGAACATCGACGGCATTCTTCTTAGACTCCTCCTGAAGACGCTTCGCCCGCTCGGCGTCCGTGATCCCGAAGGAGTGCATTTCAGCAATCTACAAAAAAAGGACATGCTACTTTTTCATCCATCGGATATTACAGTATATTTCAACACCAAAATTTTCACTCAGGATTACGGTGTGATTCATAAACACTACTCTTACGAATGGTTATTAACTCATGAAGCGATCAAATATAAGCACACAGGAATTGCAAGAATATGGGGAAACTAACGATATGGCCCTTTAGCAATGCTCTATTCCAGAATACATCGTGCTTATGATCAACAATTATCTGATTTCAATTTTTGAGAATCCGTGTGACAAAAACTGCCATGTATTGCCCACTTTTTCTGTAGCTTCTTAAGGACCTGCATTCTGGAACAGAGCCTTCTTTCACTGTTAGACATGTGGTCATAAGCTTCATCATTGATCTTTCGTCCACTTTTCTCTAACTTGTGCTGCTTTTCTCCTGAGCAGTGGCTGAGCGAGAGTGCAGCAGACAAGTCTTTCTTGCAAGATTGCATTGAGTCTTGCTTTGTGATTGTCTCTATCAATTGATTCTCTATTGACTGACTTATTGACTGATTTATTGCTATGGATTGATTCCTGATTTCCTTCTAATCCTAGATGGCGGCAAGACTTGGCGACTCCATAATGGGAGCACCCGGTTTTTTTTGTGTTTAACAGCACTTTGAAGTATTTGGTCATTGCAACAAAAACAGTGCAACAGTACGCAAGGGAGATGAGTGCCGCACTATAAATGGAACAAGTTATGCAAGCATATACTATAACTGCAACATAAAAGTATCGGCTGTGCATACTATTAGTATTATAGGCTCCGCCCACAAATTAGTTATTAAATTCTCACCGATTTGCTCGCGTGTCTCCCGATGCGACAGGCGACTTTCTTGATCACCTCGAGGAAGTCCTTGAACTCGGAGTAGGTCTGGAGATAAGTAGTAGAAAACAAATGCCCACAATGTCAAGGACTAGGTAAAATAGTTACTTAAATTTCTAAAATAAAGAGAATACTTTTTCACACAACATGATAAACCGATTGGCACTTTTCTTTCCTTTCTACTCAGAAAGGCCTTAAGAAAGTATACATTTATTCTGTTAAAAAATTAAATTAAAATAATGAACTCTTCGTCAACCTACACATATTTTTTTTATCTTGCAAAAACGGGTGTTTTAATGGCGAATATGTTTTTTTTAAACAAAACATTAAAATAAAATAAAATTCCTCTTACATTCTTCTTGATTTCGGCGCGGAGTGGCGCCATGGACCTGGAGAGATCCTGCGTGAAGCGATACTTCTCCACGAGGGCGAGATAAGTGTGATCGAGCTCTTCGAGCATCTTGAGCGCCTTCAGATACCTGGAGAAGGAGTGGAAGGACTTTCTTTCTTGAATCTTTTCCAGAATACAAACTAGTCTGTCTTAACGAGGGATTTTGGATAAATGAAGGAAAATCTTTGCTAGGTTGGTTTGCAAAGACTACGACTGAAAAGTTGAAGATTAGACAATAAAAACTTAAAGTAGATTATAGGGGAAAAGAAATAGAGAGAGAGAGAGAGAGAGAGAGAGAGAGAGAGAGATAAAGATAGAGAGAAAGGGAGAAAGAGAGGGAGAGAGGGCGAAGGGTGAAGCGAATACAGTCGGGTCCCACAAAACTTCCTTCACGTTTTCATTGCACACCCATAGTATACATATCCGTAGCAAATGGTTAGCAGGGAACGATTGGGTATAGAATACTAGAATGTCACTGGAACCGGGCTCTTGATCTCAATTCGCTATCCACACGAAATATCATTCTGTTTTGGGGGAGGAAGAGACTTCGGTAATGAAGAAGATATAGAGCAAGCTTACTTGCGCTGCTTCATGTACTCGTGCAGCTTGGCAAAGTTGTCGAGGACGGGCAGGCACACGGAGAGTTGATCGATCGCCACCATGGCGTTGCGCATCTAAACGCTTTCTTTATTATTATGATATTTTGACACACTAAAAGGGGATTTTAAAAAGGAACAATTGCGTTTCGCATCTAATCATTTGCTTCATTGCTTCTAGTGTAGTAGCTGAATTAAATAAATAAATAAATAATTTTTTTAAAGATATAGAGAAAACCCTCATTTTACGGTAGGTAAATAAAAATAAAGAAGCTAATAAAAGCGGAGGAAAATTGTACATTCACCCTAAGGAAGAGTATAGTTTTTAAAAGATCATTTTTTTTATAAACTTCCTGTTCAATTCAACAGTAATCTACGAATTGAGCAGTGGACACCGAACTAAATATAAATGGGGCCTTTTATTATGATTACCGTAAGTTTTTTTCCCCGTTCAGGCTGTTCATGGATACTACGTTTTGCTACATATGTTCACCAACTTATGCAGGGGAAAAAAGGGTGGTCCCATGGTCCAACAAAAGTGGGTGGGTTCAGCAGAGCTCGAAAAATAGGGTTGGTGAACCAAAACTGTAGTTTTTCGAAGAAAATGGAGTGGGTTAGTTAGAAATGTAAATTTTTGAGTCTCAAAAATTGGGTGGGTAGTGCGGTTCGGAGCACCCTTTGTTCCCCTGAACTTATTTACCCTGTTTACCAATCCTGTTTAATCTGTTTACCAATCATATTTACCTGTTTTCGATATCGCACAATCTCGGCGGATCGCTGTGCAATGTCAGCAGACGACGACTGAATTGCTGCGTCGATCTGCTTCGCTTCGTCCTGTAGAAGAGGAAAAGAATGTTAAACGAATAATATTACATCATTTTCGTGAGATACAAAATAGTAACAGAAATCTCTGTGTATTTTGGATACTTTTACATACTCAACTTCATACGGTATTCTAACTATGATTACCGTACAACCGTAATTTCCTATAGGAATTACAATACTGTTCAGTATACACACACATTTCTTCTTCATACTCAATCCACCCTAATGTATACACGAGAACAAGAACAAAAACAACAACAAAAATCATTCACCTTAATCCCAGCACACTTTTCCTTGAGCTGAAGAAGCTGCTTCATCGAATCGATGAATCCTTGATAGTGGAAGGAGCACACCTCAAAAAGGGGATTTTTAGATCGCGCTAAAGAAAAAAAAACCAAGTAAACAGTAACGCCGAAAATGTCCAAAAAAGGAATTAAAAGATTTTTTTTTTGCAAATTGGGCTATATATTTTAGGTATGTCTTTTGAACATTCAATGTAAAAAAAACTAGGAAAAGAATACTTTAATTATGACGTCATCATAAATGAATAAATCGGTGCCTTTTGAATGTTCTTGTCGTACTGTCGAATGCGATGCTCGAGCGCACGTGAGAATTTGGTGACGTCACCGCAATCGTAGATGGCTCTTAATTTAAAAAAATTTAAATATATTTATATTTATACAGCTATCGCAAAGTATACTATAGTTCTAAATTAAAAAAAATATATATATATATGAAAATAATATATAGCAAAGTATATTTCACTTTTAAACGAATAAACAAAATTCCAAAATACCGCTTTAAAACAATGGATTATGTACTATTCGGGGAAGAACTATTAAAATTTAAATAAAAATTAAAATTAAATAAATTGATTCCGCAAACCTCAGCACAAGCCCGATGCTGCCCGAGTCGGTGGCCTCGAGTTCGTACAGGAAGAACTCCTGCTCTGACGTCATCTCCGGAACTGGAAATGAACTCAGGATTATATAATATTATAATACAATACAATTATTATAAGGGTATATCATCTACCAATCAACCACATTTATTACCCACATATGACCTAACAATGCTGTTTACAAAAAAGTATAGTAAACAAAAATTATAATATTATTTGATGGAATATGACAGTGAAAAACATCCCCGTTTTCACGAGAGCTCAAACAAAATGAGGTTGACCGGAGAAAAGCACTGTAACTCCTCATGTAATGAACTACAAATCAACTTTTCTTAGCGGATAAAAAAAAGACAGATAGCAACATCATCTTCGAACGGGAAAAGAAAATGTGCATTCACAATATACGTGCAACACACGGTACTCCATCTGAGGTATTGTTTTGCATATTAAGAATAAAACTCGTTCTATAATCCATTGGGGAAAATAATAGTAGAAGAAGATGAAAGGGGCTGGCTAAAACGGCTGATAGCTGGTTGATTCTTATATTAACACTAAAAACAAGTTCTATAATTCATAGGGGAAGTGAATAGTAGAAGACGATTAGAGGGAGGCTAGCAGGGTTGATGGGTTGTTGCTTTGTACATTAACAGCAAAAAAGAATTTGTGAAATCCATAGGGAAGGTTTATAATAGAATATGAAAGAGCTCTTACACGGCTGATAGCTGGTCGATGCCGTGTCCGAGCTGCCGGCCGCGGTCTCCTTCGTGTTCGCGGACGCGTTGTCGAGATGCGAGGACGCGGGCGGCGCCATCTTTGTTGGGCCGGAAAATGGACCGGAATTGGACTGGAATTGGACCAAATCACGAGCGAAATCATATATAAGAGAAAATAAAACATGAAAAACGTCCAGCACACGGAAAATCATCTAGCATTTCGCATGACTGACTATAGCCAACGAGAGCCTTAACGCGACAAACGAACAAGTAACAATTGCTTTCAGAAATCACGCGCAAAAATGACACACGCTTACAAGTAAAACGAAACCACGATAATAACAACAACAACAAAAAAAATCGCATCACCAACGTGCCATGAAGAATTTGTTCGACTGTCACAATTTTTTTGGGTCCGCAGGCATCCGATTACAAGCGCAATGATCTCGATATATTCAGTATATTTCTGAAATTGTATGGTAGATACTTGCGTACTTGGCAATTCTTTTTTTTGTTTCTCGGCCGTATCTTATAATCATTTATGATGATTCTTTCCTTGTTCGGTGCACGGTCATTTACGCAGTGCAAAAAGCGATCCTCATCATCAGTGCTAAAATGAATAGGCGAATTTCGAAATCGCAACGCGTTTCCGTGCGTGATTACAATTCAAAATTGCTTAGCGGGAAAAAAAAGAAGTGCGACCGCAACGCGTGCGTGCTCGCATTGCAGTCACGTTCCAAGCTATTCGCCTTAAACAATGCCCAATCCGACCATACTTTAGCAACAAAATTGGCACTCGGAAAATTTGGTCCTCCCGCGCTTTTAGCAAATAAGAAAATTTAAATATATTTGAACGCGCTTCATCAAACTGAGTATCGAAAGAGTCACATCCTTAGAGGATCGCTTTTGGAGCGTGATGATCGAGCTCTTTTTGACCACATTTTACCTCCGTATTCTGGGTTTTTCGCCTTTTTCTCTTCTCTAAATTCATGGCACTCTGCTCTCTCTCTCTCTCTCTCTCTCTCTCTCTGTCTCTCTCTACCTCTCTCTTGCTCTCTCACACCACTTGCCTCTATGACTTCTCAGATCACATCCATTTATGGTCGCTTATTCATGCTTATCGAGCTAAGAATCAATATCAGTCAAATGAGAGAATAAGTGCGAGAGTGAGCAGAGAAAGAGACTGAACAGAGAGCAGTGGTAACCGCATTACATAAATGACAAAACTATGGTTATAAATTGTTTGGATGACGAAACGGAGGTAGAGATCGCTGAGCCAGATTTGTTCTTCAAACATATAGAGGAAAAGCACCGGGTCGCTCCTTGACAGATTTTGCACGAAAACACCCAAATGGTTGAATAGGACAAAACAAAATTATGTTAACAAACTCGATTCAATCTCCAAATATTTTATTTGTATTTTATATTATTTAATTTAAATTTAATTTTTTGCTCGAAAAATAATTCAAATATATTTCCGATTGATTTCAAGGGCACCCATTCTTTTTTATCTGTCTAAACAGAACCGAAAAGGGTCATCGTGGTAGGAGTTATCGTGTTCAATCCTCCTTTAACTGGCGGACTAATTCACACATACAAAAGAGAGAGAGAGAGAAAGTGAAAGAAAGAGAAAGAGAAAATATAGAAACAATGAGAGAGAGAAAGAGAGAGAGAGAGAGAGAGAGAGAGAGAGAGATTCGTGAAGCAATCCAGATAGGAGGGTATATAAATTGAAAAATAAAAGAATACGGGGACATTAACTGAAAAATAAATAATAAAAAAAACATACGGGCACTGGAGAGGGCACTATATTTATGTAAATGGAAAGGAAGAACGGGAGATGAACATAGAGCTGCGATTCATCTAATTTGTTGTTGTTTATTGAAACAGTCAAGCACGGTTCTACTCTTTCTCCTCTGCATACCTATTCTATTCTCAACTGATTGATTTAAATAGATTTGTTAATGATGAAATAACTTTAAAAAATTCTATTTCGAATGTTTTTTTTGTTTGATGTGTTGAATGACTATGTGAGGAAATGCTTGCTCTCGCCTTTCAAGAAGGAAGAGACGATAATAATTTAGGAAAAATTATAGGCATGGGAAAGAGAGAAGAAAATGGTGATGAGTGGTGAGCGATGAGGGGAGAGATGAAGAGAGGACGAGAGAGAGGTTGAAAGAGAGAGAGAAAGAGAGAGTGGTATAGAGGAAAGAGAGATAAAAATGAGAGAGGAAGTGAGTCAGAGTAGCGAAGCATCTCGACAAGGAAACCGCCCGCACGTTTGGAAAAAAAAAGAAGAAGAACCGACTGTCAATAGAGAGAGAGAAGGATGGGGTGGGAGAGAGAGAGAGAGAGAGAGAGAGAGAGAGAAAGAGAGGCGGGAAGATAGAGAAAGTGATAGACATAGACAGAAAGGGCGTAGTCATCGTTGTTGAGCACTCACACTGTTCAATTGATTTCACTTGGTTTTTGCTCGCTTCGCAAGTACTACGTCAACTTTTGGCGTATCTAAATTGTGTTGTCTTATTTTTCTTCTTCTTTTTTTTACAGATACATATATACAAATGTAACTGTCGCCATACACGCGACACCTTTCACTTCGCTCATCGTCAAAAACACGATGTCATCTTCAACTTCTCAAAATCTCGTAACATAAAGGTAAGCCACGTCATCTTACACAACATGAACTTCTGTTTAACACCACTTATCGTTAGATAGTGCATGACAGAGAGAAAGAGAGAGAGAGAGAGAGAGAGAGAGAGAGAGCGATAAAGAGAGAATAAGAGAGGGAAAGAGAAAGAGAGAGTTTAGAGAGAGAGAGCAAAGAAGATATGATCTGCTCCAATAACTGAAGAATATTTATGAAGACGCATATTTTTTATTGGTTTTTCTATATTTATTCTTTTTATCCATATTTTTTTAAAGATCTGCTGGAGCCGCTGCCAGTTTGAAGCACGTTCTCCACTTGACACGTTCTACTCGAAAGCCAGCTCTCAACTGTGCTGGTTTTTTTAGTTCTACAGTCTTCGCGGCGATCATCGCCTCTGGAAGTCATACTTGATGACTTGGATAATTATCCAAGTTTGTGACAGTAGGGGAGCATTGTTATGAAGGAAGCTGAATTACGGGGCGTAGAAAGGAAGGAAGGAATCAGTATTTCCATTATCAAATCGTGCGCTGCCACCACAGCTTCGGGATGGAATCCACAACGCTGGTGGTACTCACGAACGGGTCATTCCTCAACCTTGCCTTGGACTTACTTCTGCAATCTTAGCACGTTCAACGACATGTTTGTGGATGCTTTCAATTCTTCCTCGACATTGTTGTGTTTTCCTTCTTCTTTTGTCGGAATAAACTTGTTACACATGTATGTATGTACATATACACATACATACATAGTTGCAAATCAACATGGGGAAAACTTGAAGATGAACGAGAAAGAAAGAAGAAAAAAACAGGGAAAGAGACACACACAACTCTTTTACATGTTTCGAGAGCGGCGAATCGAAGGAAAGGGGACAGAGTTTGCAGTGATCACAACTTGGTCGAGGACAAGTAGTGTCGGATTGATGAAATCAAAGCAAGGCGGCATTGAGTCGTCTCTCTGTCTCAGTCTCACTCTCTCTTTCTCTGTTTCTCTCTCTCTCTTTCTCTCTCTCTTTCTCTCTCTCTCTTTCTCTCTCTCTCTCTTTCTCTCTCTCTCTCTTTCTCTCTCTCTCTCTTTTCCCCTCTCTCTCTTTCTCTTTCTCTATCTCCCTCTCTCACTACATCATTCTCCTTCTCTCCCTCTCCCTCCAAATATCTTTCTCCCTCTCTCTTCCTTTCTCTACCTCTCTCATTACATATTGCTCTCTCTCTGTACTTCAATATAAAATGTAGACATAGCAACAGTGCCTAATGGATAGCACTTTTTTTCGGAAAAATTTTTTTCACAAAATTTCACTGAATGAGAGAGGGAACCGGAGAGAGGTGAGGAATGGATTGACAAAACGAAGGGAGACAAGGAGGAGAGGGAGGAGTGAGATACAAGGAAATGCTGACTGACCTTTGTTGTGGCGGCACGGAGAGAATGGATCACAGTTTCTGTAGAGGTAGAGAAAGAGAGAGAGAGAGCGCGAGAGCGTGAGAGAGAGGATGCGAAAGTCAGGGTGAGAGAATGAGCGATTGAGAGGCACAAAGATAGAGAATACATGAGAAACAGAGATGGAGAGAGAGGCAGAGGGGGAGAAGAAAGCGAGTGCGAGGGTGTCTGAGATGGAGATAGGAGAGAGGGGAATGAGTGATTGAGAGTTAAAAAAGTACACCATATACATATGAAGCGACTCAAAAGCGAGAGAGAGAGAGAGAGAGAGAGAAGAGAGAGAGAAGAGAAAGAGACGAAGAGAGATGAAGAGGGAGTGAGTGAGTCAGAGTATCGAAGCATCCCGGCAGCAAACCGCTCGCAAGATTGAAAAAAAGACGAAGCGACCGTCAAAATAGAGAGAAAGAGAAGGAGAGAGAGAGAGAGAGAGAGAGAGAGAGAGAAAGGGCGTAGTCATCGTTGTCGAGCCTTCATGTTGTTCAATTGATCTGTTCAATTGATTGTGCAATTCTCCGCAAGTTCTGCTTCAACTCTTGATTTATCTAAATTATATAGTCTAATTTTTTTCTACTTTTGTTAGAGATACATACAATTGTAGCTGTCGCCATACACGCGACTCCTTTCACTTCGGTCATCGTCATAAACACGGTGCCAACGTCTACTTCACTAAATCTCATCACATGGACGTGTCAAGCTCATGTCATCTTTCACAACTTGATTTCATGAAGTTGGATTTAATAACACTTTATAGGTCACGCTGAAGAGAGTGAGAGATAGAGAGAAAGTAAGAGAAAGAGAGCAATGAGGATATGGTGATGAGAAGCAGACTATTGCAGCAACGAAGCCGGGAATAAGTACCTTCCTGCCCGTAAGTACAAATGCGCATAGTGAAGGATCCCGTCATGCTCAACAGATTGCTTGTCAATGGGCTTGTTCCCGCTTCTTACATCGACTTTGTAACTCACGAAATCATTCTGAGAAGGGCAGCGAAAGCGACAAGCGACGATAAATCTTCAACACCTTACAACCGAAGTGAGTGCCTTCCTGTCCGGAAGTATCCCATATTGGCACTCGTCCAGTCATTGCTGAAGCCGCAATTTGCAATTGTATCGCGAAGGAAGCCGTCTGGACTTCGGGAAGATACAACAATGCCGAGTTGACCAACGGGCTTGCATTGTCGCGGAATGTGACAATTCCAACTTTGACAAGTCGCAGCAGGACACGGCATATGCCGTCAAGATCGCCTTCTCAGTCCTGACCATGAGCTAGCTACCCTCTGGGATTTCAGAAATGGGTCATCACAATGCATATTGCCTTTCGACTGTGCATTCCAGCAAAAATCCGGAGACCCAACGACGACCCTTGGCAACACTGTCGCCAATATGAACGGCCATATATTAATCCAATCTAAGAATACGACGAATAGTTGTCTTTGCAACTCTTGCATCATCGTCAATCAGTCAGCGAATTCACTCTGTCATATTTCATAATGTCTCTTTGAATTATGTGTGTATTGAAAGCGTTGGATGCTTTCTTTTCTTCATCGAAAATTTTGTGTTTTTTTTGCTTGGAATAAACTAGTTAAACTTGTACATATGTATGTATTTGTGAACATATGAAGTTGCAAGTCTACATGTTGAAATGTTGATGATAAACGAAAAAAAAACATAGGGAGAGACTTCTGCGGAGGGATGAAGAGAGAACTCGAGAGAAAAAAAGGAATGCATTGAGAAAACGAGTGAGTGACAGAGGGGAGAGAGAGGAGTGGGAAACAAGGAAATGCAGACTGCCCTTTGTTGTAGCTTCAAGGAGAGAATGGATGAAAACATATGAAAAGTTAGGGGGAGAGAGCGAGGGAGAGAGAGAGGGAGAGAAGGACGAAAAAGAGAGTGTTAGGATGACTGAGAGGTATGTACATGAAGAGGTGTGAATGTTTGAGAGTAGAGAGAGAGAGTAAACTATATACATTCATACATATGTATGAAGAGACCCATAAAAGAGCATGGGAGAGAGAGAAAAAAGAGAAAAAGAGAGTATTTTCATGGACTACTGTCCTTCTCCCTTCGCCTCCTCATTGTATCTGCATATTAAGATTTCATACTCATTCTCTGAACTTTATGCTGGATTAGATGCTGGTAAAGCAAGAATAAAAATGATACTAAATGAAAAGAAGAAAGGCATGTATTATCTGTTTTTGTTTAATTGTTACAAGTCTATGCTCTCACTAGTCATAGTGATGATGCTCGTGTTTTACATGCATTCGAGCCTACACATTATTTGACACGATGCAATAAATATTATTATTATAAGTCCCTGACTGAGTACAGATTCATCATCACCTCGAGCGCATTTCCGACAACAAATGACTTGGCGTTCGAATTAAAATTTCGCGTATGTGATGTATAATCCGAGAGATGGTAAGAGAGATGAAGAGGGAAAGGAGGGAAGAAGAGAAAGAAGAGGAAAGAAAAAAATTGAAAAAAAGAAAGGGAGAAAAAGAGGGGGCATAGTGAGAGTGAAAATGAGAGAAAGGCTGAGATGGAAGAGAAAGGGAGTGAGGAGAGAGAATGAGTGGCTAAGTGAGAATAACAAAGCATCGAGGCATTCAAGTCCAAGGCAAGCAGGAAAAAAGAGTACGCCATGGGCCAGCAAAGAGGGCGAGAGAGATTGAGAGAGAGAGAGAAAGAGGTAGAATGAGAGCGAGAAATTGAGTTGCATGAGCAATGATTGAGAATGCGATAAAGAAAGAAGAAAGAAAGCGAAAGAGATAGACAGAGACACAGAGAAAGAGAGTGAGATATTGAGAGAGAGAGGTAGAGAGAGAGAGAGAGAGAGAGAGAGAGAGAGAGAGAGAAAGGGCGTAGTCATCGTTGCAGAGCCTTTACACTGTTCGATCTGTTCAATTGATTGTGCAATTCTTCACAAGTTCTGCTTCAACTCTTGACTTACCTACATAAATTGAATGTCTAATTTTTCTCCAACTTTTGTTATTTTTGTAGCTGTCGCCATACACGCGACTCCTTTCACTTCGTTCATCGTCATAAACACGATGTCAACGTGAACTTAAAAAAAAATCTCATCACATGGAGGCAAGCCAAGCTCTTATCATCTTACAAAATTTGATTACATGAAGTTCAGTTTAATTTCATTGACTGAAGAGAGAGAGAGAGAGAGCAAGGAGGATATGATGATGAGATCACTGATGAATTCGAAAATGTATATTTATTTTTCAACATTTTATTAAAATCCGTGTAGAGAGAGAGAAAGAGAACGAGAAAGAGAGAGATTGAGAGAGAGAGCAAAGAGGATATCATTATGAAAATCGGAAAGTGTGTAGAATTTTTTGTGAGAGTTAGATAGAAGGATACTGCTCGACTCCAAAATGTATTTATTTTCAACATTTCATTCAAATCCGTGTTGTACATTTATTATGTATTCTTTCTTTCTTTTTTTTTTATCAAGGCGCTTCTAAACGAACAATGGCATTTCTCTTTTCAGCTTACAAAAAGCGCGATCTGCTCAAGCTGCTGCGGCCAGATGAAGCACGGTCTACATACTCGTGTGGATGACACCTCAGCTCTGGCCTCGCGATCGGCCCTCAATATCCTATTCGACAAATGGCCGTGAGGTGTTGTTTCCACTCAAGGATTTTTTGAAAGACGGAAAATGGTTCGAGAGCGACTCGGAAATACACATCCTCGTCACCTTCAGACGAGGGCTCTCCTTAAGAGGAGTACACTGAAGAGGATCGAAGAAGAGACCGATCTGCAAATGCGGTTTGTTTGTGTCTTCTCTTGGGAGGACAACAGAAAAGTTTTTTCTAAGGAATTTACTTGCTAAAAAAACATTTTTAAAATCTTTTTAAGAGGATGAAAGAAAAATCCTCGTGTTCAACATATGTACCTTGTTCCTAATGTAGTAAGAGGGAGAAAGATCGAGGCGAGAGATGAGGCGTTGGTAATAAGAACAAACATGGGAAACAGTGTGCCTAATTAAAGGACTAACAAAGAAATCCAGATAGAAATAGTACAGACAGGGAGCGAGATTGAGAGGCAAGATAAAACAGATTCACTTATGAAGAGAGTGGGAGAAAGAGTTTATATAAAAGCAGTTCATCGTTCTTCGCCCGTTTAAGAAAATTGAGCATTATATAAGTTTTACGAATACAGAACAGTCGTTTTATTTTCTTTCCTATTTGAATCTCTTTACAGAGTGAGCTAAAGCGCCTGTAACGGCTTCGAGTCGTGGGTGATTTCGTTCAAGAAGGTTTGTTTCGTTGATTAAAATTCCAATAGCAATGAATTTAACTTCTGATGGAACGAGAAAAGTTGAAGACATCTCATGAGGTTAGAGATCGTGTCATACTGTAGAGAGTATAGAAATATTTATGTACAGTGTCTGGAAGGAGTGGTAATTAGTGTGTCGAAAAGTTTGTTATTTTTTTAAAGGAATAAGCATATTTTTCTTTTAGAAAGGCTTGATGACGTGAGTCCTCATATTCACCATCGCATCCATGAAAGCCCTCTGCGCTTCACATCCATAAAGAAGTGTTGCAAAAGGCCTTCTCGCTAACAATAAGTTAAGATGTCTAAACGGTCCAAAATAGAATGCTTTCTCTTCTTCGTTGTAAGACGAGTTCGGGAAGACGGATTCGGGAAAGTTGCAGTCTGCAAAACATGCCCGGAGAGGAACTCCTTCTTCTATTTCTCTTACTGGGGCGATCATACTTGTCCTGCTGCTTCTGTATCCGGGTTATTTTAATTATTTACAAAAATATATATTTTATTTTATTAATTATTGCAGGGAACAGCTCTGATAACTCGGACGACAACGACGATGGGAAGGAGGAGAGAGGAAAACTTCGAGAGATCAAGAAAAAGAAGAAGAAATCGATCAAGGTAGTACTTTTATGTTCTCTTGCACCTTTTACTTATAATATGTATTAAATATGTTGTGTATTATTGCAGGGGAACAGCTCTGATGACTCGGACGTGGACGATGGGAAGGAGCGGAGAGTAAAACGGAATAAAAAAAGAAAAGAAAAAGAACAAGGGTATAATTCCACTTACTTTTTGTATTTCACACACATACATTTTATTCTATTAAACCTCCTTTATACTTTTGATGAGACTCAATTTCCATCATTACGTATTTTTCGGTAATGTAGTAAGTATTTATTCTTTAATTTAAAAGAACACATGGTATAAGGGCGGATCAGACCTTTCGTCGTCTGACTAAGATTCGCCATACAAATTCGTTCCCCAGAGAGGTGCTAATGGTAAGAAGCATCCTTACTGTAGACGTTTGCAAACTTGACTGCACGTTTTCGTGGGATACGAAGAGCAAGGTTTCTTTAATGAATTTCTTTGCTGACGCCTGATTTCCTGATTTTAAGGGTGCATGGATGCGTTGCCCGAAGCACACGGATCTACAGAGTCACGTGCACGATTCACCGTTCAAATCCATCAAACGTTGTTGCAAACGACTGTGTCGGGAACTGAAAGTCACTGAGAAGTCATCAAAGAATATGGGGCGTTGCTACTCAGTGTGCTCCAACTGCGACGTATTCGAATTCGAAGAATGAAGAAGAAGAAATTTTTTCTTCGAGAATTTTCTAAGAGTGTGTAGTTTGGTTTTTGAAATCATTTCAATTTCTTTCTTGAGGTGTTAGAATTCGATTAATAAAAAAGAGATTTTTCTACAAGAGGCAAATCCATGCTTCAAATATGTACGTTCGTCGATAGTTGCGATCTTATTCACTTAAAGTAATTCGGTAGTGATTCGTTTCTCTCTGTATCTGTCTCTATGTAGTACAATACACTTGAAGATATGACCTATAATAAAATTGTTTCAAATGTATGTACACTGTTGCACATGTACATGAAGATGAACACACAAAAAATATGATTATTAATGAATAAAATACAGCAAAGAAAAAAAGAGTGACAAATAACGTTCTCTTGGATGCCTTGAGAAAGGGAAGGAAATGGAACTGAATTCGACAGTGTTCACAATTCATACAGCGAGGGATTGGACGAGTAACGAGGCAACTAATCCATTACTTGCAACGGATACCTGGAGGTACATACTCCTTCTTTACAGGGACAAAGTAACATAAATATATGAAATCTAAACTGATTTTGTGAACAACCCGGACAAAGCCTTTTTTTTTTTACAAAACACAAGTTGCAACATTTTTCTTGTGGGCAGTTTTGCTGAATCACCTTTAATACTTGAACACACATTACTATTAGAGCGATATTCTCATGTGTTTAGATCTCTCTCCCTTCTCTCTCTCCCCTCTCTCTCATTCTCTCCCTCTCTTTTTCTCCCTCTCTTTCTTTCGGCTTCAATCTTCTCTCTTTCCATTGCTTGCATTTAGAGTAGCCCTTCTGCTAGCCGACCATCACTATCAAGTGTTAATCCATATTCCTATTCGTTAACGCTTGATGTTACTGTTTGACTTTGCCTAGACTGCTCTCCAAATCCGCTAGGTCTCTTCTCTATTGTCTTCAGGAATGCATTTTCTTGAAAGACTCCCTCGTTCTCTCTCTCTCCCTTCCTCGCATTCTCTCACTCCCTCTCATTCTCTCCTCCCTCCCTCTCTCTCTCTATCTCTCTCTCTCTCTCTCTCTCTCTCCAGATCAACATTGCCGGTGGCTCTATCATCTTGCACGCCTTCGGAGCCCACCGCCTCTCTTGAATAAAAAGCATATCTTCCGATCTGGCACGCCTTTGCAGAGGAATATTACGGACAGTCAGGTAGAAAAAATCGAGAATAAGATAGGAGCGGGAAAGGGAGAAATATAAAGAGAAAGATAGGGATACAAATCATTTGACTATATCATACAAAATCAGTGATAGGGTCGAGCAGCTGCAAGTGGAAGCGCTGTCGATATCTTGGTGATTCATGTGTATTCATGTACCATCAGTCTACGGGCAACGTTTACATTACAAGAGAAAGAAGCATATACAGACATGTTGTTCAGGCAAACAGTACGGACATGCGTAGTGTACTGCCTCTCTAAAATTCCTGACTAAATATTGAATAGCTGCACAGCGTGGACACGGACAAAGGTAATGGAGAAGATGGCGAAAATCTGCTCGAAATCATCCTTAAGATATGTCCCTCTTACCTTGTTAAAATCATAAGAAATGAAGCTAATTGTAAGGACATGTAGAGTGAGAGAGTAAGAGGACATGGTATGTGGGAGACAATAGATGGAGAAGGAGATAGCAGTAGAAAAGATTGAGAAAGAGAGTAGGAGTCAGAGAGGAGAGAGCTGACAATGAGCAAGATAACGGGAAAAGATCATGGTCGCTTCTCTATGCTCCAGTGGACAAGGTTCGTTACTAAGCGTGGGTTGAGATTGTCCCACTGCTGTGCTCCTGCTGGCCTTCCTCCATCTACGATTGGAAATTGGTCGCACTTGTATATCTTCCCACTTGTCTTGGCTGGAATACTTATAAGATGGAATATATTTGTTATTCGTCTTGTTACGGAAAAACAAATGTACATACGTAATATCCATGATAAAAATTGCTTACTGGCCACAAGATAACGGCGGTAAAGCAGGATTGGATCCTTCGCCGTGTACAGTTCAATCGGAGCAGATCCCTTGTATGATTCTTCTTCGCGGTACGAGATTGTGTCGATGCCGTCGCTGAATAACGAGGTGGCCACCCAGACCAGTCCGACTGATGTTCAACATTGGGAGGTTTTTCGTTTAATAAATACACAAATAAGTATACTCAACTGTTAAATAGACTGGATTCAGTCCATTCTGCTTACTCTCTCTGCGTATATGTAGACAGAGAAAAATTAAAGAGAAATACTTCAAAAATTTTCCGCCTTTTAAAACTAATGTTGCTGAATCGTAGTATTTTTTTTTATTAAACGTTGCTTTCTAATTAAATGCAAAATGAATAGCGTAGTCTGCTTTCTCGTAAATTTCCTTCCACGACGTCATGTTGCACTTTGGTGGAAAGATGAAAGGTTCGTCTGCAAATAAATCATTTATTTAATTGTTTTTTCAAAAAAATACTAGGTTTTCGAATTAATAAATACATACAATTCCATACATAATTTCCGCAATTCAGAGTCTTAACACATTTTTGATTTATAAAAAAAACTTACACTCGTCACAACCAGAGGTGTCAACGGGCCCAAAATTTTTGGGCCAGCCCTGCCCTGAGGGCCCAAAGTCTCGGCCTTGCCCGCCCTGAAATTTCCGGGCCTTGTAATTTTGGGCCCTGCCCTGCCCTGCCCGGCCCTTGGGCCCGTTTGAGCCCGATTTTCAAAAATGGTGTTATGTTAATTGCGGGTTTGTTTTGGGCTTGCATGCAGTTTAATAAAGTAACTGGGCCACAAGTGTTTCCTCTGTTCCTTGCAACGCAGCGTGTGGCTGCCGTGCGGCAGAACGCGGCGCCTTCTGCGAGTGCGCGTAGTTATGTTACTTGCTAGGTAACACTGGAATGCGGGAACACAAGTGTAGACGGAGAAGACAAGTGTTTATCAAGAAGCCAGGGGCCTCTTTTATATTGTGAGGGATGGTGTACTTTCTCAAAGGTCACGGGGGCAAGTCAAGGACAAAGGGGGATGATAATTCTTTGGACATGATAAATCTTCATCTACATGACACCTCCCCGAAGTACAACATCCTCACGGCGCAGAGTTCGACCCAAGGTCTACGTCTCTGCACGGACAACCTCGGCATAAGAACAACGAGGAAGGAGTTCAAGGCAAAGCCTCTACGTGACTTTCGAGACCGTTTCTTCTTCTCCAATGGCGCGCTCACATCCATTCGTCGAAGGGGCCATGAGAAGAATCGGTGGTTGCTGTGTATCGCACATGTCTGTACCGTTCTGGCGGAACACCTTTGTTCGCTCGTTGGCTGACACGGACAGTCGGATTCTTCTGGGGCGCTCGAGGCACCACGCTTGTTGCCGGCCTCGGTCCATTCACCTTCTGTCTGGTCGGAGCCAAACTCCATCTCGGTTGAACGGGTGCAGCGGGGCGAATGAATACCATGGTCTGTCGACGGTTCGTGTTCGTGGCAAGAGGCTGCTTCTGGGGAATTGTCGTACTCGCTCCCCTCCCCGAATTCACACTTCGGTGGGAAATCGCTGCGAGTTCCTCCCATGTAATCTTTAATTTCTTCTTCATCTGGTCAGTGTGGCATTTACTCCTAAAGGGAACTACGTTAAAAAAAGGTTAAGTGGAATAAGAAGAAATAACCTCTAACGAGACAGTCGAGTCACAACCGTTGTTTCCATGATTGTGCGCAATGAGGACGATGCCTAGAACGCTGTACACGTTCTGCTTGCAGAACTGACTCGCCTTCGTCTCCCAGACGGTGAGACCATACTTGAGAACTCGCGAAAAAATGAACTGCTAGAGAACACCTAGAAATAGTTTTTTTCCTTTAGATTATCAAATGAGGCAAATGAATAATTAAATGAGAGTTCATCTAATTAACTTAATAAATATAAAGTTTTACGAGTGAGGAAATGAGAGAGGGAGAGAGTTTGCTGACCTGATATCATAGTGCTGATGTTGCATATGCGACATGTGGTAGACGGCGAATTCGCATCTATGGCGAATTAAATTAAAAAAAATTAAAGTAATTTAACAAAGCTATGCATGCACGAGCGGGCGACATATGAAAAAAATGAGCGAAGCATGGATGTAGAAAAGAGGCCTCTTCCAGACTGTCAGGATCGATTTAGCGCTTGAATTTCTCTCATCTCTCTTGTATTACAACTGACATACAGCGATGCCTACAGAGCGCCTCTTGGATGTTTTTCTCTCACTTCCCTCCTACTAACGCCTACTTCTTCAAAGGCTCTATTTGAATCTGTATCCATCTCCTCTACTAGATTTATCTTTGCATGAGTCTTTCTACTTGCAAACTTTTGACACCTTTCATACATACATCATCTTTTTTCTTCTTCATGTTCATGTGCAACAGTGTACATACATGGGAAACAATTTTATTCAAAGGAAATATAAATTACATTTTCGAGGAAGAAGAGTAAACATCCAACAATGTATTTTCATGCACATTATTCAAAGTAACATTATGAAAGATGGCAGACTGAATTCGCTTTTTTTTTTTGAATTTCGAATTTTGATTGGCCACGATACATGAGTTGCACAGCCGAATATTTGTCATATTGTTAGTTGAGGCGTCATTAAGACGGCCACAAACGTTGCAAACGGCAATGACGATCAATCGGTGGCTTCTAAGGAGATGCCCTTGTAGACTAATGTTTAACGGAGGTTGATAGTTGTCAACAAGTTCCTTGAAGCTCTTCTGCAAATTTATAGCAAAAGGTAAAATAGACAAGTTAGACCTCTGCCTTAGGTTCATCCTTTGTAGTCGTATTAAAGCGTCGTTTTCGATCACGAGGCTGAAAAATAAAGATATATTGAAAAAAATAGATCAATAGGATTTAGAATTTTTTTAACAAACATTTTCTTTGTGCGAAGTCGGCGTGAAAATTGACGACGAGGAAGATGAAGATTGAGAAGAGTGTGAACGAGCCATATTACCTGATTGAAATATTCAAAGAATAAATGTCTCAATCGTCAAAGGGGCGGAACTGGACATATACATTTTCAGACTCGTCTGTGAGAAGTTGAATTGTTCCAAGCGGTCGAATGTAACGCGCATGACGCGGCTGATAATTTTCATCACCACTATGGGCACGCTTAATGTGGCGGCGCAGATTAAAACCAGTCGATAACACATTTCCACAATCTTCACAGTTAAAAGGCTTCTTTTCGCTATTGGTCTCAACGGATGGAACAGACATAGTATCAGCAACGGTCTTTCCTTTAGAATCAAAGGTTGTAGTAGTTGCAGCAGGTGTAGAGGCAGGGGATGCTGCCTTACGGTCACCAGCAGTCATAGTGTCAAAACGAAACAATGATTTGTTGTTTGGAAAGGGGTGTTTTTATACACTGGCTAAGGTGAGTCATAAACCAGCGAATGACTATTTCGTCATTCATGACGTAATTATGTGTGCTAAAATATTTAGCAATAGTTGTCATTTTATTTCCACGGCAACGCAGATAAAGAAAGAATAGACAGTAGTGACCACATACTACACTAGTGGTACTTTGAACCCTATGAGGAAAGTATTGAATATGTGAAAATTGTGCAAGCCATTCAGCAAGTAGTGCGGGGGGTTTACTTGCTGTAGAATCATAGTATTCTACAGAATTAGTGACGTTTACATATACGGCAACTTAATGTTCACCGGCACTTCGAGAATCCCCTGTATTCCAAACACACAATGGTCTCCGATCTGGTAATACGAGTTTTGTGTCACATGGGTAACTTCCAAGGTAATAGGCACGTGTTGTAGAACAAGCTTCCAAGAAATTGTTTATTTCGACATTTGCTAGGGGGTATATGTTCATCATAATGTAAGAAAGCAAATTATGATCTCACGTTTATTTATCAACACCTTTATTTGTCGAAAGCAAAATTGCGACACTAACTTTTTGTGAAGTTGTTCCAACCTGTCTTTAACAAAATTTCTCTTTGGCACATATGGAATTTTTCCTATCGATATAACGAAAAAATAGGTACTTTAAAGTCATTTTTCTTTTAATGCCAGTTTCAAATACAGTTGCCAGTTTTATCGGCTATAATACTGTCGTTGCGTATCTTACTGCTGATACATTTGCTGTAAATCGTTTTATTGTATCTTTACTGATATACTTTATCGTATTATTTTCTTATTGTGAGATAAATGTATCTTGCCTGGCCAACATGCATGCTTGTATGTGGACCTTCGGGGTGTGGTAAAAGTACATTAATTCATAGAATTATTACCACAAGGGAACAAGTATTTGAAAACGTACATCCAGGACATATAATTTTCTGCTATGTAAAGGGGACGTATGTATGTATGTACTCTTTGTATCTTGTAGTTTGATGTTACTCTCTGTATGTATGTATGCATCCTCTCCCACTTGTTGTTCTCGCTCTTTCGCCCTCTCGTTCTCTTACTCGCTATGTATCACCGCATCTATGCGTTACTGTATTTATGCCCTGATTATGACTCAACCGAGAGCTTCTTGCCGGCGGCCAGCCATGAGCTGGGTGCCGCCGCTTCCCTTCTTCCTGCCGCCCTTCCCGACCTTCCCGACATTTCCCTCTTGTTCCCCCTCAACGACCACCACGCCTCGGACCCAACGCCCTTCCCTGACGTCTCTCTCTCGTCCTGTCGATTAACGCTTGCTCAATAAACTTCTCTCTTCGGAAGTCTTGTCGCTGGGGAACCCAACATTGACTGGTAGCCAGCGAGTGGTTCAACTTATTGTATATGCACTTGGCTGGCTTTAATATACACTCGTGTATTATCGCGGCGAAACTCTTTCCCAAGCATTGGCATAGAAGAAATGAGAGAAAAAGGTGTAAAGGGGACGTATGTATGTATGTACTCTTTGTATCTTGTAGTTTGATGTTACTCTCTGTATGTATGTATGCTCCCTCTCCCACTTGTTGTTCTCGCTCTTTCGCCCTCTCGTTCTCTTTCTCTCTATGTATCTCCGCCCCTATGCGTTACTGTATTTATGCCCGGATTATGACTCAACCGAGAGCTTCTTGCCGGCGGCCAGTCATGAGCTGGGTGCCGCCGCTTCCCTTCTTCCTGCCGCCCTTCCCGACCTTCCCGACTTTCCCCTCTTGTTCCCCCTCAACGACCACCACGCCTCGGACCCAACGCCCTTCCCTGACGTCTCTCTCTCGTCCTGTCGATTAACGCTTGCTCAATAAACTTCTCTCTTCGGAAGTGTTGTCGCTGGGGAACCCAACATTGACTGCTATAACGAATACCAAACAGGCTACGATGAGTTTGCCAATCTTGCACATGTTACAATGCGTATCCCCGACATTGAAATGTTAAAGGAAAAGAAGAATGAAAAAGTACTACTTGTTCTTGACGATCTAATGGTTAAGCTTGAACGCTGGCCTGATGCTTTTTACTGTTGGGTCGCACCATTTTGACATGTCTGTAATTTGCGTAGTTCATTCTTTATTTTGTGGTAAAACCATTCGAACACTTCGCATAAACTCAAGCTATCTTTGTCTATTTAAGAATAATGCTGATCAATTGATGATTCGTAATCTTGCAAGTCAGCTTTTTCCTACAAACCGACAATTCTTTATAGACGCCTACACTGACGCAACTTCTGGTGCACACAGTTACCTGTTTGTAGACCTACATAAGACGACAGAAGTAACGTACCGCCTTCGAACTAGTATATTTCCCGACACGGAACGTGTTTATTGCTATACGCCAAAATGAATACTACAAAAGCAGTGTGGAATAAAGAAGTTTAAAAAAAGATTTCTTCACTTGCATCAACACATGATTTTCAATGGTCTGTTAATGAGGCGGGCCCTAACACAATTATATGTATTGTTGAGGCACTTTGTAATATTCTTCATGGTACGGCCCATATATCGAAGACGCAAAAGAAAACACTAAAACCTTACGCCTCACAGATTTTACACACGAACATTCCCCTTGGCAAAACAACATATAATTCAAGCGGGTGCAGGATTTTTTGCACCTTTAATTCCCGTAATTGTTGGTGCTGCCGCAAACGTTCTATCTAATGCCTTCATTTAATAAATTATTGCTTCTTTCCGAAGAACGTCTTGCAAATATGATGCAACATCAACAGCAACCAAACTTTATTCAACGTATTGAAAAGGAATTGAATACACTTCTTGCACCTTCCTGTATTCTTGATGTTGAAGAAAAGATGCGCAGATATCGTGCTCTGCTACAACGTATTACACAACACATACATGGAAACAGTGATGGAGCAAAAGCAGAAGTTGCATGGCAAGGTGCAGATAATGATGATGAAGCAAGTAATGAAAGTAGTCAAAAAACTGCCATTCCCATCGTAAAAGAATCTCCAAAAGAGAATGCTATAAATAAACCTCAGCCTCTTGTTAATATCCAACAGCAACAACAACAACTTGTTCAACCAAATGCAATCCAAAATGTTCAACCACAGACAACACAAACTGCTCAACCACCTCAACCAGAACAAAATTGGTTAAAGACAATTCAATACTCAAACGATACAATTAAGAGAAAGGCTGCAACACTTGTCAATCATTTAATTGCAAATTCTTCAGAATTCCTGGTTATTAAAGACAAGATTATACTTGGACAAAACGAGTACGATATAGCTTCACTGATTGAAGACTTTTCGAGCCAGTGGCGTACACGTTCTGATCCGGTCAATGGTGCCAAAGAATTTGGAGCAGCCCTAAAAAGAACCAAATTTTCACCTTTAATGTTGGGTAATATTGCGCGTGCGGATCTTGTCGAGTTTCGTGGCACCAACTTTGCAGTTACCCTTTGGCCGACACAGTACAATGGACGAACTAGAAAAACTTTATACAGACATAAGTAGTTATGCGGGCTTTAGTGGTGCTCGTCGTCTTTATGAAGCTGCCCGAAAGAAAGGATTAAAAGTTAAACTTGAAGACGTTAAAGCGTTTCTACATAAACAATCAACATATACTACCCATTTCCCCAGATTGAATCGAATAAAAACGAGTAAAACACAGTGTACGTGGATTGATAGCGACCACCAAGCAGATCTTGCCATAATGGCCGACCTTAAGCGTCACAATTCTGGCTATACTTGTATTCTTGTTGTTGTTGATGTCTTATCTCGATTTGTAATGTGTGAACCTCTTCTAAATAAAAGTGGTGCTGAAACTGCAACTGCTTACGCACGCATAATTGAAACTTCTGGACGTTCCCCTTTTCGTCTTTACACGGATGCCGCAAAAGAATTTTTAAATTCAAGCTTTAAACGTTTACTAGCGCAACATGAAATTGAACATCGTAGTCCAAAGAATCATAATGTCAAGTGTGCACTTGCTGAGAATACTATATGTTTCCGTTATACGGAAATGACTGCATGTTTAGTCCACATTTTATTATATTTGTATTTCCCGCTCCACCTTTTGTATAGCGGTGTAAGACCAATCCGCGCGTTGCGGTCGCGGAGCAGTTGACCTCTCCCTCGCCTACGTGTCACGCTAGGCCTATCCCGTCCCTGCCAGCTCATTGTTAGCGTCTCTCCTTCCCCGGGCCGGCAGGGCCTCTCCTTCTCCTCTTCACTTCTTTTACTTGCTGTTATGCCATGTCATGTTAAGTGAAGTTGCTATAACTTTCCCTTATTGTTATAACTTGTATTGATATGGGCCCTCTGGCCATCCTTTATGCGGTGCTGGCTTCTTAGCCAGTTTTGTGCATACTTGATGTGTTATATGTAATTTCGTCATATTTCGTCATTTATGCCTTTTCCTCATGCTTTTCTAGCCTTTCTCACCTCTTTCTCTCTCCATCAATCAATACGTGATTGGCCAGTGAGTCATCCCATAGTTCTCTCTCTCTTTCTCTCTCTATCTCTACTCTCTCTCTCTCTCTATCAATCGATATCACATCCACCTAGCAAGGCCTGACTTGCTAGTCCACCTCATTACTCTTACATCACCAAGGTTATATGTATCACTGTTTCTTATAATAAATTTGTATTAAGTACCCGAGTTGGTCTAATTACAAATCTTTATAAAGAAACACGAGTCATTCGGAGGTCGTGCGTGTCCTTATCATTCAGGCTCACGGTAAGGGCCATCTCCGAAACACTATACGTAGACTAAAGACAAGGCTATATCGTTATTTTTCCGAGTATAATACCTATCGCTGGCTTGATGTATTACAAGACGCAACCAAAGCACTAAACGATTCGCCTATTTCTTCTATAGGTGGTATTGCACCCTCGTCCGTAAATGCAACAAATGCAGAATTTGTTTGGCAAACCCTTTATGCAAAAGACAAGCAACTCGTGCGCAAGCATCGCTATGCATAAGGCGATACTGTTCGTCTTTCTCGTCTTCGTGGAGCTTTTACAAAAGGATATAAGAATACTTTTACCTTGGAAATTTTCCGTATAAAAAAGTGTCTGTTCAAGGACCCACCCGCGTACATTATTGAAGATTTGAACGGTGAAGAAATTGATAGTATTGTTTATGAAAGCGAACTTGTTTCACACATTACTTCCCCCGACGACGAGTATAAAATTGAACGTGTCCTTGCACGAAGAACACGTTCGGGCAAGAAGGAAGTACTAGTACGTTGGCTTGGCTACCCACCTTCATTTGATTCTTGGATCGATGCAAAACATGCTAGAACAATTGTCACCCGCCCCTGACGAAATCAAAAGTGCTTCCTGGCATTGTGGTGAGGTGTCTTGTTCGCGTGCACTGTTTGTCTACGTTGCACAAGTAATACTTATTTACACCGTCGGTCTAGTGTCGATATATAATCTAACTTTTGGCACACGTCACGACGACAATAAACTTTGGATTGTAACACTTTCATCCTGTATTGGCTATCTTCTACCTTCCCCTACCATTCCAAACCGTCGTTTCAGCACACAACCACCCGTCTAAAAAAGAAAATGCATAACAGAGATGACTTTTATGTTTACCTGATTAGCAATACACACGAAGGTGACAAAATTGGTGACTTTCGTATTCGTCTTCCTGCACCTTTGCATTTTAAATCCGACTATGAGGTTGCAATGACAGAAATTATTTATCCCAATACATACGACAGAATTTCTGCAAAACAAGAAAAGACGACTTTAACGAGAACAATATTATTCTTGAGTATTTTGATAAGACAAACAAAGGGGAAAGTATTCGCACAGTCGTAACCATCCCCCCGAATTCGTACGAAAAGTTTGACGATTTAATTTCTTTGATTAATGCGGAAGTAGCCACCTCGTATAACCTTACAACCAAGAAAGATATTTCCAACGACTTTATAACATTCAATAGCATTACACGAAAATGTACCCTCACACAACCTGAAGATGTTTATGCAGTTAGCATGTCGAAGAAAATTGCCTATTTACTAGGTCTGGCCACAAGACTTGTCGGCTATTCCGATGGACAGTATGTCGGAAAGCATTCTGTACATGTTGCAAAGGATATCTTTTACATTTACACAAATATACTTGAAAACCAAATTGTTTCCAACGTTCTTAGTCCTCTACTTAAGGTACTTACCGTTGAAGGTAGTCCTGGTGACAACGTTTATTCTGCATTTTTCCGCCCATAATATCTTCCAATTAAGTCTCGATATGTGGACTCTATTCACATTAGTATAAAAAACGATCAGGACGAGGTTGTCAACTTTCATTCTGGCACCGTTTGCATTCAACTTCACTTTCGTTCCGAATGCAATAACAATAAAAATGCATGTCGCATATGACCCTGATAATTCCATTGACTGGCATGCCGTCTTCTTGGAACAAGCGAGCCAAAGTGGCAGTGGCTTCCGTGGTATTCCTTATCAGCGTGGTGGTAGTGGTGTTGGTGGCGTCCTCTAATGTTTTCTTCCGGAAAACCATTAGAAGAAAGTTTTCGCGTACATGGACCTCAAGCATATCGTTCCCTTGTTAATCGTGCTACTTCTGCATTGCAAGGCGGTACAGGTTCTCGTCGCCGACGACGACAAACTTCGAAAAAGAAAAAGACACAAAAGAAAAATACTAAAAAGAAGACTTCAAAAACGGAAAGTCGCTCAGTCGTTCGAAAACATCGGTCGCGACCTGCTGTTCCTAAATTCCCCAGTGATATATTTACATAATGGTTGGTAAACTAATTGACCCTAAATCACCACCCTCAACACGCAGTGAACTTTCTCTTTTTGACATTCCATCAACACAAGCTGCCTTTGACTAATCTTGCACTGGAACAAACATTGCTTTATTATCCCGCTCGATATCCCTATCGACGTACCAGAGTACGTGTTGTCTCTGTGCCAGGAGGCCTTTTTGATTTTCCCTTCTCTACAATCTTTACAGATTTGATTCCGCGACGTCTTATTGTTGGCTGTATAGATCAAAATGCCTATGAGTGAAGCGTTTCCCATTCCCCCTTTAATTTCCAAAGCTTTAACATTTCGGAAGTATGTATTGATGCTGGTGGTGTAACCTTCCCTGCACAACCACAAAAAATTAATTTTAAAAATAATTCTTTCGCCGAAGCTTTTGTCATGTTTTACGAGAATATTGGTGCTGTTGGTGAAAATCGTGACTTGGATATAGGATACAAAATGTACAAAAATGGTTTTACACTATTTGCATTTAATCTTTCCTCTACGGACACCAATACTGACTTTGAACTTATTCGTAGTGGTACTACCCAACTGTCTATGCGTTTTTCGACAAAACACCTGACACTGGTCTTCAACTTGTGATTTCTGCGGAATATGATGGTCTTTACCAAATTGACCACTTTCGCAACGTTTTTAATGATCAGCAGGCTTAATAATCCTCCTACCCTTAGAGCTTCTTGTTGTGGAAATTTGAGAATTTTCTTATATACTGTTCCGTGATAAATCTGTATTCGTAATTGTGCCTTTCGTTACTGTTATGAATAAATATTTCATTCTTTTATGTTTTTTTTGGAATATGTATGGAAGTTCACATCTAAGAGAAAATAGATAGTTTTTCTTTTGGATATCTGGAGAAACGAATGAAAACATAATAATAAAGCAATCTCTCTCTCTCTCTCCCTATGTAAATACTTCAATATTTCAATAGTTATTCGTGTTTTGAATGATCGATTATAGAATGCGATTGGAAGTATTGCTCTTGCTAAATTAAAGTATGAAGAATAAAACAATAGAGTTGTAGTATAGGATTGCACATATGTATACATGAATATGGAAAAAAAAATGATGATGATGATAAATGAAGAAAATACAGCAAGGGAAAGAAGAGTGTCAAATAACGTTCTCTTGGATGCTTTGAGAAGGGGAATGAAAATGGAATGCTAATGCGTACGTTTGTCGGTACTTGTGATCTTATTCAATCAAAGTAATTCCAGGCAGTGATTCGTGTCTCTCTCTGTATCTGTCTCTGTGTACTTCAATATCCGTGAAGATATGCTTACTGCTCGGCCGCATGGCCTAATGGATAGCACGTTTGACTAGTACGCGAAAGGTCCCCGGTTCGATTCCCGCTCGGAGCACTGAAGTATTCTTGGCTCTGGACTTATAAAAATTTCGCTTGGACATTTCAACGGGGCTTCTGGACTTTGAAAATTTCCGGTTGCGATTTCAACGGGGCTCCCGGACTTAGAATAATTCGCGTGTGCATCTTCTGGACTTAGAAAAATTCCGAGTTGCAATTTCAACGGGGCTCCTGGACTTAGAAAAATTCAAGAGCATTCTCTGGACTTAGACAAATTCATAGAAGAGAAATTTCAACGGCGAGTTCTGGACTTAGAAAAATTTCAAGAGGCCGTCAAAGTGGGCACACTCATCATCTAGTCCTCTCGGAACTGGAAAAAGAAAGAAAAATGCTTTTGTATTTCATATGATAGCTTCCAAGTAAGTTTGTATGCCCCAGCTGAAGACTAAAGAACGCTGCCTTCTGCTGCTGTTCACATGAAGATAAAATTTATATTTAAAAAGAATCTATTCGTCCACCATATGAAAATTAACGACTCACAGGGACAGATGTAGCTCAACTTGTTGATCCATTACACCTTGCATACATAAAAATGTTGCAAAAATCGAAGAACTATGTAGGTTAGGCCTGCTTCGCGCAAGCGCAATGTTACTTTGTTGTTCAACTGACAACAAAAGCTTAAGAGAGAGAGAGAGAGAGACAGAAAGAAAGAGTGGGAGAGATGGAGGGAGATAGCGGGAGGGGGGGGGGCGTACCAGCACGTGTGAACCTTCTTTCTTGCAGATAACAAATGCACATGTAATGCGGATATGTATGAATATAATGCTTAAAGAAGGCCCGAAGTGAACATCTCTATCTTTTCTCACCTTTCTCTCACCTCCCGATAAGTGCCCTTTTCATTTCTGCCTTCTAGTTGTCACATATTACTTGTCAGAAATTCTTTCAATTTTTTTTGTAGAAGTTCAATTCGAAATATTGACAGCCTACTACAGCAATGTGGTTGTATATTATTCATGAACATGTAATACTACTACTAAGATTATGTGTTGTTAGATGAACAAGAGATGAACGCAGATATGAAAGATCGTTGAACATTTATATGCTTATACACGGGAGTTCGTCGAACATTTTCGAGCGTTAAACATTTTCGCTCCGCGCTGAGCGATGGAAGCAGCGATGAACGTTCATCGCTGAAGAAATAGTGTGCAAAAGTAGGAGAGTTTTTGGAGTAATGGGGGAGCATGTTTGTCTGTTTCTCTCCACTGTTCCACGTTAAAGCTTACTTCTCTAATCGTCGACGAACATTTTTGAAAAAATGATGAACGAACCTTCGTACCAGTGTCGTTCATCATTTTTTCTCGTATTATTTCGACGCTGATGGCTTTTCTTGTTTGTTGTTTTGTAAAACAACCTTTTTATTTGTTTTGGATGCATTTAACTTGATATACTGCATATTGTTTCACGTTGCTTGGTGGCTTTCGCGGTAAAAAAGCTTGGCGCCAAGCTGCACGATTCTCAAATCTAGTCTGCGTTAAAATGTTCTTCTTATTCCTCTTTGTGTTGCTGTTTTCATTTTTAATTTGATTCTTTCTGGAGTTACAGGACTCCTCGGAATCACCGCGTCCTCGTATGGCGCAGAGGAAAAGCTGCACGGAGAGCGGGCGCGACAGCGGCGCCAAGCAGTCTTCGTATTCTGGGCGACGTTCCTGCAGTCGACGAGAAGGTTTGCTGCAGCCATTTTTTGCAAGAACTTTATTATTCCAATCTAGTGTGCTTTTAGGCTTAAGCAGTAATATTTGCTTTAAATAATTCCTGCTTATTCATTCTGTGTATATATTTTTTTTAATTTGATGCTTTCTCGAGTTACAATACTCCGCATATTCAGCGCGCCTATGAGGTCCTTGTGTGGCGCAGTGGACCTGATGCGACAGCGGCGCCTAGCGGTCCACATCCTATGAAGCGCGCCCTTTCCGACCTTCTTGCAATCGACGAAAAGGTTTGCTACAGCTAATATTTTTTCTTGCAACTGTTTTGAGGATATAGTAAATATTGTCGTTGTGCAGTCCTCGTTAGTATTCCAATCTAATGGTTTTTCGTATGTTTTCTTTTTCTATTCTTTCGCTTTCGAAATTGAGCTCGTATCTTTTAACTTTAAGTCGGGGATGTTTTAATTAAGTCAAAGAGGTATTTGCTCCCTTGCGTTACACGCTATACATTTACGTGGTTTGTCCTATTTATGATTCTTGCAATTAGGTCTCAGTTAATTTCAGTTCCTTGCTGTTGGATGGCCGTACCAAGCAGTAGTCCACCCATCCACTCCTTCGTCGCCAAGCTACGTCTACTTCCTGTGAAGGTGTGTTCATCTTATTGTTACTTTTATTCGCTGAAATCCACTCCAGTGGTGTTAATTGATGCGTGGAACACATTCATTTATCATTCTTCATGGTGTTCATGGTGTTCCAGCGAATACGGTAACAGAGCTACCGTAATTTATGCATCAAGGTCATACTTCATTTTCTTAAAAAAACCATTCCATCATTTGATTGTAGCTGTTAAAAAAAAGTTTAATTATCAAATAACACCCCTAGAATGATTTCCGCGTTAAATATAAAGTAATACATTGTGTTTCCATGGCGTTCAAGCGAATACGGTATAAAGCTACCGTAATATATAGCTGAAAGTCATACTTATTGCTGTTCCAAAGTATTATTTATCAAATCCCACTTCTCATAAATAGTTCATATATTGTGTTTCAGCGATGGCATTGACGAGGAATGGTCGGCATTCGCCAACACTCGGACAACAAGCTGGACGCGCTGCTTCTCCGTCTGAATTCGTCCCCCTCCCCCCTCGACTGCCTTCGATGTTGCAGGCAAACACACCAAGTTTTTTTTGCGTTTTTTGTTTCTCTTGTACTTGATTCTGTTCCCCTTTTTTCCTGCCACATTACTGTCGCTTTCCTTTATAAAATCAACTTTGATTTTACAAATATGTTTTTTTCTGTGATGTTTCTCTCATTTATCCTTACACTCGCCAACCTTGCAGGTTACTTAATGATGGTAGGCTTAATAATACTAGTCTTAAATATCCTCTAATTTCTAGTTAATATCATTAACGGCCCACAAAGTGCATAAAGCTCGTCCACTTTTAGTTCACTTTTAACTAGTACTAATGAATGTATAAAATGGTGAAACTCTGCGTGCCATGGTTGGGGTATCTGTGAAGTTCTTTTTATTCTCTCTCTCTCTCTCTCTCTCTCTCTCTCTCTCTCCCTCTCTCCTTCTCTTTACGTTTCTCTCTCTCTGCCTCTCTCTCTCTCTGTCTCTTTCTCTCTTCCTCTCTCTTTCTCTCTCCCTCTCCCTATTACACATGATTAGCACAGACATTAGAAGAAGTGAAATACATAATATAAAAGCCGAAAAAAACAATTTGGTAGGCTGCGGCGAGGTTCGTGGAAGGGTTTCTCATGTTCGTCGACCCCTCAACGTTGCTTTGACCAAGATTACATGTGCGGCAGTCTATTACTTGATAGGTCTCTAATTCAGATTGACCAGAAGCATAAAAACATAGTATATGTATATCAATGTTAAATTTTTATTGAGAAAAATAATAAGATCACATAACAAATGCAAGCAGCATTATTTCCACAGCTGGAATCGCTTGCCAATCTGGCTATGGCACCTCTTGTT
This sequence comes from Allodiplogaster sudhausi, assembly GCA_945643635.1. Lineage (NCBI taxonomy): Eukaryota > Metazoa > Nematoda > Chromadorea > Rhabditida > Diplogasteridae > Allodiplogaster > Allodiplogaster sudhausi. The sequence goes on along the minus strand of CALZFC010000331.1, from coordinate 287,097 downwards.
CACTACGAAAAGAGCACTCAACGGGAGATCGACATTGTTACCGTATTTTCTCTATTAGTACCCCCCCTTTATTAGAACCCCCCCCCCCCCCTCTAATAGTACCCCCCTCTGAAAATGCCATTGAAAAATAGAACCCCTCTCTCTAGTAGAACCCCCCCTCCAATAGTACCCCCCCCCCTTACAGTCTAATTGTCAGCTCGAGAGGCACCTCGAATGGATCTTGGAGGCATAGGATGCTCTTCCCAATGTAATGATGGCAAATCCATTAAAGATATGTGGCAAATTGGATATTACAGAGATGATTCCATACAATTCGAGCTATGATTCCTATTTTTTGAGAATAAAATTTTGTTATCAAACTTTTTTGTGTCTTATATTGAAAAATAGAACCCCTCCCTCTAATAGAACCCCTCCCTCTAATAGTGCCCCCCTCTCGCAAGGGTATTGAAAAATAGAACCCCCGGGGTACTAATAGAGAAAATACGGTATCTTGACAGCTCTTTATATGTTTTTCTTTTGCTTTCTTAATGTTTTTTTTCGTTTTTTAACAACTTTAAGCTTATTTCACAGTTAATTTTTTTTGTTTTGACAACATGCTTTTCAGCTCTGTTACACATCAAGAACGACTTTTCTGCTGAGTATGCAACACAATCGCGTTCCGGATTATGCAATAAGCCGCACGCCACTCAAGTTCCCCTGTAGCATCGTGGGGCTAGTTTTCGGCTCTAAATAAACACAACTCGGCTAGATATACGTAAAGGAAGAAATAAATATAACATGTTTTTGTGAACATGTTTTTTAACAACAAAAAAAACGGAAAAAATACGCATGTGATTGATATTTGTGTTATTATTTTTCCAAACAAGCTTCTCTAAATGATTGTTGCTCTTAAATTCGAGGAATGAAGTCTGTCTCTCTGCTTTCAGAGTATCTCACACGGCTGCAGATCTCGCTGAGCTTGCATCGAAGTATCCAAAGATTCGGGCAGCAATGCCATTCGAGGAGGAGCAGCTCGTCTTCTTCCTTCACAAAAGGTCGCCAATTCGAAGTAATCTCACCGATCTTCTGCTTGGCATGTACAATGTGGATAAGGTCGGCTGAAGCTTGCACTTATTTATCTATTCATACATCAAGAATGATGTGACGACGCATAGCATATCTGCATGTACTATTTCGTGAGATATGAATCAGTGGAATTTACATGTATGTAGAGGGGACTATTGCGAACATGCATTAAAGGAGGTATCCGGGGAATAATTAACCTAAGTTTTTCTCTATTTCAACATGTTCATCTTGGCGTAAAACATGTATCCAGAAAGTTTGAGCGATTTTCTTCCATTACATTCTGAGCAATAGTAACGTGAAAACTGGCGGGTAGAGAATTAGCTACGGTAAGACAGAGCCGCCATCCTATTTCACACGCTCTCTTGACCTAGCGACAGGCAACTTTATGAGCGCGCGCATTCAAAGTGGTTCTCTAGCGCTACTGTAGAATTATTCGCCGGATACTTCCTTTAAAAAGTATGCATTATAAAACATTAATAAAAGAAGTCAGAATTGAATAACAACCAGATACACAGTTGCATCTACCATAAAAACTTGTTGCATGACCAAATAGTATAGGGGGGTTATTACTAGGTTATTATTGTTATTAATTGATTTCAAGAGGTCTTTACTAATTATCTCGCATGAGTTTGCTCTCGAATTACACAGATGGAAAACTTATGGCTGCCTCGCTATCTGTCCTTTTCTGTGAAGAGGCGAAGTGCAGCCGGCGTACTCGTACAACCAATACACACTGGCAGCTATGACATATCCCCTAATCTTGCTAGCTGTCGGGTATGCGGTCGCGATTGGAACTCTTCTCGCTGAGAGAGGTGCAAAGAAGAGCACCCTTCAAGTTCTTTGGAAAAGGCCGCCAGTATGACAAGAATGAGCACAAATTTGGGTGTGTGTGGCTGGAAAGAGAATTAGAGAAAAGTACCTGAAATATCTATTCTTATTGATGAATGAATTCTTCGTATTGTTATTGATGTCTTAAATTCATTCGAGAATTAACACGAATAATTTAGGCATTAAAATTTAAAAATAATTTTATTTTTAATTATTTCTTGCTCAGTTTTCAAAATACTCGTCATCCTTATATGTATCTTCATTAATTGCTATTCTACCATCCATAAAATAGAATAATCAGACAAAATATTATTTTTACGAAACAAAACGTTATGAAATCAAAACATTAAAAAATTGATGTATATTATTCGTATTCCATGACACTTATTGTTATTTAAACACTTTTTTCCAATCACGAAACTCATGCTAAGAGTCCATGTGTGTTTGTAGCGTGGGTTCACCTGAAAGGCAGGGGTAAAGATCGTGCTGCTGTTACGAAGAAAACGCGCCGTGGTGCACCAATTATAATTAGGTAATATCCAGGCGATGCATAATTTCATTAAAACGTTGTGAAGTAATATATTATTTTCGAATGCAAATCAAAGCAAAATTGTATCTCTCTTGGTGATTATTACATGATTTCTTTAATAATATACGATCCACAACATTTTGACCCTTTTAGCCTTGTTTGAAATCCACTTGATGCATTGAATAAACTCTAAAAGGACCATTAGCAACTAAGGAATTTCTTGCCTATCTACAACAAAGGAAAAGTCTCTTGAATGCCTTTTTAAAATCAAACTGACCATAATTTGGAAAGATATGCATTTCTATGGTGGGCATAAATGCACGCGGCCCGGGCCCTTGTGCCGGATTTCCCAAACATCCAGGATCCCCGATTGGGCCCATTTTTCGTGGCCAGCGTGCATCTCTGAGTTTGTGAATGTTAGAGAAATGGCGCGACGGGGGATTAGAAGAGAGAGAGAGAGAGTAAGAGAGAGACAGTGAGAAAGAGAGAAAGAGAGAGAGAGAGAGAGAGAGAGAGAGAGAGAGAGAGAAAGAGAGAGAGAGAGTAGAAGGAAAGAGATTTTGAAAGAAGGAGAGGGAAATGAGACACAAAAGCAGGGTGGAGGGGGAGGGGAAATTACATGTCACATATACACATATGAGCATGAAAAGTACTTCAAGATTCCCTCTCTTCCAGCAAATGTAAACAGGTTCCCCGAGAAGTGTGCTATCTAAAACTCGCCATATATACGACGCTAAGAGGATGGTGCCCTTATAAGCGATTTACAAACGAACACAGATGTGAAGGTCCGGAGCGGATGGGTTATCACTGCAATGAAAAACCCCCATTCGCAACAACTTGACTTCACGTTTCAATTTTTTAATCATACGCTTAGTTTTTACATCTGTAAACTCACATTTTGTAAAACAAAAACTCTTTTATGATACACTTTTCCATGAGATTACATTGATAACAGATTATCTATTTATTACATACATTTACAAACATATTTTTCTCATGCTGACATAGTAAACAGCTATCGATTCTTGAAGATAAGCCCCAATTTTTGCAGGACTTTTTCCTATGCCTCCATGGGAAGTATTCGCTGCCACCACTATCACTCCTTGTGAAAGTGGTGCACAGACACGTCATACGAAGTAGTTTCCTATGTCAAAGCATTATAAGCTTTTTTTTGTGTTTTTTTCTCTTTATTACATTTTATCCAAGGAATTGTTGCTTTCAAGAAGCGTGGCTTTTTAAGCTCGTGCAATCGAGATAAATCGGGATGCTTTCGCGCACCTCAAAGAGAATCTTCTCCTGAAAGGCTCCAGCTGAACAGGTACATTTTATTTCCAAGAAATGGCGTCACATTGAGGTAATCTAAGAAGACCTCAGGTTTCAGATGAAGGTTGCCCGTTGTTTTCTTGCTCCATTCGCGGTAGCGGTTTTCGATTTAGAAAGAAATGACTGTGTTGTAACGAGAGAGAGAGAGAAAGAGCGAGAGGGATCGAGAGGTGCAGATCATTCAAGGCATAGTCGAGAGGAAGAGTACTATTTAAGTTTTGAGCTATGAACGTTAGTGAAGCAAAGCTATTGAAATCCAGCAGATTCGTTCTGCAAATTTGAATTCTTTCATTTAAGGTTTTTTTCTGGCATATTTCATGCACGATGCCTTTCATTCTCTCTCTTTTTCTCTCTCTATCTCTTTCTCTCTTCGTAGATCTAGAAAGATCGAAAGATCACGCTACAGAAAGACCCGATTTTCTACGTGAAGATGTGACGAAAAGATTTCTTTGTGCTTTCATCATTCCTCTTTTCTCTTGTATATTCAAAGTTTTTCCATCCTGTCCGGCAATGGGCATCTCTTCAATTGTGTTCTCCTATCGTTATTGTGCACCTCTGCTTTCACCAAAAAAAAACAATTTAATGGCATAAGTGCGATCGGAGTAATATTATTGTTTTATTGAAATTTTGTAAACCACAAAGTGAGCAAGCTCTGCAAAATATGACAGAGGGAAGAATAAACGCAAAAATAGTCAATGTTGTGCAGTGACATCATGAGAGCCATAGACAGGGTCTTGGCCCTTCTAATCGTTTCAAGCCATCGCTTCAAGAATTAAATCGAATAACAGACTAATAGAGGGGAGTGAAAAGCTAAGGTTATGAGATTTAGTATACTCAATAACAAAAACATATTCAATGGTTATTGAATGTAAGCAAATAACTCGATTTAGATGATTTAAATTATTGCAGCGCACAGAAAACTATGAGCAATGCTCTTGACTGGCTTCGTGGAGGATGCAGTTTGTTCATTTGTTTTTTTTTTCGCAGAATTAAATTGTATATATTAACTTTTTGAAGTCCGTTTTACGTTTCGAGGTGTTCTTGATATCCTCTCCTCTTCGCATGGACGAAGTGCTTGGAAAGGAGCACGAGTTGTGAGGTACTACGTACATACATTCATATGTACTAAGGTCTGTTGTTGCAAAATATTTTTTTCCATCCTGGTTAGAACGTCAAGGGAATAAAAATTATATTGTGCAGAGAACACTGCTACAATCACATACTTCGCCGCTTGAATTCAATTTATTTTCACTCATTCACATTCATATTTAGCCGATCGACTCTAATTGATTTTTTTTCCTTCTTCACATATACGTACATCCTCACACATATGCATATTCACACTTTCATTGCCGAATATCTCTAGTTGATTAGCCTCATCGACTCGTGTCGAAAATATCATTTGAATGAAGTTGCATTAATTCTGTATTGTTTTCTCGATTCACCAGTTTGTTGGAAATATTAATCCTGCTTGAATGAATGAAATGGAATGTCTGAGTATCTGAGAACAACGAACAAATTAATAATGAATGACTATTAGCAGTAGTAAGCAAAGAAGTTAGGAGAAAGAAGGGAGAAAGAGAAGATGACGGAGAAATGTTAAATAAAGGGGAGGAGAAAATGGAAAATGTTGAGAAAGAGAGAGATACAGAGAGAAGAGAGAGTTGTGAGAAACTGTACGGAGCGAATAGAACGAAGAAGTTGAACAGTTAGAGAGAGAGAGAGAAAATCAGAGAGGGAGAAGAAAGGAGGATAGAGGAAGAGAGAAAGGGGAAAGTCAGAGTTTCGAAGCATCTCGAAATAAAACCGGCGGAAACTAGGAAAAAAATGTACATCACGGACGGAGCGGCCATCAAGATGGCGCTTTCCTTAAACCCTTAGCATATGTAAACTATATGAATTGTATAGTCTGATCTTTCTTCTTATTTTGTTATAGATACATATTTACCCGTCGCTACACGAAAATCTTGCATTTTGTGTTCTGGGCCCATTTGAGGCAATCCACTGCTTGAAATCTGTATCTAACACGAAAATCTTACATTTTGTGTTCTAGGCCCACTTGAGGCCATCAAATGGCCGAAAACTGTATCTGACACGAAAATCTTGCATTTTGTGTTCTGGGCCCATTTGAGGCAATCCACTGACCGAAAACCGTAGCTGACACTAAAATCTACAAAAATGGTAGAGAGAGAAACAGCAAGGGAGAAGAAGGCAGTGAGAGGGAATCTGAGACGGAGGTATATAGATGAAGAGAGATAGAGAGAATTGAGAAAGAGAGTAAGTCAGAGTGTCGAAACATCCCAACATTCAAACCGCAGGAAGAAAAATATATGTACACCGTGGACGAAGTGACCGAGCATTCAGAGAAAGATAGCGAGAGAGAGAAATGAGAAAATGAGGGAGTGTAGACTTTTTTTGTGAGCACGAAGATTTTTTTATGAGCTGATTTGTAATCAAAAATTTGTAATTAATGAATGCAAAAATGTTAAGGAGAGAATATTGCTCGGAGGCAATGCTCTATATTGCGAGAGGCTTTTTATCAGATCCATATTCGGCCGTCCCACATCTTCTCTTTCTCGTCGGCTTTCCATCGGTCGCAGAAGTCTGACAATGAGCCCTCATCCTCCTGACTCTCTGAAATCCGCGCATGCTGTCAATAGTAAAACATCCATCATTCCGTCTATTACGAAGACTTCGGCAGCATTCGCCAGAGGAACGTTTCGAATGCTTTCTAGTCCAAGCATCAGTCGGCGAGCAAGACGACGATTATCGAAAATTGTGTCACTACTCAATTAGGGAGGAAGAATTTAAAGGCATTATTTACACATAGATGGTCCGTCATCTTAAATCGATAACCCCTAGTATGACTGGAAGGTAGGACACAAAATGTTAGTTTAGGATCAACATCAATCAACTGCAGGAATATTGCTTCTCCTTAAGCACATAACGAATTGACTGAAAGTTAAATATCTTTCAACTTTCTGTCACGAACTCTATCGTGGCTACTAAATAAGAGCGAAGATTTGCATTCAATCCAGATCCGGAAAGGATTAAAACCAAAATTTAATGTATGTAATATAACTTTTTTTGCTTGCAGGACCAATTGCCGAGCAAAACAAAGTCGAGATGAGATGACCATCAATACGGGTGGCAATTCTTCTATTATTTCATGCACCAAGCTCAAATTGATGGTAAGCTAACATATTTATAATTATCTTAAAACCTTTTTTCGTTTATCTTTAAAGGAGTAATCCTGCGAGTAATTCTGCAGTTGCGGAATACAAAGTGTGTACAGACACAACACTTTTTCTCAGTAATGCGAAACAATTTATCAATGTTCATGAGCAGAAGAATTGACTGAACCATTCGGAGGACATTTAAATACTATGGCACATCATCAATATATTTGTGTATGGATTTCAAGAAAGAAAGAATGTTGCATACTTCACTCGGTAGTATGGAAACCAAGCAGGAATAAGCATGAATTGAGAGAACCCTTTATGACAAGCAGCAGTATATGTATGCAATATGCAACAGAAAAGACCTATCGAGTTATAATAATTTTGCCGTTTATCGAACGAGGAATAAGAAGAAAGTAGAAGAGATACGAAAAAAAACTTGAAGAAAAAGAAAGAAATAGAAGAAGAAGAAGAGGATACTCGATATACTGCGATTGTTGCTCTCGTTGAGGACAAGCTTAGAATGATCACCAAGACCTGCAAAAATAGACACGACATCGACTCCCCTTCCGATGTGATCATGTTATTAAAAAAAAAATTTTTTCATACCGTATTGCTACTTGGATATATTTAGCTGGTTTTTACATATTTTACGTACTTACGGTTTCTTTTTTCTTAAATTTTTTTTTAGATTTAGTGAGTCCCTAACTTATTCCATAACTGGCTAGCAAAGTCATTTATCTGCGCTATTGACTCATCTTCCTTTCCCTTCTCGTAGCAAATTCTGGAATTTTGTAAAGTGCGTCTTGAAAGCAATAGAGAATGAAGTTTCTACTAACTAATGGAAGGGAGAGAGAGAGGCAGAGAGAGAGAGAGAGAAAGACAGAGAGGCAGTCATAATAAGAGATATAGAAAGAGGAAGAGAGAGAGAGAGAGACAGAGAGAGAGAGAAAGAGAGAGAGAGAAAGAGAACGGAATGCAATTTATCTCACCTAATTAGATAACTAGATCATTGCACTGAATTCCAAGTTTTCCTTCTCCATTCACTAATGGCAATTCCCCTGCTCAAGAATGGGCCAGACAACTTCACATCGATGGATCTATGCCACAAATACGACGAATGTACTTTCCCCAGAACAGCTTCAATGATATCATTGGAAACGCTCTTTTCTAAAAATACACTACAAATGCTCAGACAACCGTGCATCGTTAGCTCAGTTGGTAGAGCGTCAGACTTTTAATCTGAATGTCACGGGTTCGAGATCCGTACGTGGCTTTGCGCTTTTTCGACATTAGCAAGAAAAAGAGATATGTAAAGAGCAACAAAACAAAGATGCTAACACGTTTTGTTTCAAATGAGCACTTCGCGTTGCGGCTGCGTCGGATCGCGCCGTATTATTGTGTAGGAGGCGATTCGGGCACCGCCGCCAGCGCCCTTTCCGACACCGGCGCCAAGAAGAGTTTCCGTGCCGCCGCCGCCCGAGTCGTCCGCCGGCACGAGGACGTCCGTGTCGGGCGGCGCCACCGGACTGCCGCCCGTGCCATTCGTCGCCGGCGTCGTGAACGAACCCGCCGGTACGAGCTCCTTTAATGGCGATTAAGTTTTTTTTTTTAAATCCAGCGTTATCCTCTACGCGCTTCTTCTCACGATCAGGTATAACATTTCTTACGGAAAAATGTCGTACTATGTAATTTTAATTTTTTAAACAATAAAATTTGTATAACAACCGTCTTGCTTTGTTTCTTCTGATAAAAACGGCAAAAACAAAAGAAAGGTATGTTAATCGGGGGCAAAATAAAGAATTATATGAAGTAAAAAGTATAAAAATATATATTAATTTGTCTTTTATGAAATACAAATATTTATATTTATTATATTTCGATATGAGATGTGCCGCTCGCCGCGTCTCCTGACCATCGGACACTCGTGCTGTACCTTGAGCGGCTCCCTTCCGGTGGCCCCGCCGCAGATGTAGCGTAGCAACGTACGCCGGAACGTTGTCGAGAAAGTCACGTAGATCACGAAGTTAAAACTGCAAGGGAAATGTCGATCGAATATCTTTTGTGTGCAATTGTACACGATTATATTTATACATCTCTGCTCAAAAGCGAAAAAAAAAATGGATGAAAAGGAGGGAGGGGGAAGCAAACTAAATGTCACCTCGAATTGAAGACGACCATGATATTGGAGAGGTCGACAATGTAGTTGAAGTACTCGCCGAGATCTTCGGCAATCTTCTGCTCGAAGATGTTGAGCAGTAGAGCGGCCGTGTTGCACATAATGAAGAGCAGCACGACGAGGACCTTAAAAAGAAGATTATTTTTTTCACATATATATATCAAATTAGTCCCTTCTAATTATACTACGTCATAAATGATTACTACATTTTTCTGCGAAAGCCTGTACGGATAATCAAAGAATTTAATTACTTGAATAATCAATCAATAATTAGTTGTTCAATCAATAATGGTAGAGTGAATAAATCGCACACCAGCGCTATGGTGTCACCCGTGTTCGACGAGGAGTGGCCGAGGACGCTGGCGGTAATGATCGAAATGTTCATCAAAATGAGACAGACGAGCGGGCCGACCGCGACAAAGATCGAGTACATGTACTTGTAGTAGATGATGCTGTATCTGGAAAGAGGGGCGAGAGAGGGGGAGATGGAGAGA